>OX941094.1:3640000-4240000 GCA_954870635.1 Arctium minus | reverse complement strand
CACTTTTCCATTTAGTTCGCCTATATTATCTCATGTTAATTAGAGAATGTGACGAGTCCCAGTCCCATTTGCCATGATAATTATATTTCTCCAGTTTCATCTTTCCTATTTTTACCATACATCCATTAAAACACTCATATCAGGTACAAAATATATTACACGCAAGTTTATCAAGATTCCACACTGTTAGCAACATACATCTAGCATTACCTGTATAATGCATTAATACTAACCTTCCAAGTCACTCATACATGCTTAAAAACCTGTCCACTTTACCACAAAAACAATCTACTCGCTAATATATTTTACAACCTTCCGCTTTCATAATTGACGTTAGATAACTGAATGGTTATGACTTACATTTTAGCTTTAGGTTCCATGTTACAGTTCGTCACCTTATTGGTCAATCAATCTAGGAAGCTAAAGACTATTATACTAATGAGCCCAATATATCCCACATAGAGGTAAAGTCTAGGGGGTAGGATGTATGCAGACCTTGCCACCCAAGGGGTATAGAGGCTATTACTGTGAAGACCCCCAGCTTGCTGAACAAAAATTACAAGGATACAAGTGAGCCAAGTAGCAATCAAGGAAGCTACTAATAAGTATAATTTGATGACTTGTTTCTGAATCAAGGTCCAGAATTTGTTCCCCTCTCATGTTGTAGTAATTGTAACAAGTTCTGCTTATCTATAATATAAGAGGTATTGCCATGTGTGGTCCAAATGCGTTGACGAATGAGAGCTAACTACCAATAATTTGAATTTTTGACACTGATACCTATGCTCAAATTAGAGTCAGATGTTGCATTCTAATGTAATTGAAATCAAGAAACATGCAAGTTTACAGATATAACGTACTAAACTGATGCTGGATTCACGTTTTTCGGTTTAGAGTACAGAATCATGACATATTATTTATGGACACATTCTTAAATTTTGAGGTCAAAACTTAATACTCTCACACAGCAAAAAGAAATCATAGCTAACTATTTGCACTAGAATGTTGTATGAAAGAACAGCATTGACAGTCATTGACCCAGGGGTATGTGGGTTACCGGTAGACCCAGCCTCCCAGGAGGTCAAGGGTTCAAACCTCACCAACGGTGAGGACTGTAAGTGGGTATTTGCCATATATAAATACTATATAGTATATACTTAAAAAAAAAGTAGTTTATAATGAATCATGAGTTAAGGATATACAGAATCTAACCTCTGAAGATTAGGAAGATGCTTAACACCCTCCTCTAATCCATGCTCTGGCAAGAGCTGCAACCACAATATTTCAAAAAAAGAAAAAACAAAGCAGAAACTGACTGGAATAAAATGATCATCCAAAGGACAAAGTATGTGGTTACCATTTCCGGGTCAGGCACAGAAGGCATTGTTGGTTCTTGGTGATCATACCCTTCCTCTCCCCTCTGTAAACATATGTCATAAAAAGCGTAGTAAGTGAGAAGCATTCATAATGAAGCAATCAAGTCAAATAAATTTATACAACTATAAACATATACATGTTACAAACATGTATCAGCTGACACACTGTACTGGCAAATGAGAACACGAGGAGCATCATCATTTCTTTGGAGTGAAACTAAGCAGCCAGAGATTTCAAGTTCCAAATGGAAGTAAAAGAAAGCAAAAAAAAAAGAGAAGAAGATGACTTATGATATAAGATACATGTACCCGACGAACACAAAGAGGGGGGGGGGGGAGGTGAATTCCAGTTGATAAACTGGTGGCATTTCTAATGTAAAATAGGGGTAACATGATTGTCAGAGAATGATCCATTGGTATTTGGCCATATGAAGTGTACTTGACGGTACTTAAATATCATGGAATCTGTAAAAATATTTTTGGTAACCGTGGGTGTCCAGGCCAGTTTGCGTGCACCTCGACTAATCCTATGGGACCCAGAAGATAACAGCCAGGAATCTGCGAACTTGTGCATACAAGTTTAATGGTCAAGTTGCATTTTTTCAATGACTTGCGCATTTGATGACGAAGTCATGATGTATCCTTATCCAACATTGATATTCCATTTCAAAATTCATTTCATTTCCACACCAGATGATTCATTCTGATTTTGTTTTATTAGCATACAACTTGCAAGATGCATCATACATCAGTTTTTCTTCTTCAGATAAAAAAAAGATGGCATTGCCTATGTCTAAAAATAATAATTTGATACTTCAGCATGAAGATATTAAGCAGATAAGCATGGGATGGAAATTCATATGGTTAGTGCAGGTTAATCTCACAATACAACATCAGCTTAGTTTGAGATACATGGTATGGGATGAATTGCATGTTTGTTGGGAATCATAAGTAGGGATGCACTGTTTTGCAAGCTGTAGAAAGACTGTGCATTAAGTAGTTGTACATTATGTTTAGATAGTTGTACAATTAGACAGCAAATTGATTTTAATAGGTACAATAGATAGATGTATGTATCTCAATGTATTTAAACAGCCTTACGGCTCTATGCTATCTGTTGAAACCTCTGATTTCTCCAAACAAACACAACCATACTCTAAGCAAGGACGGATTACAAGGTCCAGTGGATGAAAACAATATCTAGATGACAAAGCAGGTCAAATTATTGGGATGAAAGAACAACAATGTCCAGAAGTTAGAACAAGTGTGCACATGAAAGAAAAAATCACTCCTGTTTTCAAGAAGAAATAGTCAGCTATATTTCATAGAACCCTTACATGAAAGGAAGCAATCAAAAAGAAGACAACACGTTCTTTTTGTACTGCATTCACCCTTCTTGTAGCAATATTAGGCCCATCAAGTAGCCGGTCAACTTGATATATAATTGGAACTGCATATGCACACCACACATATCAGGATAGCAACTTTGTGACGTATCACATGCATTAAATATGGATTAAAGATAAGTAAAGGTCAATGCAAATATTTTGTTTTCTCAGTACACATACTACGACAAACTAAAAACTCCATAATAGTAGTAAAGCACCCTAAGCCATTTTGTCGTTAGTAAGTGAGATGTGAAATTTATAACAGATGGGGAGGGCCAGCACTGATGCTTTTATTTTGAAGAGAGAAGCACCTAGCCTAGAGGTAAAAAATGTAGTAGTCTGAAACCAAGGATAAGTATTTGTAGCTTGGCAACAGCCTGAAAAAACGTAACCGAAGAAGCAAAACATCAAGCTTTTTTGGGGATATAGAAAGATCAAGCCTAAGCATTGCTCCAGATAAGGATTTACTTCACAGGACCTCCATGAGATATAGTAATAGCTCACTCTCACTCTGCAATTCTCAGCACCATAACAGCAGTGATGTATAGAGCGATAATAAGATGTACTACTAGTTAAAATATCATGTGAAAAGTCTGCCTGGGAATGGAATGATGTGAGCAGAATAAACCTTGGACTTCTCAAATTATCGTATTCACACTTTGAATTTTCTTCTACTTCAGGTTCAGAATCTCCTACTAACTTAGCATATAATATATAGTTCTTACGAACAGGGTGTGATCTATCTTTCTGTATATTGAGAATTTGAGATACAATGAAACAAGAACCTAAATTGACTAGCTTGGTACACACATTGATATGGATTCATTCAAAGGGCAGAAACTTGGTGAAAAGTGCATGCCACAGGCTTATTCTATATCTGTCCATCTGGAAGAAGTACTTAGTTCTGAATATGTGGTTTACATATTATGCTATAGATTTGGGAAGGATCAAGTGCATACATTTTGCAGAAGAAAAAAGAAGTACAAAATACAGATGATTGGCAAACTGCTATGTATTCAGTTATATAGAAATCAACTTACTATTTATGTCCCCAGCAAGAAGGAAGTGAGCATGAAAACTATGTAAAATCTTAAGAAAATGAACTGTTTTGGATGCCGCAGCCAACGCCTGTATATTATTGACCATCTAGATATGTAAGTAAGGAGAATCCCACTATGTTATGTCATGCATGTTCGTTTAAATTAGTCGATTAATTTACATAGATAAAGATATTTAATCATAACAACATGAGAAATCACATATAAAATAATATTGAAGAAGTTGTATAATCTTGGAATGCTATGGAAGTACAGAAAGGAAAGGATAGATGTCCTTGCATCGACTCAGAACCTCTTGTAGAATTCATGGAGTTAACATAAGTTATTTTGAGTAGGACGCTTGCTAACCGAAAAGAGGAGATAGAGGGCAACTATAATTCATTCACCTATATCTCACAATTTTCCCTCAATAGCTTCAATTTCAAAGTTCTGTGGTTGAGCATTATACTTGTTAAGATATGGAGTCTGATTGGCGACGGATGGGCCTGACCGTGGCCAGAAAGAATTTCCAGAATATGAGCCCGTCCCACATGGGAATTTAACCTATTTTCTGCTCTATAAATATAAACCCTTTGTAAACCCCAACTTTGTGATCAATAAAATAACTTACTAGTATGGCCGTGGACTAGCTTGATCACACCGATCAAGTAAACCACATAAATCACGTGTGTTCTTTATTTTTCTACAATTTACTTTATTCTCGCCTTGTTCGTGTGCGTCTATTAGTACGCCGTTTCCGAACAATACTATATGAGGAAATCAACATAAACATTACAAAACCAACTCCAACACGTCAGAAAATATTCTTAAATTGGTTTGATTGCTAATATAATAAGTACTGAATATATGCTTATCGTGTACTTGGTTAATCTGCACCAGTTGTTCCATAATTAATGTCCCATTTAAGTACAGATAGAAAGCCTTCTGTGTTGAGAGTTACAATTTTAATTACTTACGAATTAGTATTTAATATTTTATTTTTGTGTTAGTGCTATTGTTTGGAAATGCTAATGATTTCTCCAAACATTGAAGGCGAGGATATTTAAGCGGGATCTATATTTTGTACTAGAAGATATGGTGAGGCTTGCTTTCTTACATCCCTTCGAAATTGAAAATCTCAAATTTAGAAGATTCTATCATATGTCAAAAAAAGAAAGGTTGTTAGGTGTTATTTTAGCAATATCATCTCCTATTTCATCTGTACATGCAAATGTGCTAACTGGAAACTAGAGCAAAACATTTTGTGCAAGGTAAGACAGCATATGGCTTGAATAAATGCTAGTAAGACCACCATGTTGTATTAGATATCTTTATCTTAAAAACACAAAAATATGTGTAATGCTAGCAAATCTAAATATAAAACCACAGAGGGTTCATGCCTGTCCCATAAACTGCCCTCCATACACATTAGAAGATTTTGGAGCTCCTTGCAAGGTGATTCCTCTGAACGTGTTCATCTTCAAACAAACAAAATAAACTTGATCAAAGCTCTCCATTTGAACATAATGCCAAGGAAATTGTACAGAAATAAAGAAATTATACAAGTTTCCTAAATACTTTACATGGATAAACACTCTAAGCAAGAACTTCATGAATACAGAAAAATGATTGGTAATAGACATCATTCTTTCATAACTTTGTATGCAAAAAACAGGGAAGACATCAAACAGATCTTAAATCAGAAATGGATGCACAGAGGCATGTTGTGTTATAAGAGAGATGGGATGTGATTTTCATCTAAACAAGAAGCGAAGGTTGCAATCTACATTGGTATATACAATGAACAGATGTGTCATTACTGGTGGCGTCTGAATAGCCACAGAAGAAATTAGGTGAATGAATATACGTATAATAACAAATGTCCATTTCAGTCATTTCTGCATTTTTTACTTCTCATAAGTCATTTTTCAAAATCCTAAACTAAAGTTTAAAATGGTCCGAGTGCTTTAGTGTTGGAAATAACAGATAAAGTAATTAGCAATTTTTTTTGACAGTTTGCAATATCTATGGTTAATGTATTTGAAAATAGAAGTGCATCAAGTTTCGATCCAATAAATTGGTGATTTGGTTGCAAGATGTATCTCTAATGTGTGATGGACGTGGTGCAAAAAATACAAGAAACTATCCAACAGCTAAAAGAGTGACATATTGTAGCAACTAGTCCCACATGGATAGAGAAGTAGATTTGTGAGCTCCTTATAAGCTCAAAGTTGTGGGTTACCAATGGTTTCTACCATAGTTTTAAGTTGTTTTGGAGGTTATTGGGTCAGGCTGTTGCTTTGGGCTTGGGGCGTTACACATTGACAAGTATTCTGCAATTAAGAAAGTTAACAGAGACATAACTAAACATAAACCCTGAAATTTTGAAAGATGCAAGATGATAAATTTGGCTTGACTCGCACATACATCCAGTGGATCCAAGGACAATATGTGCTCCACAGGTGCGCATGTCTCAAGATTCATATCTGCACTCCAAATTGATGTTGGCTGCATCAGGGGACTATATTTGCGGGGTAGCATTAACAGGGTCAGCTGAAAGCATAGTAAAGAAATAAAAGTTGTGTCACTGAAACAAGATACGACTATTAACATAATTGGAGAGGTAACCAAACCAAACCAAACAAACCCAATATATCCCACCTGAAAGTGGGGTCCGGGAAGAATTGGATGTACGCAGACCTAACCTCCACCCAAAGGGTAGAGCGGCTGTTTCCTTGAAGACCCCCGGCTAGTGCACAGTGTGGAAAAAAGGGATACAGATTAGAATAGCAAAAAAGGATCAAAGAAAAACATTTGAAAAAAAAATGGAAGTTGAAAGCCTTAAAGGCAGTGCTAAGTTTTGAAAGAAAAGTTACAAGTGAGCAACCAAAAATCAAAACAGACAAACAAACAAACCTACAAACAGAAGCAGGTACACAAAAACACAACCAAGGTAGGATACCACCCCTAAATTTTTACTTGGAGAATATTTTACATAATCAGCATGTCATATAGAAAGTTATGTACAAGTATAGCAACTACCTTGGTCAATGCAACTATATCTTCCTTCCCAACAGATTCATCTGCAAAACAGCATTGGATCATGTTTCAAATTTGTTTCGGCACCCAGGGAACTTTTCTTCTTATTCTGTCTCCTCTTTATGAATATGCTTATAATGTGCAAGAAAAAGAATCATGAATCTATAACATCAAAGACAATGGCTACTTTATCCCATCCCATTTCGATCTCAAAATGTATTGTGTTGAACAATAAATACTAAAAAGGGTGCAACAGCATGGCCTCACTTTGGGTGAAGCAATCAAATTTTCTCCATTGGAAAACTTGAAAATCATGGTTATCTGCATGAAATGCACCGGAGACTTCCACCTGCAAATGTAGATGCCATAAAAATAAACAACGAAATACTTAAGGCAATGTGTGATTATCAATCAATTAAGCACGGAATTACTGGATCAAGATACAAATTACCTCGCCCTCCCAAATAATGTAAATTCCATCCCGAGGTTGCCCTTCTCGAAAAATATACTCCCCAGAATCTTCAAAATAAAACAGCCATGCAATCATGTTGGTTGATGGAACATTGCTTTATAACATGAAACCTACTTGAACGCATTGATATCAAATATAAAGCACATTTTAAACAGTTATTAGTGAATGATCATGTTCCCGGCGAGATTAAACCACAAGGTATCAACAAATCTTTCTAACCTAAAAAAACCCCTTGCTAACCTGAGGTAGCTATATGCACATGACTCAACATCTAGGAATTTTTCAGTGTGATAACAACCACCACATGTGCTTGTCCAGGTGGTTAAGATTCTCTTGGGAAAACCTCGACTCAAATCTCACACTTGGGTATTACCTAGTGAATTAACTAGGTACATCAATTTGGGGGGAAGGGGGGGGGGGGGGGGGGTCACCCCCCTTGTGTGTGGTGTTGCAGGATGCGTTGAAATTAATACTTCTGTAATTTTCTGGTGTACCGTGCAATCAACATGACACCCACATTTTTCCTTGCTCGTTATATGTCCCTGATAGTAGGATCGGTCTAGTAGCTAGCAAGTCTAATAGGAGTTCCTGGAGAAAGATAAAGACACTAATTACTTCTTATACATCAGCACTCCTTCCTTTCCAAAACAGAAGATATATTTTCCTTTTCTATGCTAAACGTGGTAAATACAAATTATATTCATATTAATCTTGTTCCTAGTTTATTGCCAATGTTTTTCAATTGGTAACTTTTTATACAGTTTAACATATTTATAACCTTACTTTCAAAACTATTACAATCTATAAACAAACTGGAACTTCAAACATAGAAAATAGAAGATAGTAATTCTTCAACATAAAGTAAAAAAAGAATAACCTGCACTTTGACTTTTCATGTCAAACCTAGAAAAACCAATTCTGATTCAATTTCAAGTTTTAAAACAAACATCTGTAACAAGTTCAATCCAGCCAACAATTTTCCTCGAAAACTTCAAAATTTCATGGAATGTAGAGTTAAAAATTACTCATTTGATATCCAAACTAAAAGGTATAGAACAAAACAACTCACACTCAAAACACCGCAATTATACCACAAAATCAAATTGGATAACAAATTCAAACTTGCAAGTAGAGATAATTACTATAACGTTTAACCACAACAAGTTGAGCAATTTTCCTAATTGAAGAGCTCGGAAATCTCTGAAGCACAGGTACGTCGCCTAAAAACTCGATCACTGCAAACAGAAACAAAAATTATTGCACACACAGAGAGTCAAATATGTAGATGTATACATATAGTTGTATGTGAATTATGAAGAATTAGGGTTTAATCATTGGAATTACCTGCTTCGGAATCCATTTTGGAATTCGAAAGAAGTTTATAGTCAGTAGTCGTTTTGTTAGGGGCGTATGTGTAATATGGAGGGAAGGGAGGAGGTAGGTACAAGACACAGACGTTACAAACATGGGAGAAATTTGACATCAACGTCAGATTTTGTCACCAAGTTGAATGTTATGATAATTAACATTTACGTTAATTTTAACCTAGGGTACAAGTGAAGGTTATAACAAAATATAATAATTTCAGGTGTTCGAATTTTGAGAAGAAATAACTGACTGGGTGTGTAATGTGGGACTTTCGGTTGGTATCGTTGTTGTTACCAAAAGATCAAAGACTAAGACAAATGAAAATGTTTATAAAGTCGTGTTTCATAGTGGGGTTTACAAAAGTGACAAAATTTTCGGTTGTCATACTGGAACAAGAAAGTTTGGTTGTTCATTTGAGTTAATAGTGCTATATTCATCTAAGCATCATTGGTAGACGTTGAGGGTTGTGTGTGATACACATAATCATGACGTTGCATAATAGTGCATGGTAATGGTAATCATTACATAGATGTGACATTAAATGGAGATTACCCAATGCCTACACTCATACTCCATTGGACACGTTATGTACTTCCAGATGTAATGTTGTGGATTGTCCCATACAAACGTAGATTAGATGTGTATGAAGAATATATAGAGCGTACTCGTACTCGTGAATATGTTGATTTAAATGAATAATCAAAGTTGGAATTTGTTGGAATAAAAAAAAATATGCAATAGATTTATTATCTTTATGGGGAGACTATTTACACCAAAAGTTTTGCTATTTGCACCAAACATGATTGTTATATGATTATGTTTTTTTTTCTATTTTTATTATATATTTTTATTTATTTGTATCATATAGTTTTAAAAGTTTTTTTTTACTTTTTGTTTTGATTTGAAAAGAAATAAATATTTATAAATATAAATATTACTAATTTTTTATAATTATATAATTATAAAAATAAAACATAAATATTGTGATTTAACATATAAATAGAACATAAAATAATCTATATTACATTCGATTATTCTAAAATAACATTATTCGTAGTACAATTAACACGTAAAAGTTGTATGTACTTCTTTATTCGCTCTGAATACGGGGTAGCCCATCCAGCATCACATAGGCATGGAAATGGGGCGGGGATGGGGCGGGGACCTCAATCCCCATCCCTGTCCCCAATCCCTTATCTTCATCCCCATCCCCGCCGGGGAATATGATCACATCCCTATCCCCATCCCCAACGGGGAAACGGGATTTTCTTTTCCGTTTATGTAAGCTATTTAAATCAAATATATGAGACACTGCACATGTTTAAATATCACATATTTCCAATAAACCTAAAATCGAAAGAAATTTAATTTAGTATAAAAAAATCACAACATCATATAATAATTAATAACTTAAAACCAAAAGAAATTCAACCGAATTCGGAAAAAAAAAACTTAACTTCACACGTACCAAAAGATATCGAGTAATATTCAAAACCATATCGAGTAATTGTATTTTGATTGACATCCAAAAAATATCAATTTTATATTATAAACTTAGTTAGGAAATAGGAAATTATGAATTACCGACTCAGTTTAAATAAATAATATATATTAAATATTAATTAAAATATATGACGGGGCGGGGCGGGGAGTGCGATCCCCGTCCCCGTCCCCATCCCCGGTTTGAGACAAACGGGGATCCCCGTCCCCATCCCCGATCGGGACAGGTGGACCGGGTTCCCCGACGGGTCGGGGCCCATTTCCATGCCTAGAAGCACACGGATAACTGTAATGAAAAAATTGTCCTACAATTTGCGGAAACGGGTATCCTTCTGCCATATCTAATTTTACATAATGGTTACTATTAACGTACCCAATTGTAAAAACAACATGTTCATACCACACTGGCGGAGTGGACTTAAGCGGCAAGTACGTCCCACTGCTAGTCATACTTATAACATGTAATATCACATTATATCACATACTTATAACATGTAATATAGGATGACATTTGTTCAAGTATTGCATTTGTTCGTGCACACATGACAGCCCATAACTTGTACGTAGTAGACAACTACATTTTTCAGAAAATAAGCCAACCGATTGAGCTCGCTCATACTCTTGGAATATTATGTTTAATGCATAATGTGAAACAAAACCACACAATTGTTGGAAGTGTGGTATGCGATGACGATGTTTCGTGACACTTTTGCTCTCTTGGATACTTGCTTTAATTTCCCTAACGTTTGGCGTTTGTTACGGAATTGGTCCCTAAAAGAAAAATACATTTTACAAAGTTATAATAAAATGTAATTGTTACAAAAAGAAAATTACATTTTACAAAGTTATAATAAAATCAAAAGTTACAAATTTATAAAATAAAATAAAATCAAAAGTTACAAATGTTATAAATTTATAAATAAATTTATAAAATTTATAAAATCAAAAAACACACACATATATATATATATATATAAGTGAAATGACATTTATTAAAAATAATTGGATCGAAAAACCATGCATTCAATATGTGCACTTTTTGGTGCAAATAGCACCCCCTATTATAAACATACTCCACACAACATCAAAAAAACATGATGTGACATAAAGCAAGAGCACCTCCACTGCAAGGTTTTTACAAGAAAAAAGAGTTAAATGATTTGTAGGAACTACCATTGTAGAAAGTTCTTATAAGAACCTCATATTTTGCTAGTTATTTTATTTTATTTTCTTGACTTTATAATCATTAATGCTATACATATTTTCACTAAACAATAATTATTGAAGTTGAAAAAAATACATGAGACCCACAAAAAGGAGGTTCTTATAAGAACTACCATTGTAGACTTTTATTTGAGTTCTTATTTTGATGAGTTAAGAATGATATGACAACAAAAAGTACAAAAAAGTTCTTATAAGAATTTTCATTGGAGATGCTCTTATACCATTCACTACCACATCAATAAAATATACTGTTGTGACATTAACAATTACTAAAAATTAATTTCTATTATAAAATTATATTCACAACCACCATAATTTATTTATTAAAAATCCTACTTAGACAATTAAAAACCCATTAAAAATTTATTAAAAATCCTTAGTGGATGTTATCATCAATCATCATTGGTTCCACTATACAAACTTTTTGAGTGTTCATTATCCAACCTTCAACGGTCGATGTATTTTTACTTTTATAAATATTTTAAAACCATTTTGTTAATAGTACTAAATTAAAATAGAGGGATCAAATAAGTTGGATATCATTAAAACATATTTGGATTAAACAAGTATATACATAAAAAGTTTTGGGTTTGGGTTGATCCATTGATATATTTTTGAATTTCATAATATAATTATAATTGTTTCTGTAAATATATGTTGGAACGGCCTTTGTCGTAGCTAGTTGGCAAATGGGTAAGACAACTTTGCCCAATATATAAGATAGGTTATGTGTGTACATTCCTTTGTGAAAAATACAAAACCGGTTTCGGGTTTGATCTCGGGCCACTCCGTCAACCCTAGTCGTTGAGTGAGCCAAAAAATGATCTCTTACGTTGGTGTCCTTGGAGATGGATTCCATGTGGGGTTGGTTGGGGTTTGCCAGTAATCAACCTTTTGTTCAAATAAATATTGTGATGGAAAAAACAGAGATTTTAAAGGTTTAAGTTCCAACATGTTATTTAAAACTATCTTTAAAATGGAGAATGAATTTTTAAGAGTTAATTTACATTTTTGGTTCTTGTGATTTATTGATTTTCTTGGATTAGGTCTTTACAGTTTTTCATTGCAAATTTGTCATCATGGTATGCAAAAAAAAAAACTCGGTTTTGGTCCCTAAAAATCACTTTTAATTTGCCTCCCGTTAAAATTCCCCATGTGACTTGCATTACACATGAGGGTATAACTGTTATTTCCTTGACGTTTAAAAAGATAAAATAGAAAATCTCTTGTTGAAATGTATAAGATAATTTGTCAATCTTGACTGGATTGGATGGGTTTAACTTGTTTTTTTTGTTTGTTGGATGAAGGTGAAACGTTCGAGACTTGCAAAGGACTGAAAGGGATTGTTTTGGAAAGTTGGAGGCTGGAAGAATCACAGAGGGGTTGTTTCTGACAACTTGCAATTCTATGAGGGTTGTGGAGCATATATGACATTGTTGAAGGGTTATTCAATAATTGTTGAATAATATAAAAGGCTCTTTTTCTTTTATATCTGAAAAAAGAGAGAATCATTTTTTTGTTCAGATCTCATTGTTTTCTTTATGATATTTTCTCGATTCCTGGCTGTTTGAAAGAAGGATTTGTAAAAGAATATTTTGTTTACCATTTTGTACTTCTCTTGAAACTCTTTTCCCTTCCATCTCCCACCAACGATCAAACCCCTACATCACACTAGTTAGACGATAAAGAGTTAGATGGTGGTGGGTGGTGGTTCCTGGTGGTTGAATGAAGAGTTAGATGATGACGAGTGGCTTCTGTAGAGTTAGAAAGTGGCGGTTGGTGGTTGCTGGTGGTTGAATGAAGAGTTAGACGGTGGCAAGTGGTTTCTGTAGAGTTAGATAGTGGTGGGTGGTGGTTCTTGGTTTCCGTAGAGTTAGATCGTGGTGGGTGTTGGTTCATGGTGGTGGATGGACGATGAAGACGATGAATATGACCATAAAATGACTAAGGGGTCGTTTACCAAACGCTTACCCAAGTAAGCGCTTACCAAGTCACATTACCTTACCCGATTAACATGGCAAGGACCAAGAATCTTACCCGGTAAGCGCTAAGGCAAGGACCGAGAGTCTTACCCGGTAAGTGACGACGAATACTCTTACCACGATTAGCGCTTACCGGGAAAATTGTTGCATACAATATCGTTTTGGTGGACTAAAATCTTACCCGATAAGTGGGTGTTGAATTATACCGATAAGTGCTTACCCGGGTAAGCGTTCGGTAAACTCCCCTAAAACACATCATGTGAGGGAGCATGGAGGATCTTAATGGCTGAAAGTTAATGGTCGTTAGTGGAAGGGACCAAAATTGAGAACTTTTTGCATACCACAATGACAAGTTTACAACAAAGGAAAACTATATGGATCCAACCAAGAATAATGAGAAACCACATGGATCAAATATGCAATTAACTCTTTCTCTTTTGTTTGCTTACAAACGAAAAGAACCCAAAACATCTACTCCCTCCGTCCCAAAATAAGTGTCCACAATTGACTTGGCACACAGTTTTAGACATGCATAATTATTACCCCTTTTTGGTATCAAATGACATCTTTACCCTTATTTAATGTTTCTTTTTCTTCACAACTCTTATGTATTTGTGCATTAATTAAGGGTAAATGTGAGAATTTAGCTATCTACTTTTTGAAAGTGGACACTTATTTTGGGACAAACATAAATAGAAATGTAGACATTTATTTTGGGACGGAGGGAGTAATATTTTAATACTCCACCTATCCTAAAAATAATTGTGCATGATGAAAATGGTATACAATTTTACGAATATGTAATTATTATATTTTTTAAATAACCAAATGACACTTTATCCTTAATAATAAAGAGATAAACATTCTCCATCTCATAAGTGAGGACAAAATGGAAAAATTGAAAACTTACTTTTGAAACCGGACATTTATTTTAAAACAAACTAAAATAATAACGTCGACACTTAATTTGGGACGAATGAAGTACTATAAATAAATGTTAAAAAAAATTAAAAATAGAAAAAACGTAAGAAACAAAGGTATTTTTTTTTAAATTGACTTATGTTTATTTATTTAATTTTGTACTTCCAAAGGCAGTTCTTACACGTTATTCACCCGTCAGCCACTAAGAACACCACTTAGTGTACTACACCACTAAATATGCATCGGCACATGCCTACGAGTACGACACAACGCTAACCTCATATTGTTTCCTTAACACCCAACAAATCTCAAGTAATCCACTCCACAAATCAGAATCGAGAGATTCAAGGGCACGAACGATGTTCAAAGTCGTTTTGACGGGTAAGAAGTCTATAAAGATTTTTGCTGGTTTTGTTTCGGCGCCTTTATTCGTGGGCTTAATTACCATCTACAAACACATCAAGGCGACATTTCGTTGGTCGAGTTGATTAATATGAATGACAAATGAATATAATAAATTGAGCAAGTAAGATGATTACATGAGTCAGTGTTGGAGTTCTATATCTGCCAGATGCAAACCATTAAAAATATATATATATATATATATATATATATATATATATATGTGCAAGAACCCTCTTTCTACAAGGGCTTTTAGAGGGATTCAAAACGGTACCGCAAACATGGAATTAGAATTGGGGCTAACGTTACGGACTCGACACACTCGTTCTCCTCCATTCTTGGGGCACCGTCTAGCCTAAGTTCAAGGGCGTGTGTTAGAATTTTACATCGTTATAAACCATCAACCTTGTATATATGTATGAACCTCCTTTCCTTCTCTCTCTCTCTAAAAGAGCTCTTTTAGAGAGAGATTAGAAGGTTTCCACATAAAGGTGTTAACAATTTGAGCTTTTAACTTGAGCTCGAGCTCCTTTATCTTGAACTCAAGTTGATCACAAACAAAAAATAGAACTCGTTTAACTTAACGAGTCAAGTTCTATACATTGATGTTCGACTCGACTCGTTCGAAAGCTCGATTAAAAATTTCAAGCTAAGTCGAGCCATTCAGGCGTACACTTTTTCGAGCCAAACATGCTCATATGTTCATATATTAAACCATCAAATATGAAAACTAACGAGCTCAAGCCACTAAACGAGTTAATCAATCCCGAGTTTGAGCCCATAAGTGAGCCTATAAAGATTAAATTTTAGGACAAATATATAATTATTCGAGCTCGAGCACTATTTCAAAGAAGTTTTTCGAGTTGAAGCTTGATGGTGTTTTTTGTAAGATCCCACATCAATTGGAGAGGAAACCGAAAAACCAAGCTCGAACTACATACCAAAAGTAGCAATAGTCTCGAATACAAAATAATATACCAAAAGAATAATAGTAAAGACCACAGACAATATTAACTCTTTGAGGCCCTAAAGGCTTCATTTGGACTCATCTCCCTTTCTTTACTAGACTATTTCGACATCCAAAGAGGCCTCGATAACTATAGATAATTTTGAAGTAATCGAATCAACGATTTGAAGTATACGAGCATGCACTCGTTCTTCATAAAAGTCGAGTGTGAAATAAGTTTACAGCTTCGATACAGCAGTAGAGGGTTGTTTTCTGACTTTCCTTATCAAGCCCTCTTGAGTTAAAGATGCAACAAGCTGAATATAAACAAGAAGTAGAAGTCATTTAGGACGATAAAAGATGCATGATTCAACTTTTGACTTCAAAATGAGGAATTTTCGACAAAAAAAAAATATTTTTCAGAAAAATTTCTAAAAATAATACTTCAATTAAAGGAATGGTTCAAGGGTTGGCTTTAATTCATAATACAAACACCTTCCTATTTATACTCCCTCTGTCCAAAAATAAATATCCACATTTATATTTTAGAGGTTGTTTGGCAGTTGCTGAATGGTTTGGTGCAGAATGATTAAGAGGCACCTATGATATAATTCAAAGTGAAATAGGGTTGTTTTGTAATTGTTCAGAATGAAATTAGGGTGCTTAATGGTTAAGGGATGTCCAGAATCATTCAGAGGGTTTTGGAACCATTAAGAGGTTGATTTTTTTTTTCCAAACAAGATTCACCTCTTAGCGATTCAGAGGTTGTCTCTTAATGGGACCATTAAGAGGTAAACAAACAACCCTTTACTTTGTTTTAAAAAAAAGACTCCACTTTCAAAATTAAGTGTCTACTTTCTCATCCTGCCCTCAATTATGAGATGAAATGAAAAAAAAATCTCTCCATTATTACGAGTAAAATTGTTTTTTAATTAATCAAAAAGTGTTATAATTACACATTTCTAAAATACATGCTTTTTTTAATTAGGGCATTTATTTTGGAAAGGAGCAAGTATATAGTTTATGGAAATTGTGTAAAACCATATACTCAAATCTTGAATGGATATAATTATAGCATGTGAAAAACATTGAGTTTTAAGATATGGACATTGGATGCTTGTTGCACACTTTTTGTGTTGTAATAAAAATAGTAAAATACCGTTTGACTTGATATATAGTTTTAACAAAAGAAAAGTTTTGGCAAATCTCATGGACGAAACAAAATGCAAACCACAGGATATACTTAATGAAGTCGAGGGACGAGGACCAGAGTTTTGGTAAACTACAAGAAACGAAAAATGTAATTCTCCCTATTACCCTGTTTTTTTAACACCAGACAAAATATTCTAAATATATTCCACTTTTGACATCAAACACCAAACAAAAAAATGGTGTAAACAAATAGTGTTTGGGGTAAGATTTGGGCATTGTTTGGCAAACTAGCTTATAAGCTAGCTGGTAGCTGATAAGTTAGCTGGTAGCTGATAAGCTAGCTTTTCAAAACGCTACTATGAGTAGCTTTTCAATAAGCTAGCTTATGGTCATCCAAACGTGTACCAGGAAAAAAAGATAGCTTATAAACTAGCTTTTTTTGCCAAACATAGCCTTGGTGATTTTATTGGAGATGCCCTTAAGGGTGAGTTTGGTACACCGACGGGACATGACAGAACTAGATGGGATGGGACTAGACGGGCGAAAGTGCATAGAAGCGTGAAAGAATTGTGTAAGGTTTTAGGGTTTTAATCGGCATGGATAGTTTAGTAATTTACCAATATTGTCCCCTCTCCCTGATTTTTGTTCCACCTATTTTGGGGACAAAAAAAATGCAATTTTGTCTCATTCATTCATGTCATGTCCCCCGGTATGAATGTCGCACCAAACGTGGGGACAACAAGTTTTTATTTTGTTCTGTCCGGCGTCCAAACGCACCCTAAAGATTCGTTTAGGGACGAGATCATCCCAACTTTACACTTGGCGGCACATGATTGGTCCGTCTAATGGATGACTGGGATAGGCCCATGTAAAGATCTCTGATTCTCAGTTGAAATATAGAACAAATCAGGATGAAAGTGACATACCTCTCCTTTTCTATTGAACATTTGTCCACTTACGAATCCACGAGCATTGTAAGCAGTTGGACTCGATATCTGTAAAAGAGTGACGGTTATATTAACGATTAACGAGTAAACATAGAGGCCGAACACCAAGAAGAACAATAAACTAGTCGGCACTAACCACAAACAACAGCCACTCGTCAGCTCTCGCAGGCCGATGAAACCAAATCCTTGAAAAAAAATATGAAGATGGATTCAATAACATCAAATAAGAATGCCAAAAAGCAAAGATTCAAATTCGACATAGATTTGTCTCCAAAATGTTCCCATTTTAACAGCCCCTCTGCTTCATTCAGGGAAAATGTTTGACTATTTGTCAACTTAAATACTCTTCTGGATTCTGGAAGACAAAATGAAGGAATCCTGTAAACCTAAATTAGTGGCATCAACTTATTTGTAACTAATTGATGATTTTGACATAAAACTTCCCAGTAAAGAAAATGGTGCAATTTTCATGGGATATTGGGGGTGTTTGGTCTACGGAATGTTTTTGGGGGATTTGGATTTCGTGGAAGGATTTAGAATTGGAATTGGAAGGATTTGGAGTCTTTAATGTGTTTGGTTTGTAGGATTTGGAATAAAATAGATTACATTATTTATAAATAATTTATAAGAACAAATTATAAAGAATTAAAGATAATTAAATTACCTTTTATTAATTGATTATTACAAAACAATGCTTTAACATATTTTAAAACATTATTACAAACAAATCCTACGAAATACCAACCACCCCCATGGGATTTCAAAATCCTATGTTTGTGGGATATCATTGAAATCCCATGAATTCAATTCCGGAATTTCCCTTTAAACCAAATGCGGGGATTGGGATAGAATTCCCACCAAATCCCACAAACCAAACGAACCCTAAGGGGGCATTTGGTTTGATGGAATGATCTTGAGGGATTTGGATTTCGTGGAATGATTTCGAATCTTTGGTATGTTTGGTTTGTAGGATTTAGAATGGAATTGAATTCCCTTCTTTATAAATAATTTATTAAAACAAATTATAAATAATTATAAAAATAGTTAAATTACCTTTTTATTAGTTGATTATTACAAAACAAATGTTTTTAACATATTTTAGAACATTATTGCATATAAATCCTACGAAATCGCATGAAATACCAACCACCCCCGTCGGATTACAAAATCATATGCTTGTGGGATTTCAATGAAATCCCAGGATTTCAAATCCAGGAAATCCTCTCGGACTAAACATGGGATTGGAATGGAATTCAATTCCAAATCCAATCCAATCTTGCAAACCTAATGGGACATAAGAGAATTGGCGAATTCTTGGAGGGATTACCTTTTGTTGGAGACGCAACATTATACAAATGGCTTTAGGCGTTTCCAGGGGCATGACTTCTGATAGGAATTATTGGAGAAGCAATATTAGGATAGTAGACTAGAAGTGGGGTCTGTATTAGCTAGCCTAGTCGGGAGAACGGATAAGGAGAGGTAGAGGATGAGGTAGGGTCAGTGAGCCGGTAGTAGCTAGACCCATGAATCCTAGGTTAGACTAGGGCGTGTAGTCTTTTCTACCTTGGCTATATTTTCTTGTGCATGCTTAGGTCTGGGTGCATCTCATTCCAACCCCACCTTGAGGTGGGATATACCGGGCTTGTTTGGTTTATTACCTTTTGTTCAATTAAATGTAACTTATAAAATTCTATCAATAAATGTCAACTCGAAGTTGAAAAACAGTAATTTGAAAAGAAAAAAAAGGTTAAATCTGGTTTATTTTTTTTCTTTGGACAGAGATTCATGGTTTAGACAAACCATGTGTCATTAAGAGGAAATGGTTTTATGACCTCACCAAGAGATCTCCTATTTGCCGAGAGTAATTGAGAAGAAAACACAGCAGACCCAGTGTTACAGTTCTATCTTGTCTACTTCCTGCAGTATTGGCTAATGATTGTGAGGGGGCTGCTATTTGGTTGACCTACAGGTGCTATTCTTCAGCCGATGAAAGAATAACGTCTAGGTGGAGGTTCAAACGAGAACACCTCCATTTTACGGAAAGGCGAGAACACCCTTATCAAATGTGATAACACACGTGAGGGGCCTGGTGATGTGTGCGCGACTTCGACGGTGACCTTAGGTCGCGCCAAACGATGTCTGCGTCTCTGATTTAATATCATATGTGATGGACTACAGTATCACATGTGATTGACTATACCAAAAGGGTGTTCTCGCGTATTCATAAAATGAAGGTGTTCTCGTTTGAACTCTTTCCATTGCGTCTATATTAGAAGTTAAATATAGCATGAATACTTACGAGTGATCCAAGCTAATAGATGAAGTCTTCAAGTCCTTACGGCGGTGAGGATTCAGACTAACATTTAGAAATATGAGATCTGAAGTGTATGCTACAACACATCTGCAGAATAAATCATTCCAGATTACAAACCAAGCGAACCCCGTATATCTGGGAAGGGTAGGATATACACAGACCTTACCTCTACCCCAAGGGGTAAAGAGACTGTTTCCATGAAGACCCACGCCTTGAAAAACAAAAACAATAATAGGACACAAGTGTGGTAAGTAGAAGCAAAGTGTGTGCAAACAAGCAACTGGTACAACGCGATGAAACAAACTACTAAAAGTAGGAGGAACACTTAAGTGCCGTTTGTTTTTTAAGAGGTCTAAAGTCTGAAGTCTTATTTTAGTTATGATTAATAAGAGGTGATGTGTAAATAGGTCTGAACGATTCAGACTTAAGAGCCATTAAGAGGTTTTAAAAAAAAACAAAAAAAAACCCCTTAGTCTAGCAATCAGTCATAACAAGTAAAACTAAGGTTGTCATACAGTAAAAACATGAAATACTAAGGCTGATGAAACAAACTACTAAAAGTAGGAGAAACACTTCTAGCAATCAATCAGTCATAACAAGTAAAACTAAGGTTGGCATACAGTAAAAACATGAAATACTAAGGCTGATGAAACAAACTACTAAAAGTAGGAGAAACACTTCTAGCAATCAATCAGTCATAACAAGTAAAACTAAGGTTGGCATACAGTAAAAACATGAAATACTAAGATTAACAAACAATAAAGGATCCCACAAGTAGATGCATAAATAAGACATGGAAGGTAGGAAAAACTAAAGCCACCTCTTTCTAACGTAGGACCGGCTATCCCTCCCCCTTGCCTACCCTCCATCTACTACAAACTCCCTCCTTCCATCTATGTAAGCTATAGGTCCCCCCCCCCCCCCAAAAAAAAAAAACACAGTCTGCTACCCCTAGTCCTGCGTCTCCAAAAGCTTCTATCCGAGGTCATGTCCTCCGAAATGTCTAAGGCCACCGTGTTTATCTTCTCTGTTCATCCCATGTATTTCCTTGGACTACTCCTCCTTACCCTCTCGACCTTCATACCCTCTATTCTCCTCACTGGCGTCATCATTGATCTCCTACACACGTGTCCGAACCACTGCAGTCTTCCTCTCTCAATTTATCTGTGCTAAACGCAACTCCCCACTCTGCCCAAAAGGCCTCATTCTGTCCAACTCCAACCTAGTCCGACCACATGTCCACCTGAGCATCCTTATTTCTGCAACTTCTAACTTCCTCTTATGTGACTTCTTCATCACCCAACACTCTGACCCATACAACATAGTTGGTTTGATGGCCACCCGGTAGAATTTCCCTTTCAATTTTGGCAGGACTTCCCTGTCTCACAAAACACCGGCAACTCTCCACTTTGACCACCATGTCTTTATTCTATGTGTTATATCATCTTTGACCTGTCATTCTGGGGTATCCTTTGATTCCCAATGTTGACTTCTACCTCCTCGTCAGCACATTCCCTGCTAAAATTCAACCACTGATAACCTGTCTTGGAGCGGCTAATGCACAAGACATGGTTCTAATACCACCTCCCACTACTTTAGCTTCTCATTCACCTCTACACTCGACTCTGCTACCGGCACAATATCGTCAGTGAATAACATGCACCAATGGACACTCCCTAGAATCCCTCGAAAAATCTCGTCCAAAATTACTGCAGAAGGGAATTGGTTTAGCGTTCATCCCTAGTGCAACCTTATGGAGATACTCTATCTCTCCCACCAGATCTTGACACATGTTATCGTTCACTCATACATATCTTGTATCACCCTAACATATTACATTGGATAAAATACCTACAGGAAGATTTTAATTAACAAGGTCATTGCAGCTTGGAAAAAGCGAACTGGTAGTTATCCTCAAAAAACATTTGAAAGAGATCCCAATATGAAAATTGTTTTGAGAAACAAATACACCAAGCCAGATGACTGGAAAGCTACTACATTGATCATAAATCATCGTCTAAAAGTATTTGTCAATACGATACCTTGATGCACCTGAACCTTAATAGCCAACTCCAGTAGCACAAAACTTCATCATTATAAAAAGGTAATTCAACAAAGGTGTCCAGCTCTTGTGCAGGTAAAACAAAAACTCTAGATACATATGCAGGCATGCTAATAACTTTAGGCAATTGAGCTTCAACAATTTATTCATTTGCCTCTCAAGATTGACAGTTGTATCTACAAGTGGCTATGTAGACTTTGGAAGTGACTACTCACCTATGCAAAGCCTCATCATCTGAGAGTTTTCCTTTTGCTCGAAACCAATATCTCAAACTGCAATTAAAAAATAAGATATTGAAAAATAACCATACAAGTGTGTATGTTGATGCAGTAAAAATGATTAACAGTGGTTGACCTGGCAGGACGTTTATCGTAGTTGGTTGAATTACTAGGCTCACAAAATCTTATCTCAATAGGCCAAGGAACAAACTTTGTTGTGGCAACTTTGTTTCGGTAAGTCCTGTAACAATAATGGTGGTTGTTAAAAACCTTATATGTGGTATTAGAACTATGCATAATACTTCCTCCATCCCAAAATAAGTGTCCACAATAAATAAATAAAAACAGTTTAGAAAATGTGTAATTATTACACTTTTTAATCAACTGAATGACAATTTTACCCTTAATGACAGAGGCAACAGTTCTTTCTCTCTCTCCATCTCATCAACTCTTAAATATGCGTCTCATAATTAAGGGTAGAATTGGAAATTTAATAAATTATTGTGGACACTTGTTTTGGGACAAACTAAATAGAAAAGTGGACACTTATTTTGGGACGGAGGTAGTAGTCAGAATCTACCTGGGAAGACGAGGATCAGTAAGGCGCCTCTCCCGCAAATCTTCCATTGATAAAAGCTGTAAACACGAGAGTTAAAGGAAATAGCAATTTTAACTAGAGCTACTTGACAAGTTTGTAGCATTAAAGTTCTGGTACCAATTCTGGATCAGGGACTGCAGGCATTGACGGTAGCTGGTGATCAAACCCTACTTCTTCCTTCTGTTAAAACATCAACCCATACTTGATTAGTATATAAAAGAATTTGAATCTGCACCTCTGTTACCATCAATTCACATATAAAGAATGAAAAACAAAACTAAGATCATCTGGAAAAAGAAATAGGTCATCAATAACATGATTGTAACAACAAACAAGATTAAACTAACATAATGCGGGCGTGCAGCTACAAGATGGTTCAACTCCAGTTTCAGTTAATTGGGCATCTCTGAAGACAAATTCTTAGTAACAAAAACCTTGATCTGCTTGTGAAAGAATTGCAGGTAAAATCTATCAAACTTCATTTGCGGGTTTTAGCTTACCAATTGATAGATAATGAAAAATTAGGGGCTATTGTCATTAATAGATGTTTTAATGTTTGACAATATTGAATTGTGTGAATAAAACAGAAAAAATAATAGCACAAACTACAAAGCATATCAAGGTCTAATAAGGCATTGCGTCTATGGTTTCTGAACATGCTCCTGCAAGAAGGATGCACCACAATTAAAGATTGTCTTATATCCAAAAAACATGGGCAATGAATGACAGAGATAATTATACACATGGTGATCAAGACAAATTCTGACTGGCTACTGACCCAAAGACTTGAAAGTAATCGAACAAAGCTCGCTGGATAATTGGATTGCATAATGCATGTAAGCTCACCAAGTACTAGCCAGTTTGGCATCCATGTAATGCAATCATGAGAAACATCACTACGCACTCCTGGAGGAGTATTTAAAGCAACAACATGAATGGAAAGATAACTAAATAGAAACCTATGACACGAGTGCACAACATCCAGAGTCCTATATAAATTTCAAAGGGTCCATAGCCTTGAAACCAGATAAGGCTTACTGGATTAGGTTAGCGAGCTGGAAAGGTTAAAGATGATAGGCTTTGGTTCACCAGTTTCAAAGGTCTCAAGGCAAACTGCAAAAGGCACGGAATCTGAAAGCCTTCATTGCATTGTTGCTGGCTACCTTTCATTTATGTTTCTAAATTGGACATGTCAATTTTCAGTTGCTGACAGCATTGTTCTTCATACATCTGAAAAAGGGTATCACTTGAGGCTGTAGTCTAACCTATAGTGGATTCCAGAAACATTTATACAATTAATCACAGAGACATGATGCCACATTTGCAATTCCAAGGATGGTAGTACGCACAAATACACTTAGGTTCACACAGCAATGACTCCTGGAAACCTGGGCATTTGAAGGAATACCCTCAGAACGTTTTGTGATCAAAGGTGATATCTTAGTGGTAGGCCTTTTTGTCCACCTGTGAGTACGCAACGTCTGAACTCGTCCCTCCCTCCCCAAGTGTAGACTTGTAGTAGCATTTTAAAAGATAAACTGAGCATTTTGCATCACACCATTTCCATAGTTTCAACAAATTTAAGCTTATAAAATGGGAGATATAAATATAGAGCGCAAAGTTATTCTTTGACGAGATATAAAAATCTCTCTAACAAAATCAATTTAATTGAATACACAAATTTAAGTGATATGTCATTACGTCTTCAACTATCCAATGTAAACATAACTAAAATGGAATAGTTCAACATGAAAGGCAACGTAGGACGGACTAAGGAACTTAAATGGATCTGTGGGCATGCTGCCAACATTAATTTGTTGCATTGTTAGACAATTAAGTGTGATATATGTACATATTTATATTAGAGGGTTTAGAGTGTAAATGTTTCTCTTATATATACCCTTGATTGTAATCGTGTTTCACACAATAATACAATACACAATTACCAAGTTATCTTGGTATCAGAGTCGTCGCTCCTAAAACCCTAATAGCAGCCGCTCCCAAAACCCTAATAATTGCCGCTCCCAAAACCCTAATAGCAGCCGTCCCACTTTCTGCCATCACAAGGCAACCTTACAGCCACAGCCGTGAACAGTAATTCCGGCGTGAATAGTAACTCGGCGTAAATAGTAACTTCGTCGTGAACAGTAATTCCAGCGTGAACAGTACCTTCCGACTCTAAACACCGATGACAACCGTGGCAGTCTTCACTCCAATCTCGTCTACTCCTCAACCGGATCAGCTTCAAGCGATTCAACAACTTCTGTCACAACTTGGTCTTCAAGTTCAGCCTGTTAATGCACAGCCTGCACAGGCCTTTTACACCAACAGATCTGGGAATAACCGTGGTCGTGGACGTGATTCTAGACGTGGACGCGAAAACTACAACAACAGAAGTCAAGGAGGAGGTAACCGTAATTAATTTAGTTGGGCTTCTAATCAAAACACTGTTTTTGGCACATGCAATAGGTGTAGGATTGGTCATATCCTGTCTCTTTGCCCTAATCGCGACCCTGCCACTATGAGGACGAGACAACCACCTTCTGCCAACTTTACAGAGTACCAGTCACAAGCTTGGCTTCCGGACACTGGCTCTAGCCATCATGTTGCACCGGACGTATCTAGCTTCGATAACTCTGAGGCCTACTACGATGAGGACAACCTTCACGTTGGCAATGGTAAGGGTTTACCCATCCTACACATTGGTTCCTCACATCTTTCTTCACCAAACAAAACCTTTTCCCTTACAGACATACTACACGTACCTGACATAAACAAAACCTACTTTCTGTCCAAAAATTTTGTCTTGATAATCATGTGTATTTTGAATTTCACTCTACTTTCTTTGCTGTAAATGACAAGTTTACACACACTATCCTCTTACGGGTCCAAGTAATGGCGGTCTCTACTCCTTCCGTCTTCCTCAAACTCAACATGTTCAGAAAATGTCCTTTTCCACCGCTCGTGCTTCTTCCACTACATGGCACCAAAGACTTGGACATCCACATCCACAGCTTTTGAAGTCCATGTTGTCTAAATACAGTTTACCTTTACAAAATAAGTCTGCTAGTGTTTTTTGTGATTCATGTTTTGTTGGCAAATCGTCCAAACTTCATTTGTTACCATCTACTTATAAAAGTTCGCACATTTTGGATTTAGTTTTCTGTGATGTATGGGCCCCGCTCCTGTTCCTTCTTTTGATGGTCACAATTATTTTCTGCTGTGTGTTGATCATTACTCCAGATTTATGTGGATTTTTCCATTAAAATTAATGTCTGATGTTTATGCCACTTTCAAACGGTTCATTGCGATGGCTGAAAAACATTTTCAAACCAAACTAAAATCTGTCCAAACCGACTGGGGAGGCGAGTTTCGGAATCTCTCCCAATTCTTCTCTCCTCTCGACATCACCCTTCGCCTTTCATGTCCACATACAAGCGAGCAAAATGGGTTTGTGGAACGACGACATCGACATGTTGTTGAAACCGGCCTTACTTTGCTCGCTCAATCCCATGTTCCACAACGGTTTTGGCATTTTGCTTTTGACACCGCAGTCTCTCTCATTTTGCGGGGGAATGTTAGACAATTAAGTGTGATATATGTACATATTTATATTAGAGGGTTTAGAGTGTAAATGTTTCTCTTATATATACCCTTGATTGTAATCGTGTTTCACACAATAATACAATACACAATTACCAAGTTTATCTTGCATCTTCGAAGTACGATTGTTAGAGAAAAGAAAACGCGAATTTTCAGTTTACAAGTCATTTTTGCTATTTAAGAATTATGTATTCTAACTTCCCACCAACATTACTAATTGTCTATCTTGTAAATGGTGCCAGACCCCCAATTGAAACCCAAAAAAAATCATCAGCATTCACACAAAGAACTACATCAGACAAAAGAAACACATTTGTCTAACATTGGCTGTACACAGATGAACAGTCACAAGGTACCTGAAATGAAGCAATCATTGTGAATACCACATTTCCCTTCTGTATTGCATCTACCCTTCGGGTAGCAAAACTGTTTCCATCGCGTACACGTTGAACATGGTAAATAATTGGAACTGCAAGCATATATGTATCAAATTAAAGTCTCCACTTCTCCCAAGTTATCCATCAAAGATAAATATGGGATAGAATAAGAAGAGTTGATCAATCAAAATAACACATCACTGTTCCCCCCACAATTAAGGTGCTTCTAAGTATGACTGTGTGTGGCAAGAGCAAAATCAACACATCATAAAAGCAGAGCCCAGACCTAGACTTTGGGGAACAAATAAGAAACAAAGAGAATCCCCAAGAAGGGCAACCAAGTAACTTTAGTAAGGAAAAGAATTAAAAAAAAAGATAAATGACAAAAGGCTAGGGAACCTTTTTTGAGACTCCTCTACGTAGACAACAAACCAAACTCAAGCGAAAGTTTGACCCTTTGCCATTATTTAATGAACTTAAACATGAACAAAAATATCAATCTTGAGATCCTTAAGCAGCAAGAATTTTGTTAATTTCAATATGATTCACACACAAAGGTACATATATTTATACAAGGGATGAGAGAACCAAATCTCTCTAGTTTCATATAGTCTCCATAACAAGAACATAAGGAATCCAAGTAATCTCAGTCAACATTATTATCGATGATTCACTACGATGGTCCAAGTATTATTAGTCTTTTCTTGTGTTCTTTGCTATTTTAATGACCCTCATATCTCTTAGGTTTGCACACGCTCCACCAAACAAGATTTCCTTTGAAGGTGAACAAAGCATTTGCTATACAAAGGGGATTTCCACTAATGCTTTTGCATACGAGTTAATGTAAAGCAAGTGCATGAGATAATCAATTTTGCAGCATTCTACACCATGAAAATGAAAAAGGCATAGTGAAGAAAAAAGGCATTAAAGAAAATTTGCAATGATTATTCCACTTGGAAGTATGAAAAATAAAGTTCTTATAGCTAAAAGAGTTGCTCGTAATTCCAAGAAGATGAATAACAAAACTTACTTTCAAGATCCCCAACAAGAAGAAAGTAAGCATGTAAGCTATGAACAATCTTGAGTGAATCGACAGTTTTTGATGCTGCAGCCAGTGCCTGCATATTATTGACCATTAAAAAATCTATGCATGCAATTTTCAGTACATATGACTCTAAATTATTTTTCAATTATAGATGAACATTCACCTAAATGAATGGGAACATTAGATGCTGGTAGGAGAAGGTAAGAGCAAGGATATTATAGATGTTACAAAATTTCATTTTGCATTTGATCAAAATTCTAAAACAGTTTATACCAGAGACATTCTGGAGCATCTTCTAGCATTTTGATTAAAATTCAAATTATGTAATATATATGTGTATGTATGTATGTATGTACGTATGTATGTATATGTATGTGAATATATATGTACATGCATGTGCATATAAAAGATTCAAAATGTGTACAGGCACACACACATATTTAATACATATATTGATGTGGGGGATAGACAGACAGATGCAGAGAAAGCACAAATCAACTGTCTGTGAATTCTTTATCAGTATAATTCCAGACTTCCAGTTTAACCAAAAATGAAGTATACTCATGCCTGTCCAATGAACTGTCCTCCAAAAACTTTCCCAAATTGTGGAGCATCAGGCAATGTGATCCCTTTAAATATGTTGACCTTCATAGAGAACAGAACAGATATAAGTTATTTTTGTTTCATGGACATATAGCAGGGTCAGAATATTCATGACACATGCTGATGCTGATAAGAGGATAACATATAGCACACGCTAGCCGGCTAAAATCATAACAGCTTTATGAAATTTCCAAATCTTGCTTACATACTTCTATTGGCTCAAGATGCAATATGCTCTCAACAAGTGAGCATGGTTCAACTGTTTTGTCTGCACTCCAGATTGATGATGACTGCAGCAAACTGCAATGCTCATAGGGCAGCACTAAGCAGGTCAGCTGTCACAACACAGGGAACATCAGAAGGCTTGAGCTAAAGATCCATTCAGATGTCTCAAGACTATGACTCAAGGCAACGTCATGAACATTACAGGCAGGAAACAATCAAATTGAGAAAGAAAAAAAAAAGAACGGAGCTATGCAAGTACCTTAGTCAGTGCAATGACATCTGCTTGCTGAACAGATGATGCCACGCCTGCAATACCAGGTTGAATTATTTGTAACATTTAGTATAAATCAACATTTTGGAGAAACAAGTATGAAAATATCTGAAGTACTCATAAAGCTTCAAGGTTGTCCATCTACTTAGCAAAACATCAACCAAATCCACCAGCATTATGCATATGAAGGGCTCAATGCCTTAAGAGCAAAATGTTCTTGATCTAAATGCCACCAGCGGGACAAATCAAAAATTATCATGGAAGGATTATCTTTAAATTCATTGATGTTTCATTGAGAATCAAACTATTACGATGATTGAGGATGAGAGAAAAAAACTAAACTATATGCTAAACAAGAATATGATGATGAAACATTCACCGTTGCCAAAGTAGTCATAACGTTTAAGTTGGAACTCTGGCCGATTATGCTCATCTGCATGGAAATATCCGGATACCTCTGCCTGCAAAGCTCGGTTAAATCATACTACTATAGTCTGCAATCAAAGATGTGTGTCCAATAATGAATAAATTGTTACAAACAGTTACCTCCCCTTCCCATACGAAGTAAACTCCATTGCCAGCCTCTCCTTCTCTAACAACATACTCTTGTGGATCTTGAAAAGGGAACATCACAAGTATTCAATAGACATCTGAAAGAGTCTTCCTCATATATAAATAGACATCCAAAAAAATAGGGACGAAATCAGGATATTTCATTTTGAAGGTAACCAGGAACGATCTTAATTCTATAATTTAACACATATAAATTACTTATTTTAACCAGAATATTATATTCTCTATCACTAACTGTGCTCAACCCATCTAAAAAATTGAGACCCAAACTACCTTGAACATTTTCCTCTGATTAGATAAACATGAGACATCAGTTGGACAACAAACTACGATCTCTCTTCACTATATCCATCAATATTACAACTCCAATTATATGTTTTCTTATCACTTCTCATCATGCCTAACATTTCAATTGCAGCTGCACTACATAAAAGTATTATTCCCGGTCCCATGGAAATGCAGTGTGACTTGGTGGTTGGCACATAGTCTAAGCAAAGTGTTTGCTATTCGCCAAACTCAATACTTTTGTAACATTGCCTATTGACAAATGCATTTATTCAAGTTCGGAACTTTCACAAATGGGAATGTTTCTCATGGTACATCACACAAACAACTTTTTGCAAGACTAATTAATTGGAGGTAGTATGATATAGCACTTGGCCTATCAACTTACATTTACACAATTAAATTACTCCATCCATCCATCTATCAAAGAAACACTAATCAAATGTCTAGACCAGGTTATTACTTACACTTCAACAAAGATCAGAATGAATCCAAAAGCAAAAAACTTTAAAAACTCTGTATTTCTACCAAATCACTGATCATCAGAACACGTTTATATCAGTCAAAATAGAACTAACTTATATTACTACAATGTTCAAATTTAAAACACTGCTTTTCTACTAAATCACTGTTCACCAAAATGATATCAGTGGAAATGGAATTAACTAACGCTACTTTTCTACCAAATCACTGTTCATCAAAAAATCATATTCACCAAAACGACATCCGTCAAATAGAACCAACTTATTACCATAATGTGCAAATTTTAAAACACCACTTTTCTACTATATCACCGATCGTCATTAACATTTTCTTCACCAAAATGTAATCAGACAAAAAATAACAAACTTAAAATGCTACTTTTCAACCAAAACCACCGATCATCAAAACATCAAATTCACCAAAATGAATCAGTCGAAATAGGACTAACTGATTACCGTAATGTTTAACAGTAACAACTTTTGCGATTTTCCGGAGAGACGAGCTCGGCAGTCTCTGAAGCAACGGCACGCAACCCAAAAATTCGATCACTGCTCATCAAAATTCACCATAAACACGTACAAAAACCAATTTGATACATCATAATACATTGAAATTGCTAGCAATTTAGCGGTTATATATTGATTTCGTATGGTGATTTACCTGATTCTGTGCTGAACATGTTGAACGTTGACCACACCTTTGCAATGATTTGGGAGAAATCTGTTCTTGTAGGTTTATTTATATCATCGATATCTGGACGGAAAGATAGGGAAAAAAGGAAAAGATCCGGTGCTACGCGGCTGTAGGGTTTTATTTTATCCGGCGTTTTTGAGAATCCAAATAATCACGTGTGTTGTGTTTTCTTTTATGGAATCAGAATCCATGTAATAATTTCATTTTGAATTAAAATAAAGAGTTAAATTACGTATTTGGTCATATGGTTTGTGATTTATTACGGATTTGGTTTTTTTATTTTCATTTGTTACGAAATAAACCTTCATCTATGTAATTTGTTTTTATTTGGTCCCTCACTAATGATCATCCACTTTCTCTGTTAAGTACGAAGGTAAAATGGTAATTTTATAACTTTTCTTTATTTTTAAATTTTTTTTGTCAAACCTTTATAAAAGATGGGGTAAAATGTAACTATGTTGATCAACCGTTTTTTTTTTCTCAAACCTTTATTTGTTAAACTTTCTTTGAGGTTACACCCCAACGTTCATCTATGACACCCTCACACCTATCTTGATTTCTAGTGACCCTAATTTCGTTCAACATATGACTCGAATCGTCAAACGAAACTTCACCAAAACAACCCCCCCCCCCCGGATTTCGGATATGTTTCGTCTTAGACCAAAACACGGCTTGGATCAACTTCAGACACGAGTAACCAACATCTCGATTCTGGTTCCTCAGACCAAATGTTTAGCCTCCATTTCTTGTTTCATATATCGATTGTTGAACCTCCAATTTTGATTTCTGGTTTAACCTCCATCTCCATTGTCAGGTGATAGTGGACTGTCCGGAGGGGAGATTGGGTGTGGTTGCGGTGTTATTCTCAGTTTGACATGAAAGAAGGGGTGTGATGAGGTGTTGGTCTCAAATTGTTACGGTGGTGCAAACAGGATTGGGGTGAAGCCACGGTGACAAGTGGTTTTCACTGGGGAAGAGGCTTGACGACAGAAGGGATGCAATCATGTTTAAAAAAATGGTTGGGCCAAATGGCTCAATCTAATTGGTGTATGAAAAAAACTAAATGATAAAAGAAAATATTAAGACAAAATTTAATATTAATGTAGTTATATTTTTCCTTCTGGTTTTATAAAGGTTTGACAAAAAAATGTTGAAATAAATTTTTTTGTAAAATTATCATTTTACCCTCGTATTTAACGTAGAAAGTGGATGGTCGTGAGTGTTGGAGACCAACTTACCTAAATAGAGGTTTGTTATGTAATAAATGAAGATAAATGACTAAATCCATAATTAATCACAAACCTTAAGGACCAAATCCGTAATTCACTTTAAAATAATAGATGTTTTATTTTAATTTCGATTTTTATAATATATTTTTAAAACCTGGGGAAGATTAGAATTTTAAACATTTAAATATTTGTATCTAATTACTTGATATATTTTATTTTTTTAAATGTCAATTAAGAAGTAAAAAACAACGTTATCTTTTGTTTTATTTTTTTTCTTCAAAATAATTGTAAAATTTGTAATAATTTTTCTATTACACGTTTAAAATATCGTAAGCATTTGAATATGGTTATATACGATTTTCTATTTAATCTATTCCTTACATGGGATATGACTGTTAAACGTATTGGATATCAAGATTTCATACCTTTAAGCTTTATGTTCGGTTCTTAAGGTAGGTATATCAACTTTGCTAAAGTCCCGTTTGGTTTATAGGATTGAATTTGATTTGGATAGATTTAGAATTGAATAACATTCCATCCCTGTCTGTCTGGTTTGAAAGATTTCCTATATTTGAAATCTCGAGATTTCAATGAAATCCTACAAAGGTGGTTGGTATTTTACACCATTCGTTAGGATTTGTATGTAATAATGTTTCAAAATATGTTAATAAATTTTGTCATAATTAATTAGTAATAAAATAATTTAATTATTTTTATAATTGTTTCTTATTTGTTTTTTTGTAAATTATTTATAAATAATAGAATTCAATTTCATTTTAAATGCTAAAAACCAACTCGCCTGTCGAAGTTTTGTTCAAAAACCACGTCCGAAAACTTGTATAGATAAGGATTTCCTGCGGCAAACACAACAAATATTCCAAATCTTTTCAAATTCAAATTCCTCCAATTTCATATCCTTCAACGAAATCCAAATCATTCATCAAACCATACGCCCCTGAGAGACATTTCGTTTGATGGAATGCTTTTGGAAGGATTTGGATTTCATGGGAGGATTTGGAGTTGGAGGATTTGAAATGTTTAGTGTGTTTGGTTTTTAGAATTTAGAACGGAATTGAATTTCATTCTTTATAAATAACTAGAAGTGTACTCGCGCAATGCAGCGAGATACATCATGATTTTAAAGTTTTATTTTATTTTTTGTCAATTTACGGTACGATTTTGGATGATTTTAAGAGAGTGATAATGATTTTTTTTATAAACTTGTTTAATTTAGGCTTAATAATATAATGTTTTTTATATAAAAAAATAAATATTTTGTTAGAATTCAATGATTATTTTATATATTTTAAATTTTTTATATTTAAATTGAGACGTTTATTCTATTTTGATTATGTTTAATAGTTATTATGAATTCAAACATATAGCTTTACAAATTTGTACTCATATATCATTATTTTTAATCTTGAATTTTAAGTAATGTGTATCAATAAACAGTATTTAATGCATAAAAGCTTGTTTTTAAAAATTTCTTCGATATTTTAATAATAATGTAATTTATTTTAGATTTTTTAATTATATTTTAGATTTTTTATATTTAAAATTTGATTTTTATCATGTATTTAATTATGCAGGGGAGTGATTTTAGGGGATTAAAATGAGAAATGATTTTAGGGTAGTTAAATTGGTTAGAGATATGGACTAAAAGTTAATAAATAACATTAAATATAGTACATAAAGCTTTAATGGTTATTTTTTAAGTAATTAACGTTAAATAACGGTACATTATGCTTTAATAACTGTTTTTAAGAGTTTTTTATTCGTGATTTATAATATAGTATAGATTTGTAAAAACAAATTACAATTAATTATAAAAATAATTAAATTATCTTATTATTTAATTGATTATTGAAAAACAAACATTTTTAACATATTTTAAAACATTATTATATACAAATTCTTCGAAACCCCTTGAAATCCCAACCACTTCCACATGATTTCAAAATCCTATGTTTGAGGGATTTCAAGAAAATCCTATGATTTCAAATCCGAAACAATCTTGCAAATTAAACACATGATTGGAATGAATTTGAAATCCAAATCCCCTCAAATCCATTCCATTCCTGTAAACCATGGATTTTGAAGGAATTTGAGTGGATAAGTCATTTGACCAAATTCCAAATCCTATGTTTGATTCACATAATGAAAATGATTAAATCGTTTGAATTCCACAAATTAAGGAATTCATCATTACTTGACTTAAGTGAGAGAATTGAATTTCATTCAATTCCTACCAACCAAACGCATGGTCAAATTCTATCAAATTTCCTTTCAATTTCTTCAAAGTTAAATTCCTTCTATGGATTCCAATTCCATCAAATTTCAGTATGCGAATCAAACGTACCCAAGGTCCGTTTGGTTTGTAGGAATGGAATAGAATGGATTGGATTTCATATAGCGATTTGGATTTGGAGGGATTTGGAAAATATTTTGTGTGTTTGGTTTGTAGGATTAGAATGGATTTGAATTACATTATTTATAAAAAAAATCATTAAAAAGATTATGAAAAATATATAAAAGTAATTAAATTACCTTTTATTTAATTGATTATTAGAAAACAAGTGTTTTTAACATATTTTTAAACATTATTATATACAAATCCTATTTTTCTTTTGTATTTGTTGTTTTTTGTTTGAAATAAAAGATTGTTGGGGGAGTATAAAATTATTTTGTTTGCTAAAATAATGTATAAAATTCTAGTTTGGTATTAAGACGTTAATTTTATGAACGAAAAACATTTTATGTTTATTTATGATCCTTCAAACCATCAAAGTTCACATTATGACGAAGATTAAATCGAATGTCTATCCATGAATAAAAACCTAATAAATTTCATATTTGAAAATCTAATCAATAAAAATACTTTATATCTAAAACATTCTTAATACATTCATTATTTTATATTGTATTTTATTAGTTAGTTAACAAATTATGTTTCTTATATTATAATTTAACATATTTAATGACAAAGAAAATCGTTACCGCGCAATGTGCAGTGCATATACTGGTTAAGAACTAACATAAAACTTCATAATGGTAGTAACTAGTAATAATATGGATATAAAAATCATGAAGGATATAAAAAAACTAATAAAATATCATTTCACATAAAATTCAATGTAAAAATCAAGGTTCGTGTACCATAATTCCAAAGGTAGTTTTTATAAAAACCTTCTATTAAAGATGACCTTACAAGTTATATTTATTGATCAGAAGATCAATTAGAATTTATCTGATTCATATAAAAAATTCTATAAAATTACGAAATAATTAAAAAAAATATATTAGATACACGTAACCCAAAAAAAAAGTTGTGGTTCACATCTGTAATTTGAGAAAGTAGATAAGACGACAAGAAATGCAACTTTTATAATGAAAGTGAAAGGAGTCATATTGAGCATAAATGAACGCGAACAAACCAAATGCTATTAGGCATCTATAACCAGTCGGTAAATGGGTATGTCGATTGTTTTGCTATAATTGGTCGGTGTTTTAATTGGTGTTTTTATGTTTTGTGAAGTAGAACGCCAGTTATGTAAAGGATATTTTTGTGTTTTATATTTAGTGGTTGGTTGGAGAATAAATGAGTTTAAATGTTTATGTGCCCACGTCTTATAAACCGTTTGATTTGTCGAATTGGATTGGATTTGGAATTGAATTGCATCTCAATCTCATGTTTGATTTGAAAGATTTTCCGGATTTGAAATACCGTGATTTCATTGAAATTCTATAAACATAGGATTATGAAAATCTCACGGGGGTGGTTGATATTTCACTATATTTCGTAGGATTTGTATGTAATAATGTTTTTAAAACATATTAAAACATTTGTACTTTTTGTAATAATCAATTAATTAAAATGAAATTTAATTATTTTTTATAATTTGTTTTTATAAACTATTTATAATAATGAAATTTAATTCCATTTCAAATCTTACAAATCAAACACACCAAATAACACCAAATATTCTAAATTTTTTTTCCAAATTAAATTCTCTACCATTCCAAATCCTCCACAAAATCCAAATCCTTTAAAACTATTCTACCACCAAACATTCCCTTGGTGTTTTTTTCATTAGTGTAGGTTGCGATGACGACAGACCCGTTTAATTATTTATTGTTTTTACCATATCAGCTTTTTATTAAATTTTTTAATAAAAACTTGTATTCATAAACTTTTTATAATCCAAAATCATTTGTATAATTAACGTTTATAATTAATGACGGAGGTTTAAAGAAAAACCTCATAAAAACGAAAAACTGAAAAACACTCTGGTAACCTTTCATCTTGACGGTATGCAGTTGTGCAAACAAGTAAATTATGTTGTTTTTTGGTTTTTATGCATATGCACGTGTACATGTTACAAATTATTTGTATGCATAAGTGCATACCGTCCAGATGAAGGGCTACCAAGGTGTTCTTTAGTTTTCTGTTTTTTTTGAGGTTTTCCCCTTGACATGACCCTATAATTAATATCTTATAAATATAAATAATTGTATATATATATATACTAGTGTTGGGCCCGTGCATTGCACGGGAGGATAAATTTTTTGTTGGAATATTGAACCGAGTTAAAATGAAACGTAATTTCTCTGTTAACAGTTAATGAAATACAATGTGAAAAACGAATGTATTTTCATAAGTGGTTAACTTGCATATATTCTTAATCGTTTGTTGTTATGAGTTTGTGCAATAATATTAGTAATAATTTTGTATTATATTATTTAAAACTCAAACGACATGTCTCACAACATATTACTATTATTGAAATAATTATAAATATGAACATACGTTTTTACAGATTTTGCAATTTTTCTGAAACCTTCTCGACAACACTTGACAATCACTTTGAACGTATAAATCTAGCAGTGGTAATTCTAAAGATTCAATCACTTGCTGCCGTTACTCTTCAGTTTTATTAACAACATTCAACCCACATCAAATATGACAAAGAAAATAAATGATTTTTATCTTTTGTAACCGGCAACTCAACTGGTATAGTTCAAATTCACTCAGTACCACTTGAAAATTTATATGACTATTGACTTCAAGACCTCATAGTATTAGTTGATAAAAATAAAGATATGTATATGTATCTTATTTCCCTACTTCGAAAAATATGATTGTGGGTTTTGAAAAATATAAACAAATCATCAGTAAATAAAATAAAATATAAAAAAGTAGTTTTTCAAAGAAACAAAAATATAGTGGAATACATTTTGTTCAGTTGCAGGTTCCGCCATTGACACCCGACCGTTCGTCTTCTTCTTGTACTCGGATGATACATAGAGAAGCTATATATATTTATAGTGAATGTAGAGAATATTTTAAAATCTTTTATTTTCATTTTCGATTTTACATTTAAATGTAAATATATTAAAAATATGGAAGAATATTTTTATATCTACATCGTTTCTATTTTATTTTCTTTACACTTGGTTAATTTGGAAAGTATTGCGGAATATTTTTATTTTAAAGAATACGTAATTTATTAGTGTATCTCGTTATTTTTTATTTTTTATTCATATAAATCTTCTTTTTTTCTTTTTTTAATGCTCGTGAAAAAAAATACATGTAGATTTTATATTAGCAAAAAAATACGTGTAGATTTTATATTATGCTAATATAAAATACGTGTAGATTTTATAAAATAAAATAGATTTTATATTTGCAAAAAAAATACGGAAGAAAAAATAGTTTAAATTACATCTCATTATGTAAAAAGATTTTATAAAATAAAATATGGAAAAAGATTTTATAAAAATAAAATATGGAAAAATCATTATGAGATGTAATATAAAAAAATACGGAAGAAAAAAGATTTTATATTACATCTCATTAATATAGATTTAAATGTAAAATCTACATTTAAAATAGATTATGCTAATATAAAATCTATTTTATAAAATCCTCTACCAAAAAAACAAATATTTATATTAATAAATGAGTATTAATTCCACAAATAGATTATTATGTGAGATACTGTGCTTGGAAAGGTTGTACCAAAGCATTAAGAAATTGTAAATTAAGTAATTGGTTTTAACTAGTTGTATCTTGTGCTTAAAATTTTGTAATTAATAGTTTTTTATGTCGTTTTTATAATATAGTATAGATATATTTGAAATGTTTACAAGGTTCCCTCATTTGTCGGTTTTTTCTAAATTCGGTGTCATGTTTCTCAAAAAACAAATATTATTTAAATCTAAAAATCGGAGAGGTGATATGATTTATTATTTTTAGAGAGTAAGGGGTTGTTTGATTTTATATATATTAAGCTCTCAATCTATTAAGTTATTTATAAACATTAATTTATCCCAATAAATTAAGATAAGTTGTTGCTTGATTTTTGTCCTGAATAAATAGTCTGAACATAAAAAATTACCATTTTAACCTTATGTCTACATAAGTGCTGAAATCAAAAAAATAATTGTTTGATAAATACTTAAAATGACAAAAAAATTTAAAATAATATAAATTATTTAAAATAACATAAATAATATGTATTCAATTAGTTCAAAACAACACTTGTAACTTAAAATATATTTAAAACAATAAAGTATTAATGTTTGATTACAAGTTTTTTAATTTATGCATGTTGGTGAACTATTTATTTTTTAATGAGATATGTGATGAAAAATTACAGGACAAGGGTAATTTTGGAAAAATTCTAACTTAATGCATTAAGATAGGATGGAATAACTTAACATGATAAGTAAATCTCTTAGTATTAAGTTAAAATCAAACGCCTCAATATAACTTAACCAATTAAGTTAACCACCCATTAAGCTCATTAATTTGAAAACAAACACCCCCTAAATTACATATTTGGTTCATGTAGTTTATGTGTTTTAATACTTTGGGTCCCTAATTTAATATATATATATATATATATATATATATAATTACATACTTATAGTTTGCAATTTATAATGCATTTGGTCTCTTGTCACTAACTCCGTTAGAATTTTCTGTTAGACAGTTTAACTAAAAGGACATTTTGGTCATTTTGATCGTAGGAACCAAACATGTAATAAAAACCATAAAGACCAAACATGTAATTTAGGGGTTGTTCAGTTATTTTTTCATTAAACTCTCTATATGGATTAAGTTGTCTGCAAGAATTTAGTTATCTATATGGATTAGCTGAAATTGTTGTTCAGTTGTTGTGTTGAATAACTGATCTAAATGACAAAAATGACTATTACCCAAAAAATTAAAAAAAAAACCATAAAAATCAATGTTCCATATAAAAATATGATCTTCCATCATAAATGGTGAAAAAAGACTGCTACAAAACCAGGTGTGTGCCAAAAAAATACTTTAAAATATGATCTTCTATCATAAATGCTTAAATATCGAATCGAAAATCTTGAGATTTTTCATTCTCTCAGTTACCATATTTCAAATAATAAAAATACAATGAACTGAAAGAAAAAGAAAAAAAATAGAAGCAAACCATTACGAAGATGGAATTTATCAACAACATAAAGTGGTGGTAGGTTTTAGGTTTCCTTCTATTGAAGCGATGGAGGTGGAAATTTCAAAAGAAATAAAACAAAACCACTAGAAAAACGGGAGTTTTTATTCGTCGATAATTTCCGGAAATTAAAGAAAAGCATGATGATGGCGAGGCAAAGGAGAACTGTGGGACGATAATGGTGAAGTAGAAGGCAACAGCGATCGGCCGATGGTGAGGCAAAATAGTGGATCTGTGGGTTTGAGGGTTTCACAAAGAGGATGGGAAATGAGTTTTTCAGAGAGGGTGGGAAATGGGTTGAGCAAAGGAGGGGTAGATTATGTCTTTTGAACTGCTAAATGTAAATGACGGATATTATTTAGTTGAGCGAATAAGCCACAACCGAACAATCCCTTACTCTCTATGTATTGTATACAATATTATTAAATATTAAATATATGCATATCATTAATTATTAAATGTATATTATATATATTAATTATCAATTCTTAAATGTATATTATAAATATATATAATATTATTAACATTGAGGAACAATCATTTGCAAACTTTTTAAACCATGCAAACTTACAAATCCATCTAGGTCATCCAAATTTTTATTAACGGTTGAAGAATTTTTGGATTTAAATTTATTAAAAAAATAGGGAAATGGTAGTTTGGGAATAGTTTTTAGGTATTTTAAATTTAAATTTTATTAATTAGTTTGAATTTATTTAATTATGGTTACAAACGATCCTTAATTTTCTCCATATTTACCTCAACATCTCTAATATATATATATATATATATATATATCCGACCACCGGCACCATCATCTCCATCGCCATCACTATGTCGGCGACCGAGAACCACTGCGATTCTCGACTACTCCATTCGACGATTGCCATGCACCGCCGCCATCTGCCAACAACCTCCTTTGCCACCCTATGTACCGCGACCTCCTCCCCCGAATTCCGACAACCCACCCCCTCTCTCTCTCTCTCTCTCACGATCCATCGTCACCATCCAGTTCCCGACGACCTCCTCCCTCTCCGGTGGCCTACCCCGAATTCCGACGAGTTTATGAATTTTCAAGTTCATACAATGTTTGTTTGAGTTTCATAAACTATTTTTTCGAAAATTTCAAGTTTCATATATTTTCATAAACGGTTTCATATATTTTTCTCCCATACGAATATTCAGATTTTTTTCAAAATAATTGTATATTTTTCTCCTATATGAATAATCAGATTTTTAAGTTTCATACATTTTATCAAATATGAATAATCAGATGATGAAATGTAAAATTTTCGAAAAATCATTTTATGAAACCTAAAAAAGTTGAAACTTTCGGAAAAACAGTTTATGAAACTCGAAAAAATTATGAAACTACCTGAAAATGGGAGAGGTCGCCGCTAGTGGGAGGACGTTGCCGGAAGTGGATGGTGATGGTGGATTGTGAGAGAGAGAGATAGGGAGGGAGAGATAATTAAGGAAGTTGGTTTTTTTTTTCTTCTAAAAATACGAAATTTGTAAAAAGATAGAAATACACTTGGGTTGCATAATTTGTACTAATAAAAAACTTCTATTTGAAGGAACTCTATAAACATATATATTAATAATATATATATATATAGAGAGAGAGGCCTATTTATTTGCTAGTCACAACATTGGTGCTAACCGTGCTAACCAATCTCAACCGTAGATTGATGAGATCAATGGTCTACAATTAATTGATTTTTTATTAAATTAAAATATTAAAAACGGTTGAAAAAAATACAATGCATGCAATGTTTTAAAACCCGGGTTTTTGGTTGACCCGGTGTGGTGACCGGGTCACGGTTCAACCGGGCGGTTGACCCGGTTTCAAGAATTTCTATATATAAGACCAATAATTTGATGTCCACAAGTTCAAACATTAAAAATGCACATACCAACAAATTTTACATCAATCCAAAAATATTAAAAAAACACGTAACAAGTTTTACATCAATCCAAATTCATCAAAACGAAACATAATGTAAACGCATAAATACATAAGTACATAATCTATAAGTGAATCGAAATCCAATAATGGAAGATAAATAATCGAAATCCAATAATGGTTTTTATGCACAAGTGCATATGAATGATGTGCATATAGGAAATTATGGTTGTGGTTCCAATATGCTTCAAAATGTGTTATGAAGACCAAACTGTAAACAAATGATCATGCTTCATCCCTAGTTCCAGAGAGAAGCAATTGAGATAACTGGATTCTTACTTTGGGAAATCCAAGAATGATAAAAATCAGCCTTTTGCAAGTTCTTTAAACAATGATGAAGATGCACACAATAGAATTGCTCATTCCAGTGAGGAAAGGGAACTGGGAGCTGTAGGTGAATCTTTTGGTCAGGTTCTTGATAAAAGTGGCCAATTCAAAGCAGAAAGGGAACTGTCATTCCCATTGTTATTACTTTTCAGATTCTATATGTACATATATTCATTCATGAATCGACTTCATATCTGAATTTTTTTCCTGTTGCAGAAGCACGATGGCTTCTACAAACATTGCAGATGGAACAATAAGTAACTAATACGACTATACGAGTCCACCAATTTGAACAATAAGCAACTAATCGAACGATAGCAATTGCAGATGGAACAATAAGCAACTAATCGAACAAGAATATGGCATAATCAAAAATTGACACCCAATAACTAAAACCCATAAATAAATAATAATGGCGTATACGAAATCCACCAAATTGAACAATAAGCAAGTAGGTAATGATGATGAAACCTCAATCAGAAGCTAAAACAAATTGTAATAAAGATATAAACGAAACCTAATCGAAGAAGATGAAGAAGGCTTACCCAAAGGAAGAGTTGATTCTAATCCTATTAAGTTTCAGCAACTGCAGATGGAATCGATTCATCGATTGAAGATCGAAGATGGAATGGACTGTCGATTGAAGATCGAAGATGGAATCGATTGTCTCCCTGTCGATGATGGCACTGTGTATGGAATCGATGAAGGCGCTGTGAATGTCGATTGCATAATAACCCTAGCCGCTTGTGAAAAGTCATTCTAATTTAGAAGTCTTTAACGGGTCTTAACGGGTCAATCACGGGTCAATCACACTGGTTCAACCGGTTTTCTCAAAAACCCGACGGTTCAATCCGGTCCTTAAATCCCCAAAAACCCGGTGCTAGTTGAACCGGCCGGGTCGACCCGGGTTTTAAAACATTGAATGCATGTATGCACAGGGGTATTTCAGTCAAAATACAATTCCTTTTAATTTGGGGACCATGGGTCTACTGATAGGCTGGGTTTACACCCTTCCCTCACGAACCGCAAGTGTACGGTGTCGTATCAAGTAATATGTATGTAAGTACGAGTATCGAACCGTGGAAACTTGGTATTAATTACCACAAATCTATAACAATTATTAATTAGACTTGACGAAAAGAGGTTGTTGATGTTTTCCTTTTAAGGGAAATGACTAATACGACTAACAAAAATATCCGACAAACAACGAGATAACAATTGCAGAAAAGGAAGTTGAGGGTTGGTTTCATAAAAGGTTTTGTAATGAAAACCTGGTTTGAATTGAACACGATGTCTAAATGATTCAATGAAATTAAAATGAAATTGATTGTTACCCTTTTTCAAGCAATAACAATGCTAGCAACTAACAATGACATTTCTTCTCTCGAACTCAATAATCAAGTTAGATTGCTTATAAAGAACAGATTCCAGATCTATGGTGAAAATGGTATATCTCTATCCGATTTTCACCATAGGCATAAGACAAACACATCTAATCATTTTACACTCCTCTCGAAGAGTAAAATGATCAAGAGATACCCAAATAGCTTATCAGACTACAAAGGTTTTATTCAAAATTCGTCATATGCTTCATTAATAAAAGAAATCACCGGAGTACAAATCAAACCATAAGTTTAAAGAACATCACCAATTAATCAACCAACCCCCAACATGAACTGCTTAGCTCATGTTGGGGTGAACGAAAATGATAACGGAAAGTAAAGAAAAAGCAGATCTAAACATTGTTCTTAAAGAAAAACAAATGTCTTCAAAAGTTTAACACTCCCTGAGATCTTTAATCTTGCAGCAAGGTTGTGACAAGATCGAGGATCCGTTTCCACTGAGTTTTCCCACCTTTACGTCTCGTTCGTGCCTTCGTTTTCTCTTCCAAAATCGCCTCCTGTCGCCGCCGTATTTTCTCTGCTATTCGATAATCCTTTACCCTAACAGGATCAGGCGAGTATACGACTCCTGGGGGTTTTGCGACTTATGTCGCGAGTTAAGTTCGCGGCACAAGTCGCCCGTGTCTTCCAACTCGCGAGAAATGGCTAAGTCGCAACACAAATCGCCCAGTCCACTGTTTGCTTCCGCCTCCTTCTTATCCTTCACCCGCAATTGAATTGGTTCTTTTAAATTGAGACTTTTTAGATTATTTTCTTCTTGGAACTTCTTTCTTCTATGATCTTGCCTTATCCTGTAATCTTCTTTAAAAACCATTAGCAATTACCACTATTTTACTCGGGATCGTGCAATTTCAACTCTGTTTAGTGTATAAATAATGTCAATTCTGACATTATCATCTACCAAATTAAAAACCCAAATAATTAGGGATTTCATACCATAAAAAACACCAACTTCCCAATCCCATTGTCGTCATCACCTTCACTTGAAAACACACCTATACCATTCTTCCCACTACCACTCGCCGCACTCCGCCGCCGTCGTCGCCACCACGCGCCGCCGGAACTGCTTCAGCGCCTTTCACACCCACCGTCGACGTCTTTTTCTTTTTTCTTTTCAAAAAAATCGTTAATAATGCAACCAAAATGCATAATAACAATAACCCACCAACGGAAACGGCGATTATGAGAATCTTGATTTTCCGACAATGGTTCGATTTCTTGGCAGCGATGGTGGGTAGGGTTGGGTTCGACGGAGAAAAAGAGGGAGACGTAGAAATAATGCATGGGAGGTTAAACGCATCGCCACATAAATCAACGTTACCGGAAAATGAAGTGGAGTTGAATTGAACCAAGATAGGGGTCGCCGGAAAGTTGGTTAAAACGATTTTCAGGATTTGAAGAAATCGATTTTCAGGATAGTGCATATGTGCACACTTGCATACAGTGCATATATGCATATGTTTGTTGAAATATTATATGCATATATGCACACTGATATCTAATATGCATATGTGCATATTGAGCATATGCATATGTGCACATTGAGCATATGCATATCTGTACACTGATATCTAATATGCATATGTGCACATTGAGTAGTGTGAATATGTACATGTTGTATATGTGCATATGTGCATATCAGCTGATCTATCTGCATTGGTTGAGATACACATTGACATCTAGACATGCATATACGCACACTCGAAATATGGAAACACATTAAATATTATTTTTAATATTTAGATAACTACCATATTAATAAGTCTTTGAAATATGGAAATACATTAAATATGGAAATACATTAAATATTAAATATTATATTTAATATTTAGATAATTACCATATTAATAACTCCTTGAAATATGAAATACATTAAATACGCATGAATTATGAAATGCCTATATTACCCTTTGAGGACATAAACTCTAAGATGATTCTGATTGGTTGAAAATTGGTTAGCACGGTTAATACCAATGTCGTGGTTAGCAAATGAAGGGAACCCTAGAGAGTTCATTTGAGAAATACTAAATATATGAGAAATAAAGAAGTAATTCTAGCCTTTGATTCAGTCAAGTTCGTTTGAGAAATACTCATGCATCATTTACTTGTAAAGTTGAAAATTAAGTAATTTAGCATTAAATAGTAGTACATAATGCTTAAAAAATTGTTTTTAAAATTTTGAACCAAATGCTTTATAATACAGTATAGACATATTACTTAAAGAAGTGTACTTGCACAATGTTGCACGACACATCTCGATTTTCATGTTTTGCTTCATTTATTTTTTTTATCTTCGACGATTTTAGAATACGGTTTTGTCGATTTAGATTTAATAATGATGTAATTTATTTTAGGTTTAATAATATTTTCTATAAAATAATTAATTAAGTATTTTGTTAGAGTTTAATGATTATCCTAATTATATTTTAGAATATTTATATTTAAAACGAGATGTTTATCATGTATTTGATTATGTTTATCAGTTAGTTATGAATTCAAACACGTAACTTTTTAAAAAAAGTTGTACTTGTGCATCATTTAATTGTAATATTGAATTTTAAGTAATATGCATCAATAAACAGTACTTGATGCATAAAAATTTGTTTTTAAGAGTTTTTCTCGAATGCTTGATAATATAGTATACACACACACACACACACACACATATATATATATATATATATATAAAGAGAGTATAATATAGTGTACCTGTGCAATACGACGGGATGCAAAATTTTCTTATGAATCTAGAAAATAAGATATCAATGTTACCATTTCAAACTAAAAGAATGTAAGGTCCATTACTTGTTGAGAGACTTGGAAGAGTTTTAGTTTTTTTTACCAATATCTATAACTTATAACAACACTTCCCTCAAGGATTTTGTGGCACACCATTCACAACCTATACATACAACACACTGACTTTTATTGATATTCAAAACGCTTATTTATTGATACATGGCTTTGATTTCATTGAAAACTACAAAATTTAAAATTTGCTTCTTATATCTAAATTTATAGTGCGCTGAATGGACCATATTCATACCCCGACGTACCAGGATTCTTGTTGAGCAATTGCGCCTTTAAGATGGATTAAAGGTTTAGAAAGTCGTTCCATATGCCTTTAGCTGAATTCCACTTTCAAGGGATTTTTTAAACAAAGGTGAGAAAAAGTTCTTATAAATATATTAATTAGATATATTGATTATCGATTTAATATTAGTCAAATTCTGAACAAAATAAATGAATACTATACTAACCAAGCTTTCTAAAATGCCAATATACATGCTTTTGGATAGTACTTTTGATCGGGTATCTAAATAAGAGATACCACGACAAAACAAACCCATGTTTGTCACTGAAAATGGTATGCAAAATGTTTCTAAAATTGATTGTCACGGTTGACTATTTTAAGTCAACCCTAAGAGTTATAAATTTAATATTGATATGGGTATTGTACCTAATTAAACATCATTTTTTTCCTGGTTGTAACATGTGTCGAACTCTAAAGTCGATCTTCATGAAACATAGGAGTTAGCAATGCAAAATAAAAAACTATGATAAGGCAACAGAGCTAAGAAAAAAATGCTATTCATAGTTCTTATTACTTTCTTTCGAAAATTATACTCTATTCTGACATTTCCAGTCAAACAACTATTTTTGCACCCAAAAAAATCGATATGAATTCATTACCTTTGTCAATATAACAAAGTTTGTACTCTCTCCTTCCAGATACAACAACTGCATCAAACCCCTTGCCTCGACTGGTGAATCAAAAAATTTAGGATTTTGATATAAAATGTTGAAATTTTCCAACACAAAACTGCTATATTTACTTGATATTCAAGCACATTGCAAGTAAGTAGTTCTTTCCTTTTCCAACACGGAACCCCATTGCAAACAAGTAGTTCTTTTCTTATTTCTCTATGTCCCTCAGCTACAAGGATTTAAGGGGTCGTTTACCCAAATGTTTACCCAATTACGCTTACGGTAAGAGTTAACACCCTAACTTAATTTACCGGGTAAGATTGTATGCAACAATTTACCCGGTAAAGTGCTTACCGCGTAAGAGTTGTCACCCTCACTCACCAGGTAAGACACTCCATCCTTATTATTGCTCTTGTCGGGTAACATTCTTGGTCCTTGTCATGTTCATCAGGAAAGGTAAATGACTCGATAAGCGTTTACCAGGTAAGTTTTCAGTAAACTGCCCCTAAGTCTGTATATGTAGAGCAATGGTGACCAGGTTTGGTTTAAAGGATGTTTTTACTACTTGCTATGGTATACAAATAACAAAGAGAGAGGTTCAAAGGCATTAGCCAATTCAAATGATCCTAACAAACAAAATTTAAAGGTAGTTTCATGGAATATTTAGGTGTCAAAAGGTATGCACTTGACTTCAAGTAGTAAAACATATTGTAAATAAAAATACATAAATGAAAAATGCATAAAACAAACAAATTGTAAATACAAGTTAATTACCTTCAATCGATATATCTTTTGAATTTTGATTGCAAAGCAGAACCAAATAAAATAAAATGAAAAAAACTAACAACAATTACACATTTGGCATAAAAATGGGAGTAAATTAGGTTATTTCATCAAAAAAGAAGCAAAATGCATAAAACAACAACAACAAAAAGCAAAAAGGGAAATAAAAGCCATAAGCTAACATCAAAGGGTCGTTTACGAAACTCTTACTGGGTTAGCGTTTATCGGGCGTTACTGGTCTTCCTGGTGAGTATGGCAAGGAATGGAAATCTTACAAAAGGGGCATTGCAAAGAACCAAGCATCATACTTGGGCATTGCAAAGACCAAGCATCATAATTGGGTAAGCGAGTGAGAAGACTCTTACCCGGTAAGTGCTTATCAAGTAAAATACTCTTACCACAATCCATTTGATGACAAAGAATGTTACCCGATAAGGTAGGTGTGGATGATAACTCTTGAGTCTTGCCGATAAGTGCTTACCAGACAAGACTTTGGCAAACGACCCCTAAGTAACCCTGAAATTGCATAACTCCAAGACACGAGTTCATTGGATATGGGGTAAGATAGACTGTAAATCAGTTTACCACTCATTTTCCAAAAAAAAAAATCAATTTACCACTTAAATAAACTAGAGTGTTTGTAAAACACGGTGAAGAGAGTTAAAGTTCACAGTTTTTCTATCTCGCCTTTTGTTCTTATAAAGGGTTTCCGTGCTTAATGTATTTTTACTACCATAGATTTCACCAAATACAATAAAACCCAAAAAATTACCATAAATGTATGGAAAATTGCTAAACCACATAAGCACCATTATGATTAGATGAAAGATATGCAACTCGAAAATTAAGCTATTTATATGTTTTAAATGGAAATCATATCAAGTACCCAAATTAGGTGGCATATATTATAGTATTGTATTTGTGGATAGTGTTGACAACGTAATCAGACTATTGATTTTATCTGGCAAAAACATAATCTAATTTAGCAATATGGAACGTTGAATGTATGTGGAAGACATCAAAATGTTAAGTGCAAGTAAAGTTGAGCTTACAAGATTTGCAACATGCCCCTGCAACATGTTAATGAAGCTTGAATCAATAAATCGGATAAGCTCTGTTGGTCCCAAATAGCAGTAAGTAAATAAGAAAAGTATTGTAGAAGGGGGGGGGGGTTGAATACAATACTCACAAATTTTCACTTAATTTAATTCTTATTGATTTGAAATCAAGAATTACACATAGAAAACTTTTGATTGTTGCGGAAGAGAATAGATGCAATCTATTCAAACAATCTTACACAAAGAGAAATGAAGAACAATTGTAAAACACTTAGAAAACAATAAGAACTTCTTAGAGAGAGAATGTCAGTGCACTTAGAGAGCTTGAATGCTTTAGAGCTGGTGATCTTGCATGTTGAGCCATCCTTCATATTTATAGTGCCTCATGCATTAAATGCATGGGACACCTGTTGAGCAAATGATGGACACAGGTCTTCAGCAAGGTACAGGATGTACCTTTTGTCTTGAGGTGTTTTGGCTTGAAGTGATGACCTGCAGAGAGGATGGTAGAGACCTTTCCTTAAAATGGTGTAGTAGACAAAACTTACTTTATCTGATCTCCAGATGAGGTCCACGTCAATGCAAGATATCACAATATACTTTGTCAGAAAAGTACAATGTGTTTGAAAGAATTCCTCAAGCATAGACTGCCGAAGACTTGAAAGATCTTCGGCTCCTGAAGATATGAGAACACCTTCATACTCTAAGGAGAGATCATCGGCTACCGAAGACTTGAGAGATCTTCGGCTGCTCCTTGAAGATGTGAGAACACCTTCATACTCTAAGGAGAGATGAGATCATCGGTTGCCGAAGACCTGAGAGATCTTCGGCTCCTGAAAATGTGAGAACACCTTCATACTCCTGAGAGATATGTGATTGACACCATCCTGGCCGATGGTGTTGATCACTTGGGCATGCTTGGCTTTAGGCTGAGGAGACTATCTTCAATCCGCTTTGAGAGATGTACTCCTTCTTTGTCTTCTTCGGCTGATCTTCGACTTCACCGAACATTTGTATAGAAACCAAGCTGCTAAAAGAACCTCAGACATATTCTAAGTAGGATGATATAAGATGGAAGATCAGGAGGTCATCTTCAAATCTTCAGATGACCCAACAATCTCCCCCTATTTGATGATGACATCTATACTAAAGAATGAAACAAAGAGTATACTGAATAAATTCATTTTGACCCATCTTTACTCTTTTTGGTTTCTTTTCACATAGTTTTTTTTTGTATAAGGATTTATAAAGTATATCCGACATTTACAAAAGAATAAAAGAATGAAGTATATATGTACAAACTAAGTAAGAGAAAATGCACTTGTATTAAACATGATGTCTTAACAAAACACGGCTACAAGTACATAAGAAAGATAGAGAGATTTAGAGAAGAACCTCATTCATTTTTCGGTCTTTTGTGAAGCTCAGCAATAATATCACTACGAATGAGAGAGGCTTCAGAACTTACGGGGATAAGAGATAGGATAGCAACCAGAAATTTGGTGTCAGCAATGGAGATCTCCTCATGTCTGAAGAACATGAGAGTTTCCTTTTCATCGAAGAAATAGACTCCTCTGGTTGGCCTAGACACTACAGTACCAATACTTGAAAAACGGGTCGGACACGGACCGCCTGGAGTCTTCAGATTTAGATTCTTCATATCAGGGGTTAATCCCTTGGCAGCCAGATCTTTGAATAGATTTTGATTGACAGAAGAGGAGAGTTGTGGAGAGGAGGAGATGCACATCTTTTTGAGATACTGAACTTGAGCTTCTTCTTCAGGAGAATGCTTGTAATCTCTTGCAAAGTCTTTCATTTTTTCAAGTATTCCATTGATGGTCTTTTTGGCCAAAGCCCTGTGACGACTAAATGATTTAGATAAGAGCTCAGATATTTCGTACCATTCAGAGAGTCCATAATCTTCAAGGTCGTTGAATTTGATATATTGACGAGTTTTGTCTTCCCTGATGATAACCATCCGAACCTCTGTATCTGAACCTTTGGTGGTGCCAAGCTTTATTTCATCAATTTTAGACTTCAACTTTCTTCCCATTAAAGTCTTTCGGTACCAAAGGATGTCATGAGAATCAAACTTGGCTTTAGAAAATCCAAAGTCAGAGGTGACCTTGTTTGGTGGTTGAATCTTGAGTCTATCAGCTTCAGAAACAAAAGCCTTTAGAGCAGCAGACTTTTGTTGATGGGATAAGAAGGCCTCTTCGTCAGGAGATAGCTTTGTCTTTCCTTTGTCTCCTCCTTGTCTTGAAAGCTCCCCCTCAGTTGGAGCATCGGTGGAAATGGGAGTGAGACCCTGACGGCCGCTGTCAGAAGAGATTGGAACCGCCTGTTTCTCCCCCTCAGCGGCTGTCCAGGGAGCAACCTTCATAGAATCAACCTTCTGATGAAGAGACTTCAAGGACTCAAGAATCTGAGCAGTGAGGGCCTGATGAGACTCGGAAGCCTCTTGTAGACGATGAACCTCCTCATCACGAGCATTGGAGGCTGCCTGAAGAGCAGTGACTAAGGTAGTGAGGTGATGATTGGAGGACTCAAGAGACATCAGCTTGTCACAAGAGACCTTGACAAAAGAGCCCAGAAGTGTCTGATGATCACGAAACTGAGCCCCCAAGAGACGATGCTGTCTGTTTGTTTCCTGTATAGCCTCCAAAATTTCAGGGGGGATGATGGGAGCAGAAAGAGGAGTGTCCCGTACATCAGAGGTAGAAGGAATTGAGGAGGTAGACACCTGCTTGTGACCCTGTTGCAAATAAGCCAAATATTGTGAAATACCCTCCACACTAGCCTTGGGTAAGACCCGTGTTTCACCGGGCGGTGCATAAACATCGACCAAGAATTGGTCGGGTGAAAGGTCGTGAAGTGAGAAAGCAGAACCTTGGTCCGGGGAGAAGACCAAGTCATCCTCATCCACTAAGGATAAAGTGGAGGAGGGAAGTTGAGGGTCCCCAAATATTACAGTTGCATCCTTTTGTGAGGATACAAAGGTGGTGGCAGTGGCTATGTCGGAATCCCCGGGCCCGAATGGGACAATATCAACATCCGTTGATTGTGAAGAATCGGAGGATGGAGTATGTGGTATGGCCCTAGAAACCTTCCTCGTTCTTTTGGAGAAGAGGGAGGGGAAGAGGTAGAGTGCCGCCGCTTTGAGGTGGTGGGTGAGGTCTGGGTAACCACCGAAGGTCCTTTCAGTGGTATGGCCGTTTGGGCAGGTGCGACGGTGTCGGTAGAAGATGATGAGATAATGCTAGCCGACGTCACAAGAGGTGAGGGGGAAGGGTCCACTACAGAGGAGGGACCTTTGGACACCGGAGTGTCCTTGGCATCTCCCCAATGTAGATTGGGAGAAGTAAGGAAAAAGACCATACCTGGAAGCAGAGGGTTGTCAGTTGCCAAAGGCCCCTTATGAAGAAGGGGTTTGGTCATAATTGGCGCCTTGTAGTCAAAAGTGATGCTATGAGAGGCATCAATGGCAGTAGCAAATTTATGATAAATGATGAGCCATATAAACCGAGGAAAAGCGACATGGGGCCGCTTATGAGGGGTGATGACACTGACTAATTCACGGAAGAAATACCGCGCAAAATCAATCTTTCTTTGAAAGAGAAGAGCATGTGCCAGTTGGGTGATGGAAGAGGGAGGTTGATCATGTCCACTAGTTTTCTTGCTAAGACATAAAATAACATGAGAGAAGAAGAAATGCCAGATACCTCCCATGTTTTTGAGAAGTAGGGTGTCTGGACTCCTGTCATGTTCTCCACGGATGTAGTTCAGAGCTCCAACAACTTCCTCATGCTCATTGCCAAGTGGGAATTTTTCATAGGGTGAGTAGATAGGAAGATGAAGTGTCGAACGAACATCTTCAACCCCGAAGGTGAGATCCGGTGAAGCGGGGTCGGAGAGAATGGAAGCCGACACCTTCTCGGATGTAGCGTCATAGACACAAGTAAGCCAAAAATTGCCAATGAGCAATTTGCTTATTTTTGGTGGATTGTATGTCAAGGCATAGTGAAGAGGAGACTTCATGAGGAAGGAAGCAATCGGGTCAAACTCACTATGCTTGGGATCACTTTCCAACCGTGCAACATGATTGCATGGGTTGAAAATTAGATCGGAATGAGAGGTAGGGGAGGTGACCACATTTTTCTTGATAAGGTTGGGGGAAGAGGAGGAAGCCATGAGAGAAAAATAATGTAGGTGGAAGAGGAGAAGGAATGAAGGAAGGGATGGTGGAAAATGGAAGGGGAGGGGTGTTATTTATAGTGGAAATAGGAGGGAAATAGAAAAGGAAGGGATTTGAAATGGGTAGGCTAAATAGGTAAAAGATAATAGGGAGAGATGTGTAAGTATGGTAAGGATGGGAAAGGTAATATAGTGTAGGAGGATATGTATGGGGAAAGGAGAGGATTGTAAGAAAAAGGGAGATATGGAAGGAAGAAGGGGAAATATAGGATGGTAGGAGGGGAAGGGAAGTAGGAGGTGTAAGAAAAGGGGGGATGGGATGGGAGGAAGTCTTGGGAAAGGAAAAGTAAAAGAATGGGGAAAGGGAATAATGAAAAAAATAGGATGTAGGAAAAAGTCAAAGGAGGGGGTATGGCCGAAAAAAATGGAGTGGGGGAGGGGGGTGGGATTTCGGCTAGAGGGTGAGGGGAGGGGGGAGGGGTGGTAGCCTAAAAAAAATTGGAGTGAAGGGGGGGGGGGTCGGCTAGAGGGTGAGGTGAGGGTAGGATGGGCTTCGGCTAGAAGGTGAGGGGAGGGGGGGTGTTTGGTCAAAAAAAAAAAGAAAATGAGAGGGTGTTTGGTTCGGTTACCGAGAAAAAAAAGGGGGGGAGGGGGATTAGGTGGCCGAAAATGAAAGAAGTGGGGGGTGGTGTGATTGATTTCGGTGGAGTGATAAGAGGGGATGTGGTTCGGTTGGGCCTCGGCGTGGGTGTGTGGTCGGGTGGGGGAGGGATCGGCTAGGGAGTTGTTCGGTTGGAGGGGGGGTCGGCTAGGGAGATATAAGGGGGTGTTGTGGTTCGGTGGTATAAAGGGAGGGGGAATGGGGTTCGGTGGTATAAAGGGAGGAGAGGGGCCGAGAGAGAGGGAGCCGAAGAGAGGAGAGGGGCCGAGAGAGAGGGAGCCGAAGAGGAGAGGGAGCCGAAGGGAGAGATAGGGCCGAAGGAGGAGAGGGGGAGAAGGGGAAAGGGAGAGGGAGTGGGTTCGGTGAGAAGAGGGTACCGAAGGGGGACGGGAGGGGATGATGGCTTCGGCTAGGGAGAGGGGAAGGAGAAAGAGAGAGAGAGCCGAGAGATAGGGGTAGGGAAGGGGGATGATGGCTTCGGCTAGGGAGAGGGGAAGGAGAAAGAGAGAGAGAACCGAGAGAGAGGGGGTAGGGAGAGAGAGTGTTGGGTGTGAGATGAGGAGAAAAAAAATAAGGGGAAAAATACTTTTTTTTTATTTCTTTTCTCTTTTTTTTTTTGATTTCTTTTCTCTCTTTTTTTTTTATTTCTTTTCTTTCTCTTTTTTTTTTTGATTTTGATTTTTTGATTTTTTATTTTTTAAGGAAAAAAAAACTAGACATCGGCATTTAACATACCGAGTTCGCCGATAAGAAACTTGAACTGAGCTTCGTCAAGAGGCTTGGTGAAGAGATCCGCCAGTTGGAGGTCGGTAGGGATGAAATGTAACTCGATATCACCCTTAGAGATGTGATCCCGAATGAAGTGATATCGGATGTCGATGTGCTTGGAACGAGAGTGTAGCACCGGGTTGTTTGCGATGGCTATCGCACTAGAGTTGTCACACAGAATCGGGATGTGAGAGTACACCTGATTGTAGTCTCTAAGTTGGTTCTTCATCTAGAGGATTTGAGCACAACAACTTCCAGCAGCTACATACTCAGCCTCAGCGGTAGAGGTGGAGACTGAGTTCTGCTTCTTGCTAGACCAACTAACAAGCTTGCCACCAAGGAGTTGACAACTGCCAGTGGTGCTCTTCCTATCAATCTTAGAGCCTGCAAAATCAGAATCTGAATACTCCATTAGATCAAAACCTGAGTCTTTGGGATACCAAAGACCCAGATTCATGGTACCTTTCAGATACCGAAAAATGCGTTTAACCGCAGCCAAGTGAGATTCCTTCGGATTGGCTTGGTAACGCGCACACAGGCAAGTAGCAAACATAATATCTGGTCTACTAGCAGTAAGCAAGGTTCTAAATGGCGTGAGGCGTGGTGTGGCGGCGAGGCCAAGCCTTAAGCCTTAGGAGCCATGGCGAAGCCTTGGCGTTTTCAAGGCGTGACTTATGGCGTCAAATTTCTAATTTATATATAATATTATATATAAAAACATATGTTTTGGCGTGTTATACAATGAGTCAATAGTAATAAACAAGTTAAATTAGGTTATATATAGTAAAAACCCGCAAATAAGACATTAAAAACATAAAAAAATACCAAATATTGCATTACAAAAACTGCGCATTAGGCCATGGCGTGCCACAAAGCTTAACGTGGCGTGAGACACAAGCCTTGGTGCCATGACATGCCATGGCGGCTTTGCGGCGAGTTTTTTAGAACAATGGCAGTAAGATAAAGAAGAGAGCCGATCATGCCTCGGTAGCTGGTGATATCCACAGATACACCATCCGGATCAGCATGGAGTTTCAAAGGTGGTGCCATGGGAGTTTTCATGGGGGAGGAGTTTTCAAAATTGAACTTCTTCAGAAGGTCACGAATGTATTTACTTTGATTTATAAAGATTCCTTCTGAAAATTGTTTAACTTGAAGTCCTAAGAAAAAGGTAAGCTCCCCCATCATACTCATCTCATATTGGCTTTTCATGAGAGAGGCAAACTCATCACATAGTGACTCATCAGTGGCACCAAAAATGATATCATCCACATAAATTTGAACAAGAATAAGATTACCTGAGGTTTGCTTGATGAACAAAGTGTTGTCAATTTTACCTCTTGTATACTTGTTCTTCAAGAGAAAGTCAGCAAGAGTGTCATACCAGGCACGGGGAGCCTGCTTTAGACCATAGAGAGCTTTGTCCAATCTGTACACATAGTCAGGATGGACTGGATCTTCAAAGCCAGGGGGCTGTTTCACATAGACTTCTTCAGCTAGCTCCCCATTTAGAAAGGCACTCTTGACATCCATCTGGAAGACTCTGAAGTTCTTGTAGGCAGCGTGAGCAAGGAAGATTCTGATGGCTTCAAGTCTGGCAACTGGAGCAAATGTTTCGTCATAGTCAATTCCTTCCTCTTGCCTGTAGCCTTGTGCAACCAGTAGGGCCTTGTTTTTGATCACCGTGCCTTCTTCATCCATTTTGTTTCGAAAGACCCACTTGGTTCCTATGATGGTTTTTCTGGAAGGCCGAGGAACCAATCTCCAGACTTTGTTCCTTTCGAACTGAGAAAGTTCTTCTTGCATGGCAGTGATCCAACATGGATCAGCTAGAGCTTCGTCAACTTTCTTTGGTTCAATGAGAGAAAGGAACATCACATAGAGACAAATGTTACCAACACCTCTTCGAGTCTGTACACCAGCTTGTTGATCACCAATGATTTGATCAATGGGGTGATCTTTTGTCCACTTTAGGGCAGGAGGTAAAGGAGGAGGGTAAGAAATCTGTAGAGGAGAGTTGGAAGGGAAGTTTCGAGGAGAGATGGATTGAAGATCGACTTGTATAGGTGAGGAATGAATGTCAGATTGAGAGACTGGGATGATTTGGAGTGTATGTTGAGGTTGGGTAGGTTGAGGATCATCCTCTTGATGAGAGGAGGGGTTGTGAGATGTAGAGGGTTCATTGTTTTGGTAGAGAGAAGTGGGAACTGTGTAGGGAATGTCTGATGATGTTGGAAGAGGACCATCACCAACACAGGAGGATATCCATCTGTTCAATTCTTCATCATCACAAGAGAGTGATGCTATCTTGAGGTCATCAAACTTGACATGGATGGATTCATCAATACACTTCCTTCGGAGATTGTAGACTCTGAAAGCTTTGGAAGTGAGAGAATATCCCACGAAGATTCCTTCATCAGCTTTGGGATCAAATTTTCCCAAATTTTCTCTATCATTGAGAATGTAGCAGACACACCCAAAGACATGAAGAAAACCAATGTTGGGTTTTCTACCATAAAAGACTTCATAAGGAGTCTTATTGTGTCTTTTCACAATGATGGACCTATTTTGGGTAAAGCATGCAGTGTTGATTGCTTTGGCCCAAAAGTAGATAGGGAGGTGAGATTCACTCAGCATGGATCGGGCAACTTCACATAGCGTTCTGTTCCTTCTATCCACTACACCATTCTGTTGTGGAGTTCTGACGACAGAGAAGTTATGAGAGATGCCATTTTCATTGAAAAAGTCATCCAACATACTGTTCTTGAATTCTGTTCCGTTGTCACTTCTTACAGATCTTACCAGCTGCCCATTCAACACTTCAGACTTTTTGATGAACTTTATGATTTCTTAAGTAGTGTCACTTTTATACCTGAGAAAAAATACCCAAGTGTAACGAGTGAATTCATCAATAATAACCAGAATGTACCTTCTACCACCAAGGCTTGGGATACTGACTGGTCCACACAGATCCATGTGGAGCATCTGAAGAGGCTGAGTGATGGAGAAGCATTGCTTGGACTTGAAGGAAGATTTTGTGAGTTTCCCTTTCTCACATGCAGCACACAACTTTTCTTTCACAAAGGACAACTTTGGCATGCCCGTGACAAGCTCCTGGTTTGAAAGGGCATTCAAAGTCTTGAAGTTAAGGTAAGAGAGACGCTTGTGCCAGAGCCAACATCTTTTGGCAGTGTTTTCAGAGACAAAGCAAATGTTTGTTCCGAAGGATGAGATATGTCCCATGTCTATGACATAGACATTTTATTTGCGGTAGCCAGAGAGTATGGTTTCCATCTTTTTGTTGAAAATGATGCATGAAGATAATACAAACATCACTTTGTAGCCCAGATCACACAGTTGGCTTATGCTTAGGAGATTGTGCATCAAGCCTTCGACATAAGATACTTTATTAAAGGTGATGGAACCATTTGAGAGTGTTCCATAACCTTTAGTACTTCCGTTGGAGTTATCACCAAAGGTGACAGAAGGACCTTTGGTAGGCACGAAGTCTACAAGAAGAGATTTGTTGCCGGTCATATGACGTGAGCACCCACTGTCAAGATACCAGATTTGTTGGTGCCCTAGACCCTGCAATCACAAGAAAATCGGTTCTTTGGTACCCATTTGGAGATGGGTCCTTTTGAGTTAGAAGGAGAAGGAGTATCCTTGGAAGCATTTTTATCAATTCTCTCCAGAGGACAATCCTTAGCAAGATGAAAGGTATTACCACAGTTATAACATTTTCTATATATAAAGACCTTTTTAGAGTTTTGATCAGCTTTCTTGTGATGATTGGTCACATTGACTTTCATGGCCTTAGAGGTTAGAGGATAGTTAAGAGGCTTAGGACCCAAGATACCTTTGTCAGAGTCAGCTGAAGGAATAGAAGAAGGTGTCTTGGAATGAAGCTCTTTCAACATCAGAGGTCTAGGGATATGAAGAGAAGATGGTTTCTTTGAGTTTTTCTTGGGAAGTTTCCTTTTGGGAGGAATATCGGTAACTACTGATTTTCCTTTTTCAGAAGAAGAAAATTTTCTTGAAGAAGGTTCTCTGGTTGGGATCTTAGGGAGTTTGGTTTTAGAAAAGGAACCCTCATTTATTTTCAAGGAAGACATAGACTCAACAATGGGTTTAGAAGGGTCATTTGAGTCTTGGGCTTCCTCACTCTCATGAGGTGAGTCAATGCTCTTAGATTTGATAAACTTTCCAAACTTGAGATCTTTGGAGGAGTCCAGAGGTTCAGAGTCATCATAGTTCTCTTCAGAGGATTCATAGAATGAGGGAAGAGAGAAATGAGCATGGGTGTAAGAAGGAGGTTCAAGGTCAGATTTTCCGAAGCCTAGTCCAGACTTGTCATCACAAGCTATTTGATCCTGAAAAATCTTTTCTAAGTTCTTGGAAGAACTTGTCCACTTATTCACAATTTCTTGCTCCTTTTTGAATCTTTTCAAAAGTTTATTTTTCTCTTTAGCAAGAGTAAAATTTATAGTTTTCAAATCTTCAAGCTCAGCCTTGATTTTGTCAAAGTGTTTTAGTTGAGAAAGACAGATTTGCAACTGAGAAGAAAGAAATTTTATCTGAGCATTTGCCTTCTTCTTTGCATCCTTGGCTTCATAGAAGTCAATGGTCAAAGAGTCAAAGGCTTCAATTTTCTCAACATCAGAGAGAGAGAAAAAAGGACGTACCTGATAAGATGAGGTAGAGCACTCAGTGGACACAAGAGCCATGGAAGTGGAAGAGATTTCACCATCATCAGCATCATCTATTTTAGCCATAAAGCAAAGGTTTGCCATGTCCTTGTCACTTTCGGAAGTTGGTTCATCTGCCCAATCATGAGATTCGGCAAGAAGACCTTTTCCTTTGTTTGCTAGAAGAGCATTTCTTTCCTTCTCTCTCTTGTATTTGGCTTTGTACTTTTCAGCACGGTCAGAGTTTGAAGGAACAGACGAGTTTGACTTTTGAAAAGAAGGTTGGTAGGAATCAGACTTGGTTCTGACAGACCTAGAGGATGTACGGTTAGAGGAGGGCAGTCTAGACTTATCAGAGGACATGCTTCTACATCCAGAAGCAAAGTGTCCCTTCCTCCCACACATGTAACAATCCTCATTTGTTTTGTCAAAGGAAGCATTTTTAGAAAAAGTAGAGGAGGGTTTTCTAGAAAACCTGGATTTTCCAGAAGAGAAGCGAGGTTTGCCTTTAGAAAAGCCTGCCAACATGGCAACACCGTCTGACAGCTGAGCCACAGAGGTCTCCTCTCCTTCATCATCAGCCTCACTGATATAGGCTTCTGAAGGGTCATTGGGGTCCTCTTGACTATTGTTGTCAGAATCAGAGGGATAAGTGATCCTAGGGACACACACAGTACTTTTGGAAGATTCACCGACAAGAGCTAGAGAAGAGCCTTTGATGTCTTTTGTGATTGACTTCCTAAGGAGTTTAGTCTGCTCATAGTTGAAGAGAGTGCCATACAAGGCAGTGAGGGGCATGGAATCAAGACCCTTGGTAGACTTGATACAAGTACATATATTTTCCCAAAACTCAGGAAGACAGTCCATAAACTTGCACAAGACTTCCTCATTATCATACATGCGACCCACAAGTTTAAGATCATTGAGAAGACTGTTAAAGCGATTGTAGTAGTCTGAGAGAGACTCACCCTTCTCATGACAAAAGAGTTCATACTTTCTTACAAGAGCAATCTTTTTGCTCTTTTTCACTTCAGACGTACCTTCATAAAGAACACACAGAGTGGACCACATTTCTTTTGCAGTAGAAAGGTTAACAAGAGAATGGTAGACCTCATCAGGCAGAGAGAGGGCAATGATGGCTCTGACTTTAGTATCAAGAGCTATAAGACGTCTGTCTTCATCATTGCATTTACTGGGGTCCTTTACAATGTATCTCCCAGTAGTTGGAGTTCTTTCTTCCTCAGAAGAGTCCTCATCAACTTTTGCCTTGTCTGCATTGTAACGTTCCCAAACTCTAGGAATAAAAGGACCTTCATGTAAGATAGTAGGATATCTGCTGCCAACTCCTTCTAAGAAGAGTATCATACGACTTTTCCACAAGAAGAAGTTATTGGGGTTAAACTTTGGTGGTTTGGCTATAGAGCCATTGTCGTATGAAACAGCAGTGGTGTTTTGAGAATAAACATTTTTCAAAGAAGAAGAAGAAGAGGCTGCCATCACGGATCTAGTTTATTGAGTTAAACTAAACCGCTCTGATACCACTTGTTGGTCCCAAATAGAAGTAAGTAAATAAGAAAAGTATTGTAGAAGGGGGGGGGGGTTGAATACAATACTCACAAATTTTCACTTAATTTAGTTCTTATTGATTTGAAATCAAGAATTACACATAGAAAACTTTTGATTGTTGCGGAAGAGAATAGATGCAATCTATTCAAACAATCTTACACAAAGAAAAATGAAGAACAATTGTAAAACACTTAAAAAACAATAAGAACTTCTTAGAGAGAGAATGTCAGTGCACTTAGAGAGCTTGAATGCTTGAGAGCTGGTGATCTTGCATGTTGAGCCATCCTTCATATTTATAGTGCCTCATGCATTAAATGCATGGGACACCTGTTGAGCAAATGATGGACACAGCTCTTCAGCAAGGTACAGGATGTACCTTTTGTCTTGAGGTGTTTTGGCTTGAAGTGTTGACCTGCAGAGAGGATGGTAGAGACCTTTCCTTAAAATGGTGTAGTAGACAAAACTTACTTTATCTGATCTCCAGATGAGTTCCACGTCAATGCAAGATATCACAATATACTTTGTCAGAAAAGTACAATGTGTTTGAAAGAATTCCTCAAGCATAGACTGCCGAAGACTTGAAAGATCTTCAACTCCTGAAGATGTGAGAACACCTTCATACTCTAAGGAGAGATCATCGGCTACCGAAGACTTGAGAGATCTTCGGCTGCTCCTTGAAGATGTGAGAACACCTTCATACTCTAAGGAGAGATGAGATCATCGGCTGCCGAAGACCTGAGAGATCTTCGGCTCCTGAAAATGTGAGAACACCTTCATACTCCTGAGAGATATGTGATTGACACCATCCTGGCCGATGGTCTTGATCACTTGGGCATGCTTGGCTTTAGGCTGAGGAGACTATCTTCAATCCGCTTTGAGAGATGTACTCCTTCTTTGTCTTCTTCGGCTGATCTTCGACTTCACCGAACATTTGTATAGAAACCAAGCTGCTAAAAGAACCTCAGACATATTCTAAGTAGGATGATATAAGATGGAAGATCAAGAGGTCATCTTCAAATCTTCAGATGACCCAACAAGCTCATAATGGCAAGAATCTGACATCATTGCAGTACTATATTTGAATCATCTGCAAAAAACTAATTCAGATTTTACTTGTACTTTCGGATGCGTAGGCCAACACATGAACTTACATATAGAATCGTAGCAACATAAACTGATAAAAGTATATGACTAAATTAGTGTTGGAATATGCTCGTGTCATAATAGATAATTATATGGCTAGACACACGTGGGGCCTATATCACACACATATACACTGAGATACCATTTAATATAATGTAATTATTGTATTTACATTATATAGCCTTAGTAATGTGGGAAAATTAAAAGGGCATTAACATTAAATTAGACTTATTTGGTTTGTATTAAATTTAAGTTAATAGCAAGCCCATTAACTTAATTTAATACTGGGCCCATAAAAGATTTAGAAGAGAAAATTGTTAAAAGCCCAAGAGAGCTCTAGGGTTTATTTATATAAGGATATCAAATAAACCCATTAGGTTTAACCCTAATCTCTCATCCTCTCCCTAAAATCAGCGCCCCCCTCTTTGCTCTTTCTAAGATTTTCTCTTTTGATCTTCTACCTCGGTTTTTGGTTAATTGAGGTTCTAAGATCGTTACTAAGGAGGACTAGCATCCGGTGGTGATCAAGGAAGTGTAGTGTGGACTACTTTAGAGGTATTCACCATTGAATACTTGGTCTCAAAGGAACACACAAGCGGATCCATTTCGTCTACAAATCACGCTACAAAGGTATACCGTTATTTGTATTTTTTTCGTTTAATCATATTGGCAATACGTTGATTCCTTTTGGTGATTTCTTTCCGCTGCGTGTATATATAAAAGTTATATTTGTGTTTTTGCTTTAAATCACCAACAGTGGTATCAGAGCCATCGTATGTGCCATATGATTAGCGCGTATATGTAGAAGTGGCTAAAACGTTTTCTTTTGTGGATCGATTTTTTTTTTTGCCACAAATTGCATATACTAATCGTAGATTAATTATTGTAGTTTTTTCTTCGATTCGTTGGCTTGCTCTCTTTTGTCTTTTTGTAAGTGTTTTTAGATCCATGGTAAAAACATGCATTTTTTTCCATGGACCAAGCCAACACTTTTATGTTTGTGTTGATGTGCAAAACCGATGAAAACCGTGACCGTTTGTGTGCCTTGTTTCTTTGTTTATCGGGGTTTTGGATTGTAATAATTTAGATTTTTATTTCATTTATTTTCACTTAGTTTAGTGTTAGAATAAATGTATTTAGTCAAAACATTGTAACCGTTGCTTGGAATGAAATGGCGACAAAGTTAAAGACGAAAAGGAAATTTCGTATCTGTTGGACAGCCCACACGAAAAATGGATTTCCCGGAGTTTCACAACTCAGAATGTGCTGATTCTTGTTTCTGGAGTTGCGTATCGCATAGGAGAACAACTTTGCAGAAGGATGTTTTGGTTGGGGAAGACTCCTTGCATGTCGTTTCGGGCCCCGAAGCTGCTGCGTTTTTCCGGACAGTTTTGGTGTTCGGTTTTTCATGTGGGTTCTACTTGCTCTTGATGGTCTTGGAGCAAGTGGGAGCCCATTAAAGGTTTATGTTGGCCCGTCCTTAGTTGCCCTCTTGGTCCGTTGTGATAGCTCACGAGATCAAGCATAATTTTTTTTTCATCGGTTGAGGTTTTGCGCATATTGGTTGTGTGTTTTATTTCATATTGCGTTGTTATGTATATCTCGGATGTTATAACTTGCAAATGGGTTTTTCAAACCTAAAATTAAACACATACCACTTTTGAAACTAAATCGTTAGTTTTGGTTAATACATAAGTTTGAATTGGATTTAAAAATTAAAACTATTGTTTTATATAAATAACGTTTAAAAGAGTTTTATCGGTTATTTAATTTATGTAATGTCCAAGCTTATTAATGGACATATCGACACACATAAAATAAAATAAATTAATCGTTAAGAATTGTTTTTAACTTATGCTACGAATGAAGAATGCATGCTTCTTTCGTACATTTTTTTTGCGTATCAAAATATCATACCCGTCACAATTTTAAGTCATGCCGTCCAATCGGATTGAAATCACTCGTCATTACCTTTTGCCTATGCGTGAGACCTAGGTTGGATTGTAATCCCAAGGTGATTATTATCTATGCGTGAGACCTAGATCCATTTTCACATGATTTCAAATTGGATGACTTAATCGAGTTAAGCAGGTGAGACCTTGACGCGAGGCAAGGATGGGACTAAACATGCTTGCTTGACACTAGTTGCTCGGCCACTAGATGCCATGAGTCCCATAAGGATCTAAGAATTGCACTAGTAATGCAATTGGTTAACGTCACCTACCTATTGAATCTATCATTGCTAGCAGATCAACTGATGTAATGATAGAACCTCAATGAGGATCTTAGCCTTTTTCGTGAAAATTAAAATTAAAATTAAAATTGGGTAGTGAATTTAAAGAAAAAGGATTAATTATTAAAAATACTAAATCTTGAACTTTGTATGTTTGTAGATGACAACAACCAACAATCAAACCCTAAGCAACTCAACAATCAGGTCAGTTTTTGAAAAAGAGAAAATGACAGGTATCAACTTCATCGACTGGTATCGAAATCTGAGGATTGTCCTCAGGGCTGAAAATAAGTTGATGCATCTGGAAGAGGTCTTACCTGAGGCACCTCCTGCCACTGCTTCAGCTGCAGTTCGTGCAGCCTACACACGTAGGTTTAACGAGCAACAAGAAGTAGCTGCTCTTATGTTGGTGAGCATGACACCCGAGATCCAAAAGAACTTGGAGGAACTCATAGCTTTTGAGATGCTATGAGAGTTGAAAACCATGTTTCAACAACAAGCAGATCAGGAACTGTTTGAAACAGTTAAAGCATTCCACGCTTGTAAACAGGAGGATGGACAGTCAGTTAGCGCTTACGTCTTGAAAATGAAAGGCTATCTTGACCAGATGGAGCGTCTTGGTTACCCCATGCCACAAGTTCTTGGAGTGAGCTTGATTCTTATCTCACTCTCTAAGGACTACAATCAGTTTGTTATGAACTATAACATGCATAGCATGGGGAAGACTATCTTTGAACTGCATGCTATGCTGAAACTTGCCAAGCAAGGGATGCCCAAGAAAGCTCCTGCTGTTCTAGCAATCAAGGCAGGTAAAATCCAGAAACCCAAACCGCAAGTACTGGGCAAGGGTCGTGGCAAGGGTAAGCATGTTTACAAACCCAAACCCAAGATTCCTCCACATGCTAAAAAGGAGCACCCTGTAAAGGACGCCACATGTCATCACTGTGGAGTGATAGGCCACTGGAGGAGGAACTGTCCTGCCTACCTGGCAGAGTTGAAGAAGAACAAAGCTACCCCGGCTAGCACATCAGGTATCTTCACTATATAACTCTATGCTTTTCCTAATAAATCCTGGGTTTATGACACCGGTTGTGGAACTCACATTTGTAATAATGTGCAGGGACTAAGGAGAAGTAGAAAGCTAAACAAAGGATATTTGGACCTGTACGTAGGCAATGGAATGCGTGCAGCTGTTGAAGCTATAGGGAGCTATGATCTTATCCTTCCTAATGGATTGATCATTGTTTTAGACAATTGTCATTATGCACCCACTATTACTAGGGGTATTGTTTCGCTTTTTCGTTTGAAGGATAACGGTTTTATTAATACTTTTACGGATTATGGTATTTCGGTTTCCAAAGATAATATATTTTATTTTAATGCTATTCCTCGTGATGGTATTTGTGAAATTGACATGCATAATCTTATTTCAAACGATAGTTCTATATATACATGTAGCACTAAAAAATCCAAACGTAATTTGGATTCAACTTACCTATGGCACTGCCGTCTTTGCCACGTAATTCAGATACTGATTCTTGAACCCCTATTGTAAAGTGACCCCTTCTGTTAGTTGAAAAGTAACATTGGATAGGCAATACGACCTTGATGGTTTAAATAAACACCACTTTTAATGAACACTTGCTGGCCCTTTTACGTGAGCACATAAATCCTGAATCAGAGCATCAACTATTCATATACAGATTCTTGAATGAGAGCATCAACATGAGAAGGGCAAGAAGCATAACCAAAAGGTTTCAAGCTAAGCGACACTTTCTGTTAGTTGAAAAGTATCATTGGATATCATTTAAAAATAATAATAATTCAATAATTTAGAGGCCATTTACTAAATACTTATCCGGGTAATCGCTTATCGGTAAAACTTACCTTACGGTCCTTACCTATTGAGCATGAAAACTACCTATAATTTTACCCAGTAAGAGCCATTACAAGTACCTGGAGTCTTATCCGGTGTAAGTGAGAGAAATGACTATTACCCAGTAAGCATTTATCGGGTTTAAGACGTTTACCAACAATCAATTTTGATGGTCAGAATGTTATACGATAAGGTAAATGAAGATAATGTCCTTGCCGGTAAGCGCTTACCCGATAAACATTTTGGTAAACGATCTCTTAATCAATCAAAATGAAAAAGTTTAATGGTTTTTTCAATATAATGACTAAGGGGTTGTTTGTTTTTAAAAAAACCCTCTTAATGACTCTTAAGTCTGAATCGTTCAGACATTTTTATACACCACCTCTTATTAATCATAACTAAAATAAAAGTTTAGAGTTTAGACTTTAGACCTCTTAAAAAACAAATGACGCCTTAATCATTCAAAATATAATAGTTATTTGGTTTTCTTTTATAAATGTGTGCATATGTTTTGCCATCAAATCCGTAATACCCCCTGAGTTTTCCATGAAAATCCAAACACCCCCTTCTTGAACCAGAATTAGCATATGCTGCGAATCTATTTGATTATCAAGATTCTTCGCTGAATCATCCAATCAATTCCCATGGATTCTATATAGTTAAATCACTCACAAACCTGCTACAACAACAACTGTTCTTCCCTAATTTTATACTCTAGGGTTTTGCGTTCCGTCTTCGATTATCCTCCCAATGTTCTACACCAACTTCCATATCAAATTCCAGCGGTATTCATCTCCAACGTAACAACTACTATCCAGGTTTTCACTAAAATTGTTCAAATACTTGGTTTTACTCAGCAATTTCAGGTGATTTTATCTTTAAACGTCTACTCTGGAAATTCGTATGGAACTGATGATATCAATTCCGATATGGACTTTTAGTATCAGTTGAAAATTCGTCGGATTGTTCATCTAGATTTTATCCTTTGTGTTGTTGTTGATTAGTTTCTCATCAGGTTTCTTCAGTTATAAGTTGTTATTAGATTGATGAAAGTATCGAGTTGATTACTTATCCAGTTCATATTAAGATTCATATTTTTCAGTAGATTTTGTTGTGGTTTGATGATTTTATGATGTGCAAAGAGGTTGTTTCTATAATATTTCTGATCGATAAAGTAATAATCTCATCGGTGTCTCTAAAGCTAGAATTAGGTAGAGGAGTTTTGTGTGAACTTATCCTTCAATTTGCGAAAGGTTTCATAGCTTGAACCGATGACCTTCGGTCATAAAAAGAGTAATCTCACGGGTTGTTTTAAGGTTTTCCAGATTTGTTCATACTTTAGGGAGTATAAGAGTAGCCTTACCAATTGTTTTGAGGCTCTGTTCATACTTTAGGGCTTAAAAGAGTGATCATACCGGTAATCTTAGGACGCGATTTGATTTGTTCATAAGAGAAAACGGAAAGAAAATGTCACTTGTTTGTGGTTGTCCTATTCTTGAATGTGTATACTGTCTGGGTTGCGCGCGTTGGGCTTGGAAGAAATGTCTTTATACCGCGGGTAGAGAAAGCGAGAACTGGGGTTTTGCCACTGCAACTGAATTTGAACCCGTACCCCGAATTTGTAGATATATTTTAGCTGTTTACGAGTTTGATATTCGTAACCCTCTCTGGGCTCCTCCAGGAGGATATGGGATTGATCCTGATCAGGTGATTTTGAAGAAAGATTACGACGAAAACGAAGGGAAGGTATCTCCTTATATGATCTATATCGATAAAGATAATCAAGAGATACTTTTGCTCATTAGTGGGCTTAATTTAGCGAAAGAAAGTGATTATTTGCTTCTACTTGATGACAAATTGGGGCAAACAAAGTTCGATGGAGGGTATGTTCATAATGGGTTATTGAAGGCTGCTCAATGGGTGTTTGAAAACGAATGTGAGGTTTTGAAAGAGTTGGTCGAAAAGTACGAGGATTATACGTTGACTTTTGCTGGGCATTCATTAGGGGCAGGGGTGGTCACTTTGTTGACAATTTTGGCAGTGAAAAACCGTGAGAGACTTGGGAATATCGAGAGGAAAAGGATCAAATGTTTCGCCATTGCTCCCGCTAGGTGTGTGTCCCTAAATTTGGCCGTGAGATATGCAGATGTCATCAATTCGGTAGTTCTTCAGGTAAAGGCTTTGTCTTATGTATTTTCTTAATAATGATTTCTTTATTGTTTTCTACCAAATTAAGCATACGTCAACATTTGAACCTCATTGAAGAGTTATTTTCATTTGAATTAATCCATACCTTCTTTTTACGCCAAATTTACACTTTTCATGGTATGAGGTTGAAAAGAACGACCAAGGTGCGCCAAAGCTTCTTGGCTTCTTGAGGATTGGGGAGGGAAATCTTCCCACGTAGTTTTTTCTTTGCATTTTACACGGATGTTTTGGTGAACTAAATCTATTGCATTCTAGTCACAAAGGTCAAACCTTGAAGAATTACCTCTCTGATACATAATTTGCTTTTTTCCTTTTTTTCTAGGAAGCATGCGAAGTTATATTTAAGACTTTTATACGGGTTCTTTCTTAAAACTTTTTTAGTATTTACATGGTTCGACAGTTTGTTTGCATCCATAGTTCTTGCTAGGATTCTCATTATATCTCGTGAATTTTTAATATCACCTTATGTGAAGAGAGAGAGATTTTCATAAGAAGAAAACCAGACACTAAATCGATAACATAGGAAATTGTCCCTAATCGTTTGTCTTGCCATTTTCTTCCATAACTTTGCACCATATTAAACAATCTTGTCTCATATTATTCAATATCATGGTTTTGTTTGTTTGGGCATTTAGGGGGTGTTTGTTTAGAGATATTAAGCACTAATTAATGGGATTGAAAATAAAAGAAACTGTTTAGTTTTATATAATATAATGGGCCCATTCCCCCTGAAGCCCAAATTATTCCAGGTTAAATGGGGGAACAACAATCATGTCATTTTCATTTTCATTCCCCTGCTTGTACCAAAAAGCCCCTTAAAATGCCAATGTTTCCATTTGTCTTATATGGTGCAAGGAGAAATGCATATTTGATTGTGGGCCTGTTTACTTGATGTAAGAAAAACTGAGGCAGGCCCACCAAATGAAGTAAATGGACAGTCTTAGGTATCTTAAATCTCAATGCAACTTCATTTTTGTGTTGCCGATATGTGTTCTCTGATTCTCTTACGTAGGAGTTTGTTTTTAATAAGCTTATTCTGATAAACCAGGATGATTTCATGCCTCGAACAAGTGTAGCGTTGGAAGTACTTTTCAAGTCACTTTTCTGGTATGCTCTTGGTCACATTTTGGTATTATTTAATTTGCACTCAATGATAATGATTGCTACTTTGAGAAGTTAAATATGATCATCTCCTTATTCTCGATATTTGCAGCTTTTAGCTCAGAAATAACTAATGGGCAATCTTTAATCTTTCATGCAAAAAAGGAGACTTGGGGTGATTGGGCGTTGAGCTATTTAATTGCTTAAAAGTGGTTGAGGATATTGAATGAAAACTCGTGAACATTTGAAGTTCGATTTGTGTGAACCAAAACAACTTCAATATTGCCTCTTCTTTTTGGTAACTGTGGGTGTCCGGGTTAGCTTGCATTGCACCTTGACTAATCCCATGGGGCCCGACTCGAACAGGCGACCTATGGGAGGGAGCCCCGAGGCCTAGCCTTTATTTGCTTGTTGAACCGACCCTCAAGGTTACACTCACAATAGTAATTGCGGGAAACAAATGGATTGAACACAATATTTACATGGTTCAACAATTTGCTTACATTTATATGCTTTGAAAGGATTTTTTATGTTATGTGAATCTAGTAGCTATACGTATACATTGGATGAAAACAACCTTTTTATAAGAAATCCAAGCAACATAAAAAAAAAGATAGGAAGACTCTTGCGACAGTGGTAACCGTTTTCTTGCAAGGTTGGTTACATGAAATTGCAGATGGTCCAAATTCGGTCCATATCTAACATATAGTTGTCTAACATCATTGACGAAATTGTATGATTCACAATTTGAATCATAGGTGAAGGAAATGATACAAATAAGGGATCTTTTTGCATAGTGTTTGAATGTCATTGTGTTAACCATTAAGGGTAGCTCAACTTGTTAGACCTTGGGTTTGCTTCTCTGAGATGACCGGTTTAAGTTCCCTTAATGGCTATTGGAGCGTTTACTCGACTATTAACTTCAGGGCTCCATGGGATTAGTCAAGGTGCACGTAAGTTGGTCTGGATACCCACAGGTACAAAAAAAAAATTGTCACCGTGTTGACGAGCAACTCTATAACCATGATTTGACAACGTTACCGTAAAATATATACTTCTTGCTTTCTATGATTTTTATGCATAGTTTATTGATCCAAAACCCGTTAGGAATGACACTAGTAGAATGCTCTTGGTTTTGGGTATTTGGTGAAGTCGTACGGAACAATTAATGATGGGACCATACAAAGTTCTTGTGATTAATACAATACAAGTATATTTTGGTTTACACATCATCGAGTGCTTACTTCTCGTGTTTTATATCCTATTATTTAAGAAACAATTAAGACATGATTAAGCATCGGTTTCTTAATATCTTTTTCCTCTTTGATGTCATAACTAGTTTGATTTTAGCTTTATCTTAATGAATTAAGTTATAAGTTTTAGGTTCGAATTCGTGGTTCCCATAGAAGACCTTCTAACTTCATCATGCTCCTTTTTGGTTAACAGTTTCCCATGCATACTGTGTGTCACTTGCTTAAAGGAAACGTGCACGCTACAGGAGCATATGCTTCAAGATCCGAGGCGTTTATATGCACCTGGCCGCCTTTACCATGTTATCGTCAGGAAGCCATTCGGGTATGTCACAAGATCTTTTCGTGTACAATTATCACTTATGTCATCTTTTAGGTGATGTAGTACTGCACATGTATATGGCAACCCTGGTGCCCAAAGTCTCCCAACCTTTGCAGGGGTTGGCTACATAAGTCTTGGTATGCACCGCACTAGACCAAACCAAACTAAACAACCCCCGTATATTCCATCCGGAGGTGGGTTTGGGAATGGGATGTACGCATATCTGAACTATACCACAAGGAGTAGAGCAGTTCTTTTTGTGAAGAACCACGACTCGTGAAAAGTGTGAGAAGAAGAACTTGCCAATGAAGTATTCACATTTGAAAAAAAAAAAAAAACGAAAGAGATGACAAGTCTTTATATGCAGTCTTTTCCCGAAAGAGAGTGGTTTCCCTAACCAAGATAGAGATAGATGTCAACCTTGCTGATTATGTCGTGCTAAAGCCATGGCAACCATGAATTGAGACTTGAGAGTATACAATATACATAATAACGAAAAATGACTTTTATAGACACATCAAACCAAATCGAGCCATCTTGGTATGTAGCGCTCACGAGCAGGGTTGGGGTTGGAATGTACACCGACCCTGACCTCAACCCCATACCATCCATTTAAATTGAGTCTACTTTGTCTAAATTCTTTTGTAAAATAATGTAGTTTTATTTCCAACAAAGAACAATAATCTGTAGATGGTTTGTAAAGCTATTAAAGGGTTTTGAGTCCAAGTTGTTTTTATCGTATAATAAAAATCATTTATTTACTGCTCCCTCCGTCCCAAAATACGTATCCACATTTCTACTTTAGTTTTCTCCAAAAATAAGTGTCCATTTTCATAAGTAAGTGCCCACGTTTTAATTCTACCCTTAATTATGAGATGGAGAAATTCATTACTCCCTCTATTAATAAGGGTAAAATTGTCATTTAGTTAATTAAAAAGTGTAATAATTACACATTTCTAATACCATGTGCCTTTTTCAATGTGGACATTTATTTTGGGACGGAGGAAGTATAATTGGTACATATGTTCATTCTGATCCATTCCTGCTCAACTCCCTCCATCTCCTGAAAAAGATTCAACTTTCTCCATTTTGAACCATCACATAGTACACATGCAACATTTGGTGTTTTGGCACATTTCAGCTCACTCAGGGAAACAACCGCTCTACTCTACACATCTACCCTACCCCCCCCCCCCGCCCGCGCGCGCGGGGGGGGGGGGGGGGGGGGAGACCCCACCTCCGGGTGGGGCGCTTATTTGGTTCGGGTTAATTATTTATTTGCCCTTGGTTATCGCATATCACTGATGGTATCAATTTCATCTCAAACGTTTGTGGGGTTAATGAATTTCTTGCAGGGTTGGAAGAATATTCCCTGTTGTGAAGACAGCAGTACCTGTGGATGGGAGATTCGAGCACATGGTTCTCTCGTGCCATGTTCTTAGTGATCATTCTATTGCTCTCATGGAACAGGAGTTCCAAAATGCATACGATGTAAGTTCTCAACGTTCTATGATCATGTAATTGCTTAAAAACAACGGTTTAACTCCCGTCTGTTTCCTATAGTGTACTCCCTCCGTCCCAAAATAAATGTCCACAATTAAAAAGACACACCGTATTTAGAAATGTGTAATTATTACACTATTTAATTAACTAAATGACAATTTTACCCTTGATAATAGAGGGAGTAATGGAATTTCTTCATCTCATAATTAAGGGTAGAATTGGAAAGTAGGCACTCACTTCTGAAAGTGGACACTTATTTTAGGACAGAGTATATAGAAATGTGACACGTATTTTGGGACGGCGGGAGTATTATTCTCATATAAAACCGATTTGATGGAAGTCAAGGCAACTAATTGCTACTAGGAATACTCCTTTCCATATTAAGAAGTCTAGAGTTTGACTCTTGGAGGTGATTCGATTAACTTTTTCGACTTTGAATTGCTGCTGATTTTCTAAAATTTTACAAAAAGATTTGTAGTTAAATTTTTACACAAACGGCCGTACAAATAATAAGTTGGTGCCAAATTTCTTACAAAATCCATATCAAAATTTGTGAAATTTTATCGGTTTGACCTCGAGAGCCGATGTGTCCCTCCATTAGAACGAATGGAATAATAAATAACCTTGTGGGTCAGCTCAATCGGCAAATAAATGTCAGATCTTGGGGCTCCTCCCCATAGATTGCCGGTTCGAGTCTACACAGGGCCACTAAGGATTTTTCTGGCTGTTATCTGTAGGGCCACTAGGGATTTTTCTGGCTGTTATCTATAGGGCCACTGGCCATTACAGGGCCCCATGTGATTAGTTGAGGTGTGCGCAAACTGGTCTGGACACTCACGGTTACCCAAAAAAAGTGAAATAGAAAATTGCAAATTCATCTATCTTAGGAATATGTTGTCAATAGGTGCGGCAACTAGAATTGGCTTTAGATCCACCTTCATCCTCCAATTTTCATCATCACTTTCATTTCCACTTACGAACGAGGCCCACAATCACATCTTCACTTCTTCCCATATCACTTCTTTGGTGAGGTTTGAACTCTTGACCTATTGGGAGACTGACATTCACCGGTAACCAAGTTACCGCTGGGCCAATGACCCTTTGTTGGTTTTCAGTTTGTTGATTTTAGAGGAAAATGGTCAAAATGGATCGAACCTAACGGCTTTACTATTGTCGTAGTTCAGACGTTGAAGGAGAAAGATCGTGTTATGGATATCCCGCCACAGCAAAGGATGGAACGAAGTACATCGCTAGCCATCGAGCACTCAGAGGAACACAAAGCCGCATTAGCGAGGGCGGCTGCACTAGAAGTTCCGGAATCTTACTCACCTACCGAATATGGAACCTTCCGGGATGCTCATGGAGGAGACGACTCCGAGAAATTGCGGATAGAATCGCTCGGGTCGTCGAGACGGAGAGAAAGCTGGGACGAGTTAGCGGTTCGGCTTTTCGAGACCGATGAGTCTGGCCAAATGGTATTGAGGACCAACTGGTATTGAAGAACATTTAGATTTTTAGAGGAATATGTATTTGAAAAACTCACCATTCTTTTGATTCATGTATTTGTACAGTTTCTTGAGTTAAGTTTGGTCATTTTGATGCTTATTGAATGGTTTGGTCAAGGAGTCCTTTTGTGGGTCCCGCCGTGTATTTTTCATTTTGTGGGTCCTGTTTGATCGATCGGTCTGTCGTTTTCGTGGGACTTCAATTTTTTTCGTTTTGGGTATGCAAGGTGATGTTTGGTTCGTTTTCTGTTAAGACCTGTATGGATATAGCTGTCTGTATGAATATAGTTGTCTGAGTGTTAACAGGTAAGTTGTTGTTCGGTTCTTGTACTGAATAAACAGTCTAAATATCAGAAATGACCATTTTACCCTTGAGGCTATATTAAATAAAATAATTGTTTGAATCTGAAAAAGAGATATCTATACTATATTTTTAAGTCGTGTTATTTTGTTTTCCTTTTGCGGGTTCCATTTGTTTGATCGTTGCGTTGTTTTCGTGTGTCTAATTTTTTTTGTTTGGTTATTCGAGTCTCGTGCTTCGCTAGAGATTGTTGTATGGTTGACATAGTCATGTTATTTTGTTTTCGGCTAGTTGACTTGGTTTTTGATTTGATCTTATTAAAAAAAGCTTCGTTTGATAAGCGATAAATTAGTTTATAAGCTAAATTTTTAAAAAATTACTTTATGTAGTGTTTTAAAAAGCTTCAAAAAAGATTTTTCCCCCTCTAATCATGCTTCTTATATCTTATGTAAATTACCCCCCACCCCCCAATCTTTTTAGGTCTTAAAACAATAGTTCATCAAATAGTTTGTTTTAAAATAAGAGTAGTGATGGCCAAATGGGTCCAGCCTGACCCGACCCGATCGATTAACCGAAGCCCGACTCGCTCAAAGCCCGACCCGCTCAAAGCCCGACCCGGTAGTAAACTGGTTTAGAGCCCGAAATAGTAGACCGGTCTAGGATTTTGGAGGTTTTGCCGCAATTGCCCTTCTTGAGTAATGGTAACCCGGCCCGGCCCGATTCGATGGTTTAAAAAAAAAATAGCCGTTATAGATCCGTTAACTAGTCGTTTTTAACCGTTTTTTTGGATTTTTTACCCCCCCTCCCCAAACCCATATAAATACTTGTGTTGATTATGGAGTTTTTTTTTGGATTTTTTTTATCGTTTTTGGATTTTTTACCCCCCAACTTACAAAACGCAAAAAACGCATACAATTCTCATTTCTCTCTATATTCGTTTCTCGCAAGTTCTAGTCTAATATCTCTAGTTCTCTACTCTCTACTCTCAAAATGGCCGCAGAAAATTACCAAGTTGTCGCCGAGCATGGACGAAAAACACCGATTTGGAACCATTTCAACATGGTGATCCTCCCCGACGGTACAAAAAAAGCGCAATGCAAACGGTGTGGAGATCTCCTTGCGGCGGCCGCAAATACCACGTTAAAGCGCCACCCGGGTTCTTAGAATTTATGTATTGTAACTTAAAATTATAAATAAAACGTATTTTTAAAGTGTATTTTAGTGATCAAATCCAATTTTTATTTTTTAAAGTTTAGTAATTAATTATTATAAAAAGAAATTAATTTTTTTTAAAACAAAAAAAAAAAGCATGGCCCGATCACGGCCCGGCCCAACCCGGTTTTCTAAGAACCGGTTTCTTCCAACATTAACCAGGCCACCGATATTTGGGTGAAACCCGGCCCGACCCAGCCCGAAGCCCGCTTGGCCCGCTTTTTGGCTTTACTGTTTGGGCCCGAAGCCCGTTTTGGCCCGGCCCGACCCGACCCGAGCCCGATATTTGGCCATCACTAATCAAAAGTGACTAGTTTATCAGCTAGTTTATGAATTATCAATGAACTTATCAACCATCAACTAATTTATCGAACAGTTTACCAAGCATAGCCTTAGGGCATGTTTGTTAGTAGCTTAACGAGCATATGAGACTCAGTTTATTCAAACATCTATACATGACTATTTAATGATATAGAAAGTGGCTTATTCAATAAGCTTATAGGGGAGATTTATGTAGAAAGCCAAGTTTCTTCCATACTTGCCACCCCCAATTTTAAAAACATGTCCATTCCATTTATGAAAATAAAAAAAAACTTCCAAACAAAAACCTTCTCAATCTATATAGACAAATTAATCCCCACATACAGCTTTATCCATCAAGACTTAATGAAAAACCAACCAAACAACCAAGGGAATCGAAAATCAAACCAATCTAAACCGCAAAATTGTTTCAATTGCGGTTTAAAATCAGTTTTCTCCCAAGCTGGATTTTGAACTGACTACATAGGTTTGTTAAAGTTAACGAAAATAAGACCCGTAAAACAAAATAAATTAATGAACTACTAACAATAAATCATTGACCTTTGTGTTGGTTGATCATCAAATTCTAACCCTTCCACAACATCGTACAATTATATCGATAACTATTTTCATGCACGAGAAGCAGCATTGCAAAAATACCAACTGAAAGAACGAAAACAATAAAAAGAATAATAGAATTACGACCGATTAAAACAAGAGTTAAAATCACATATGCATTTCTTCTCATCATATAAATCGAATGACTAATAAAGATAGATGCAAAACATAGCACACGTTACTTATCGATTTAACATTGTATTATATATGTAAAATCCAACATCAAAAGGTTTTTCAGCCAATATCAGAAAAATACAAAAAACATGGTTTTCCATTAAATTTAATGCATAGATAAAGTTGTCTATGTGGATTAATTTGTCCGCATGGATTGAGAAATTTTTTGTTTGAGGGAGCTTTTTCATATATAGGAGCCTGTTTTTAAATTGGGAGGGGTAGCTTTGGAAAACAACTTGGTTTTCTTCATAAAGCTCCCCCTAGAAGCTTACTGAATAAGACACTTTATATATATCATTACGCCACAACCGAACAATCATGTATAATTGACCGAATAAGTTACGAGTCCCATTAAACTCATTAAACCACTAACAAACAAACCATGTATGCAACATGTCACCTATCCCAAAGAGTAGAACAGTTCTTTTCATAAAGACTCCCAACACCATGTTTCTAGTCAAACTTGAAAACATGGTCCAATGAGTCGACCGTCATTGTTGTTTATCAAATTAACAAGTGACTAATATTAAAATGTCTCGGTCAGGTTCTGTAAGAACATCCTATTTCCATGAGAATGTAAAAGCAAAGATATACCTATATTGTGTGAAAGTTTGTTGTAAGAACCGTAAATGTACCCTTATATCATCACACAGTTAAAGCCTTAATGGTGATATGAATGTTACAATCTTCACACAATATAAAGATAGTTTTACTTATTCTAACATTCTCACAAAAATGAAAATTTCTCACATAATCTTACTCGAACTTCTTAAATGGGTCCACAAATGAAAGATAATGACCAAGAATATCCCGACTCAAATGTCTTAAAGGGGTGTCTGGTCTGCGTAACAGAATGGGACAAGACAGAATAAAAACTTGTCCAATGTTTTTTTTGTCCCACTAAAATAGGTGGAACAAAAATCAAGGAGCTAACTTGTTAAGTTACTAAAGTACCCATGTCACATTAAAACCCTAAGGTGATGTTTGGTTCGCATAATGTTTTTAGATGGAATGGAATCTGTCAAAGGGATTTGACTTTCAAGGAATTGGAATGAAATGTTGTGAGGTTTGACTACCTGTTTGGTTGACAGAATTGGAATGAAATCTATTAAAGGAATTGGAATCTGTTTGTTTGGTTTACAGATTTAATTTTTATAAACAAAACATGCTTTAATAAAATAGCCATTAAAAATACTTTATTTGTAACGGTGGTTCAGATTGATGGTGATCAGTGGTGGTTTAGAACGGTGGTTCATATCGGATGTGGTCGGCGGTGGTTGGTGGTTCAGGTCGGCGGCGGTTCACAACGGCGGTGTCGGCGGTGGTTCAGATTGGCGATGGTCGTCGGTGGTTCAGAATGGCAGTGGTCGTCGGTGGTCAACAGTGGTTCAGATCGGCGGTGATTGGTGGTCAATGGTGGTCGTCGGTGGTTAGTGGTAGTCGACGGTGGTTCAAAACGGCGGTGGTCGGTGGTAGGCAGTGATTCACATCGACGGTGGTTCAGAACGACGGTGGTCGGTGGTGGTGGTTCAGATCGACGGTGATCGGTGGTCGACGGTGGTTCAAATCGGCAGTGATCAATGGTCGACAGTGGTCAGCGGTGGTTCAGATCGGCGATGGTTCAGAATGGCGGTGGTCATTGGTCGACGGTTCAAAACGACGGTGCTTGGCGATGGTTCAGATCGGCGGTGGCCAGCGATGATTAGGTTATATTTGATTGAGAGCATATGTGGTATTATGAAAAATAAGAATTCCATTCCATCAAAATACCTTGTAGTTGCTAAGGAATGTTAAATTCCCTCGTTTGTGGAATTTGATGGAATTCAGAGATTCCTTCCGTGAAAAAAAAAAATGAACCAAACAGAGAAATTAAATCTGATCAATGGAATTCAACATTCCAATTCCATCAGATTCCTTCAGAATCTGCGAACCAAACGCCACCTAAAACCTTCCACAATTCTTTCACCGCATGATCAATCCTGTCATATCTTGTCCAATCGTATCCTGCCCGGTCTGTATAGTGTTTTTGGTATGCAGAACAGAACGGAACATGACTGAACAAAAGATTATTAGACTAGGGATAGGACTGAGTGGGAGAAAAATGTATATTTGTTCTGTTCCACTAAAAAGAGATGGACAGAAACTCAAGAAGATTCACAAAGTTGGTAAATTACTAAACTACCCACGTCACATTAAAACCCTAAAACCGTTCACAATTTTCTCACCCACCTACCACACTCTCACCCGACCAATCTCATCATGTCCAACCCTGCCCCGTCCCCATAGTGCGTTTGGTATGCAAGACAGAACGGGACAATGCCATAACAAAAATTACTGTCCCACGTTTGACGCGACATAAAACTGTCAGGATCGAGTGGGACAAAAGTGCATCTTTTTTCAGGATGACACGACAAAATTGCTAAATTACTAAACGGCCATGTCACAAAAAAACCCTACAACCTTCCATACATCTTTCACCCACCTACCGCACTCTCGCCTGACCAATCCCATCATGTCTAGTCCTGTCCCGTATGCACGACAGAACGAGACAAGGACTAAACAAAAACTTAAGACATTAGACAGATACGCATGAGTGGGACACAAGTGCAATTTTTTCAGGATGATTGGACAAAATTAGTAAATTACTAAACTCCCATGTCAAATTAAAACCATAAAACCTTACACTAATCTTTCACCCGCCTACCGCACTTTTTCCAGCCCAGTTCTGTCTAGTCCAGTCCAATCCCGTCGGCGTATCAAACACACCCTTAAATGGGACCTGCAAACTGAAGATGTGACCAAACAAAATAGGACCTGATCTAAAACCTCATCTAATTTCTGCAAATTTTCAAGTGTATCAAATGAATGATCACAGATAACATTAAGTCCTAACATAGACTAATTAATTACCTTTTGTTTCTTCATCTGGCCTTGGATTTTTCTACACTTGTATTCACATTTACAGTTAAAATACTAAATATGACCTGAGTTTTCCCACTGGGATTTGGTTAGTATGAATGATATAATGCACATCTTGAGTTTCACATGATCTCGCCTTGCCCTATGCATGGATTTCAAGAACTGCCTCTCCTGCAATCGAGCCCAACAAAAATATTACCGCATTAATGTTAGAAAAAGGCACGGCAAAGAGCAAAAACTTGTTGTCCCACGTTTGGTGCAACATTTAGACTGGGACAGGAGTAGGACAAAAATGCAGTTTTTTTGTCCGATTAAAATAGGTGTGGAATAAATATCACGGAGATGGGACAAGATTGGTAAATTACTATACTACCCATGTCAAATTATAACCATAAAATCTTGCACAATTCTTTTACCCCCCTATCTCACTCTCGCCCGTCCACTGCTCCATTTATGAAAGGAGAAAAAGGGTTCAGATTCCATTTATGGGTCTTCACTCCAATTGTCCTCGCATCAAGTATGAAAAAAACCACAATCACATGTCCATTTATTTAAGGTGCATTTGATACGCAAACAAGACCGGAGTATTGGTCGGGCGAGAGTGAAGTAGGTGGGTGAAAATATTTGCAAGGTTATAGGGTTTTAATTTGACATGGGTAGTTTAGTAATTTACCAATCTTGTCTCATCTCCCTAATTTTGTTTCCAGCTATTTGGTGGGACAATGTCATATCCTGTCCCGGTCTAAATTTCACACCACACGTGGTACAAGTTTTTGTTCTATTCTGTCCTGTACCACATACCAAACGCACCCTTTAACGACATGATGGGACCCACAAAATGAAAATGTTGAATAGCCAAACCACACGTTCTATATATGATAACATACTCTAGTGAGATGTGAATGAAGCTTACCATGCATGAGATGTGAATGAAGCTTACCATGCATTCTCTTGACGAATCGTTCAAACTCCATGATATTGTGGGGTTCCATAAGAAGTGGACCAAGTCTAAGGTAAGTAAAAGCAGAGTAATGCCTTCCATCTGGATCGTTCAGAGGCTTAGCCTTCTCGAGGACATGGTTATAGCTTACTTTGTCAAGGCAGGGAAGAACGTTCTCACTTGTGATAAGTAAAGAAGAATCCCAAGCGGCATTCACCACCTGCATTCCAAGAACCTTATTGAGCATTTTCAACCAAAAAAGAAAAGAGAGATTGACTTTTCGAACCACCATGCTTGGAGTTTTGTTGCAAACTAACCATCGTTCTTGTAAAAGTGCCACCAAAATATACTCCTTCCGTCCCGAAATAAATGTCCAGAATGAAAACGACAAACATTTTTGTAAATATGTAATTATTACACTTTTTAATAAATGAAATGACAATTTTACCCTTGTTAGTAGAGGAAGTAATGAATTTCTCCATCTCATAATTAAGGGAAGAATTGAAAAGTATGCACTTTTGAAAGTGGACACTTATTTTCGGACACTTATTTTCGGACGGAGGGAGTATTGTAGTTTGCAGAGATAGCAAGTTTGGATAAATATGGGACTGTAGATGCAAAACAACCCATTGTACATGGCACTTTTTTCTCCAAAATCCCCATCCTTGCAAAGTCAACTTGTTTTGTTTCCTTCTTTTTGGCATTTAGCAAAAACAATGGTATCATTGTAATGAAAGCCAAGACAAGTCGATCACCAAAACAAAAACGAGTAAGAAAAAAAAAAGAAATGCTTCTTTCTTTTTCTTATCCTATTTATTTACATTTATGCGTAACAATTTAGTAAAGCTGATATGGGGGATTGTTACAGTAGAGAAAGCTACATTTGAAACAAGTGCAAGTTCGTTAAGAATTCTCAAGTCTCATGGGAGCAATTGAGAAATCCTGCCACTTACTTGCATGTTTCTTAAACCAAACCAAACCAAACCAACCCAGTAACCACCTGAAAGTAACCAAAGCCCAAAGGGTAATTGGCTAAGTGGTACCCGGGCTACCGGTAAAGCCCAACCTCCCCGGAGGTCAAGGGTTCAGACCTCACCAAAATTGAGAAGTGTGCGAAAGTATTTAAAATCTCACTTGAAAGTAGGGTATGAGTAGTGAGATGTATGCCACCCTGACCGTTACCCAAAAAGTGTAGATCGGCTATTTCGCTGAAGACCCCCGGTTTGTGCAAGAGTGTGAGCAAGCAGGTACTTGCATGTTTCTTCAGGTTGCAAAACTTGGTTTTCTAATAAAAGGGGAAGTTATGAAGTACTCCCTTTGTCTCATGAAAATTGCATTAATATTCATATTAGGATGTCACTCAAAATCGTAACATGTCCTTTTTTGGGTGAATTTTAGAGTTACAATTTCCTATTTGCTCATTATCCACCATCACAACTTACTCATGCTACCAATTTTGGTCCACAAGATTATCTCATTTTGTTGTTAACAGTAGGCATATACGGCACTTGACTAATGGTCAAACAATTTCATAAATCAATATTTTCAGTCAACAGATTTTCAAAGGACATAGGGGTTATAAACTTACTTGCCAAGCTAAACCATCAGGATCTCCAAGTGCTTCTGATGAGTCCATGTGTGGATCCGAGATGCCCATTTGAGCCAATGTAAAGTTTAAGGAAACCCCATGCTTCTTTAACATTTCCATAATTTCAGCATATCCATCACGGTTGGATGGGTTATAAAAGCCAGCAGTTAACTCGGCGGCATGACTTGCTGTCTTGTACCACCAATGAATACCTGATAGCTGCTCGGGAATTAAAATATCGAAAACAAATTGAATAAAAAATATCAGACATCTTCATATATTGACGATATGAATATAGTTATAGGAACTACACGTCCCACATGGATAGAAAATTAGCTTTATGAGCTCCTAATAAGCTTAAAGTCGAGGGTTCCCAATAACTTCCACCATGGTTTTAAGTTGATTTGGAGGTTGTTGGATCAGCCTGCTTTGGGCTATAGGGCGTTACAAATGCTATCAGAGCCAATCCTTGAACCATCGTGATAAGTCCTTGGGGAGGGGGGGGGGGGGGGGGGGGGGGGTTGTAACATCTCAGACGAATCTCACATCACCAATGAACAAGGACAAGTGGGGGAGTTTGTAACAACCGGTCACACATGGATAGAAAATTAGATTAATAAGCTCCTTTTAAGCTTAAAGTTGTGGGCTACCAATAACTTCCACCATGGTTTTGAGTTGATTTGGAGGTTATTGGGTCAGCTTGCTGCTTTGGGCTATAGGGCCTTACAGTTATGAAGCAAGTACGTGAACCAGATTTAAAAGTACCCTAAGGGAAGCTTGAGACTGATGCATGTCAAAATTTTATCAAACACCCACCTAGCAAAAGCTTCTTTCAAACCAACTGACCTTTGTCGTAATGAAAGTTCCTTCGAAAGCAAATTTGGCCAGAGAAAGCACCCGATCACCGTGGTTGATCAATAGTTGAGAATACCAATTGAGAAAGAACCTGCCATAATAGCTATCATAATCGCCTCCATTACAAAAGAATCCGGTTTCATGCGGCCGAGAATTGTAGGAACCTGCATTTTCTGGTCCTCTGGCCCAGAATGAGTGCCCCCTTGTTTCAGCCGCCTTGGTCAGGCTCTTCAACATATATCGATCATAACACTGAAGATTGGAAAACAGACAACAAGAAGTATAAGCTTCAAAAGTGATTGATTACAAGATGGTAGTGACATGATAGATAAAACATTCTAATTTACAAGTATTAGTCAACTTTAGAAGGAAGCATGATGCAGGTACACCAATAAACCAAATGAGCCCAGTATATGGGTATGGGGGTAAGATGTACGAAGACCTGACCACTACCCTAAAGAGTAGAGCGGCTGTTTTCAAGAAGACCCTGGCTAGTGAGAAATGTAAGAACATGGGGAAAAAAGACAAACTAAGATTTGAAAAGCTAGATATGAGTAAACAATAGCAATACATATAGAAAGAGAGAAATACATACATATATATACATATATGTAAACAGCAATAGAAATAGAGGAAAGTACACGAAAAATATAGCCAAGGTGTATAAATTATACACCCTAACCTTACATAAGGTTCTGGTAACCTAACTACTGATTCACTAACCCTATCCCCTACCCTCTTACCTCTCCAGCTCCCTTCCTCCGGTCTAGATCCCCACCCCCAGTCTCGCGTCTCCAAAAACTCCTATAAGAGGTCATGACCTTAGAAACCCTTAAAGCTGGCATGTCCAATCTTAGAATCAGAAACAAAGCAAATTAAAAATCAGGAGACAACAGAAATGAGGGAGGTCGCATGTTATATTGTGGAAAATCAATGTTATTCAAGACAGTTATATCAAGGATTACCTGAAATTCACCAACACCTGGATATCTCCAACCATGCTTTACAGGATTAGATGGATATCGTAGTTCCCCACATGGACCCAATCCGATTTCAATCATCGAGATCACTCCATCTACAAAGAACTCGTCAAATTCAACCCGAAAGCTTCTCATGTAGTCAAAGTAAACCTACAACATGCCATATAAATAGTGATCACAATGTGCACACTAACATGTCAACAATAATATCACTAGATTGGAAATGGTACCTCTGAAGCAGTGCGACCTCTTAGAACACGTTCCTTGTCAATCCCCCATGAGAGACATTCTGGGTTGCGTCTTCCTGATTTATCTGTGAAAAATATGTCTGGATTGCTCCGGCCAATTTCTGCCACCCAATGTGGTAGAGGTATACAAACATCATCACCGACATTTCCTCCACATTCATGGAAAGACATTACTACCTGGACAAATTTAGATGTAAATAACTGGTTTTATTTTCAAAATACTTGTGTTCTCGAATTTGGAAAAAGAAAGGAAAGGAAGGGAAAAGAAGGGAAACAAAAGAATTTTTTTATTTGTGTTCTTGAAAGGGGAGGGAAGAAATGGAAAGGAAACAATGTTTCATGTTCTTGAACCAGAGAGAAAAGAAAGGAAAAATGTCATTTTTACAGACATGCCCTTCATATCTGTTTTTCTCACTTCTAATGATATGGATGTATGAGGGTATTTTTATCATAAAATATATTTCTTTCCCTGCCTTTCTTCCCACACTTGGGTGGAAAGGTTCGGGAGGAAACATAAATGATATTTTCCCTCTTATTACTTTCCTTTCCTTCCTAAAAAATTTCGAGAACACTTGATTTTTTTTTGTTTTCCCCTCCTCTCCCTTATAAAAAGGTTTCTAGAACAAAGGGTACGTGTTGACAGCAGCAGTTGACGATATATGCCTTTGTCCTAGAATCAAAAACGGATGAAGGGGGAGTGGGAATGGAGTAAGATATTTTCGGTAAGACGCACCTGTAATTTTAGTTTAAGTTCGCGCACCATCTGAAATAGTCTTTTATATCCCTTCCAGTTATACTCTTGTGGAACATGTGCTTCAACTATACCCCACCAACAATCAACCATAATGCCATCAACACTGATTGACTTCAAAACCCGTAATTGCTTTAGAAGACCGTCAGGATCAACAAGTTCACACTTCATGTTAATTGCTCCCAACTGCACACAAATTTGTAATACATCACATACACACTAGAAAACATCCCCTCATCCTAGATAGTGTCATATTAATATAGTAAGCTCCATATTAAACAACTAAAACTATTGGTTCCATGTTAAAAGTCCAAAATTGAACTCCAACAGTTTCTCCATTTTGGAGATTTCACCAATTATATTATTAAAATATTCAATAAATTTAATATCCCAACAAATTTTCAAATAAATTTTATATGAAAAATAAATACATTTAACTTCATTGGTGGGAACAATAAAAAAAAACCTTCTCTCTCTTTAGCCTTTAATTTTTGAAAGTTCTCCAATTTTGGAGATTTTTATCCTCTCTCTCCTACTTTCTCCATTTTGGAGGATCGTTGGAGAAAAAAAAGGGTTAAAAACTCAAAAATCTCCATTTTTTCCATTTTAGAGAAGCAGTTGGAGATGCTTTAAAGAGATTAATAATAAATCCTTCTAACAGAAACTACCCAACAAACAGAAGAAATGTTAACTCTTTGCAAGGATATGGGACTTACAGGAAGCAATACATAAACAGGAACATAAGGAGTACCAGCAAAATCTCGTTCCTGTAACTTCGAAGGCATGTCAACAACCTAACAAAAAGTCCAAGAACATATTGTGAATAACATATCCAGCATGGAAACGTGTTAGAAAAGTGAATATGATTAAAAAGGTCAGTGTTTATCATTCTAAACCCTAAACCCTAGGAAATAAGTTTTCAAATCTTTAATTTGGGAATTTGATGCAGAGAAGGACAAAACAAGTAAGGCAACCAAGAAATAAGTTTTCAAATACTTAAATTATCAATGACACAAGCGAATATTGCAAAATTATTGATTGTTTATTTAGAAATAGAAACTAATTAGAAATCAGAAGGCAAACAGAGAAATGATTCTCTAACCTGCCTGCCACCAACAGTATCTACAGAAACTCCTATAAGAGCATCATCCTGACCATCAACTTCAACTCCAAGTATATGAGAAGACTGAGACCGAGCACTTGATGAAACATCATAAGCAGAAGAAGAAGGAACAAAGAGACCTTTCATTTGGCATGCCTCATTATCCATCCTAATTGGGCAGGCAGAAGAAATGCCTCTTAAAGAAGCAGCTTGGTTCTGCTGCAGTGGCAGTGAGGTGGATGAAGTTGCCACTGTACTTGATGCACCAGCAGCAGGTCTCACACCCTGTATATTTAACAGATGCGCTATCAACCTACAGATCAATAAGAACTAAACAATGCAGGTAAAACACCAGATAATAAGGTAATGTCAATGTGAAGAATGCTAACATGGGTCGAAGAGAGATTAAGACAGGTTGATGCTCCCTTCCCCTATCCATGCTAATGTTATGTTGAATTTGCTTAATGTGCAACTTTTTCACATTAACAGGATACAACTCATGTTGAGAGTAGTGACAGACCACCAAACCTAGGGAGAACTCACTATAAACCACAAAGGAAATGCTATTGTCAGATGTTTTTGGTTGGCCATCTATTTGTTGTAGGGGTGTGTGTGGAGGACACAGATAGATTATTACCATTCAAAATCATGTTATTGTTTTGACATATTTTTCAATAATCAAAATCCTAATCCTATACGAAATGCTACTCTATGCTGCTAATCACGCCGCTATAGCTGCGGATGGTCTTCTGGAGAATAGCGGTGCGAAATCGCAGTGCTATTTGCCGCATTTTGACTGCAATTTTCAGTTGAAATAGCGGTGGTAAAGTCGCAACTTTTTTGTAATTGATTCTTTACTTTAGTTGGGCTGTTTAGTGTTGGCTCAAATGGCTGGGCTCTTTTATGTTTATGTTAAGATTTCTGTTCAGTGTTCACAAATCCGTAATCAGGACCAATCAGTGTTTCTCCATCTGATTCTCTCTCAATAACACCTCTACTCTGAAGAAACAGTTAAGATTCATGACTTCAATTCGCGTCTCTTCTATTTCAATCGCTAATCTACGTCACGACCAATCGTGTATCTACTCTCAATCATGTCTCTTTTCTTCTCTGATTCTGTTCACGCGTCACGACTTCAGCCTTCAGGTTAAGATTTCTGTTCAAGACTTCAGGCTCTTCAATTCACCACTTCACTCTGTTCATGTGTATCTACTCTATTTAGTTTGTTTGACTTTAGAAGTCAAACTGACTATTTATTTCTTTTTAATCGTTAGGCACGTATTTAGCTGCCCAAAAATACATATGAATATGCAATTTCAATAACATCTACTGTCCAACATGCTATTTGCAAGACAAACTGCAGGTCTACTACATACTAGATGAACTTTTGAGTTTTGACTGCCAAAATGCTATTTTCTTAAATGTTGAAATTATATATTTTATTGAATGCATATAATATGTTATGTATACAACTATACAACTATACGGATATATACATGGTTTTAAAAACCGTATGTGAGGCGGTGCCTCTCCATGCTTGGCTGAGTCGTACGCCTTGGTTGACTGAGGCGAGGACAGAGGCGGTGAGGCAATAATGAGGAGGTTGCCTCTGTTGACTGTTCTGATGTGTGCCAATCCATACAAAAGGACGACGCTTTCTTCTCTCTCAATTGCGAATCCACTCACAACCTTCTTTCTTCTACCTCGTCTACTCTACTCCTTCGCAAATTCTTCTCCAATTCTCCTTAATGTTCTTCTGCTCATATATCCCTAAGACCATCCACATAGGGCTTTCAATTGCAACTTCAAAAGCAATTGCAAATCAAATTCCTATGCCACATAGGATTTCAATTGCAACATATGCAATTGGCTTTGCAAGCCATGTCACCATCTCCATTCCCACCTTTTTTTTCTTAATTGTTTAAATAAACTAATTTTTTATATAATATATTTTATATATTAATAATGTTAATTTGTTTTTTTAATTAAATTAATTATTCTTTTTAAAAATACTAGAAGCGTACTTGTGCAATGCAGCGAGATACATCACGATTTTAATGTTTCCTTTTATTTTTTGTTATTTATCGATTTACATTACGATTTTGGATGGTTTTGAGAGAGTGATAATGGTTTTTTTTATAAATTTGTTTAATTTAGACTTAATAATATAATGTTTTTATATAAAAAAAATTAAGTATTTTGTTAGAATTCAATGATTATCTTATATATTTTAAATTCTTTATATTTAAATTGAGATGTTTATCCTATTTTGATTATGTTTATCAGTTAGTTATGAATTCAAACATATAGCTTTAGAAATTTGTATTCATGCACCATGACTTGTAATCTTGAATTTTAAGTAATGTGTATCAATAAACAATACTTGATGCATAAAATCTTGTTTTTAAGAGTTTCTTCGATAGTTTAGTAATAATGTAATTTATTTTAGGTTTAATAATATAATTTTTTTTTAGAAAATAAACATTAAATATTCTGTTAGATTTTCTTAATTATATTTTAGATTTTTTATATTTAAAATTTGATTTTTATCCGGGGAGTTGAAGTGGGGAGGGATTTTAGAGGAGTTAAAGTGGTTAGAGATAAGAATTGAAAGTTAATAAATAGCATTAAATGTAGTACACAAAGCTTTAATGGTTGTTTTTAAGAAATTTTAAGTAATTAACATTAAATAGCGGTACATTAACCTTTAGCAATTGTTTTTAAGAGTTTTTTTATAAATGCTTTATAATATAGTATAGATATTATATGTATGTATACATATTATTTTTTTTAAATAAAATATAAGCACAATATAGTTAAAATAATTTAAACATTAAATTTTATAATTACCTAAAATTACAATTGAAAGTGTAGATGAATTGCACGTGTATAGATGGTAATTGCAAAAGCTTATGTGCCACAGTTGAAAGCATAAATGAATTGCATGGACGTGGATGGTCTAAGTCTCCCACTCTGTCTAGCATTATAAATATAGAGTCTAGTGGCAGTATATATTTTTGTGCTTGGTGGCCCTGTATATATTATTTTCACCTTTATTTTTGTGTCTTGCGCCTCACCTCTCGTTTCCATATTTTAAAACCTTGTATATATGTATATAATTCTAATTATTATATGAACCCCTGTTTTGAGACCGCTTTACCATCGCGATAACCACTATTTCAAATCACAATCCTGAGCACGATTTCATATTTTGACCGCTGTAACAGCATAGATGCTAATTACATAAATAAAGGTATGTGTGACAAGCTGGGTATCTATGAAATCATTGTTCTTGAAGCCAAAGCATAATCATCTTCCACTTCATGTGGATAATGAACATACTTCTTGATAAATAAAATGACAGAAACATCAATACTGCACCACATTAATAGTTGAAACATCAATACAAACTTATGTATTATGGCACCTACAAGAAGATATGCAGTGATGCAAGAGGTTAAGATTTCAAAGATTATACCTGTGATCTTGACGGAAAAGTGGTTCCATCAGGAAGAACAACCCAACCAGCTTCTCTCGCTAGGGCTGCAATCACGTCGTTAATATCAGCTCTCACCCTAAGATTGTAGTTCCCATGTCTTCTAAGGCCTGCCAAAATCTTTGCCGTAATTGCCCTCCGTTGTCGCTCACGAAGCTTTGTTCTCTCTTTTTCTTCTATTGGTCTACACCTTCGACCACCTCCTTGTGGTGTCATCTGGTCTTGAAACTGCTGCTGATGCTGAAACCTGTTATTGCTTCTGCTTGATGTATGAAGTCCTCCATCAACACCCACCATTGTTGAAGGTGTTGAGTTCTTATCGTCATCATCTTCATCATTCTCACCTTCTTCTTTGACATCCAACCCCATTTCTTCATCCTCTTCTTCACTTGTCCCAAATCTCTGCATTTCAGTTGCCATATCTGCACAGACTGGGAGGACAATATCAAGGCCTCAAAATGCTAGAAATAGAAGCATCCCTCCATGATCAGCGGCATACTCAATTTTGGACTCCTCTAAGCTCTGCCCAAATGATTAAGATAACATGTTAGAAGCTTTTTGGACATTGATTAAATTTTTGAACTGGCAAAATGATGAAACAAATTCATTAACGAAGAATCACAATCTTCATTAAGGCGTATAGTTCCTACCAAAAACAAAACAAAGCTAAATTCAGCAACATTCCAATGAATAAAAAAAGGAATTTCACCATTTCGTAACTTCAAACAAACTGAACATTTTCACTCAAGCATCACAAAAAGCAACAAACTGTCAAAAGCTTTCTGGACATTGAACCGGCAAAAAATGATGAAGCAGGTAGATATTTTAGTTGATAAAGAAAAATCAAGAAAATGTAAGTGTTATTATTTCCTTTCTCATGCACAATACTTTGCCGGCATTGAAACAGTACCATTTTCAGTATGGTCTTAATAACAAACAAAAGACATTTAATTCCTACTGGCAGAACAAAATTCCAACCTTCCCTGATACAACCAAACTATCATTAGCTCGTAACAATCCACAAATTCAACCACCTAAAAAGCTCAATAATTTATATTCCATACATTTCACAGTACGAATTTTTTACTCCATTTTTCATACCAAAAAAGATGCAAACAAGGACAATCATCTCAAACTACAAATTCATCAACGAAGAATCACGATGTAGTTTCCAAAGAAGAAAATCAAACTAAACAAAGCTAAATTCAGCAACATTCCAATGAAAAAAAAAACTTCACCATGTCCTAACTTCATTAAAGCAATTTTCACTAAAGCATCACAAAAATCAACAAATTGTCAAAATTCTAAAACAAATTCCTCACCGGTAAAGCTTCAACAACCTCCATCTTCGTCTTCATAAAGCTACAAGAAAGCCGTTGTGACTTGTGACACCTCCCTCACAAACAACACGATAACTACCGGTTAGATCTAAAAGTAGAGAATCTTGCGGTGAGCTCGCCGGAGCTCAGAATCCACCGGAGAAAAAAGATAGGCGTTGAGATGTAATGAGCGGATTATGGCCGGTGGTGGTACCGGCGGGAGTAGAGAAAAAGAGGAAGAGATTTTTCCGGCGAGGGTTAGGGTTATCGGCACTCGTGTGAAGGAATTGGCACGAACGAAGGGGAGTGGGGATTGGGTGTGTGTGAAGCATATGATACCAAACGTGCGAGGTCACACGCTTTGTGCGTGCGGGAAGAGTGGGGCCATGAGAATTGGATGTTTGACCGAAATACCCCCTCAAATCACGTGAATTAACACCCTTTGTATTTTGAGTTTTCACAAGGATTTTATGGGAATAAAAAAGTTACAACAAATAGATTTTGTAAAATTTCCCAGAAATAATACAGTTTTCCTATAATTTCTCTACAATAGAGAACTAAATATAACAACCCAACCAGAAGCAATAGGATAACAATTATATCTTAACTATAAAAATAAAATTCATGCCGAAACGGTCCCAAGCATATAATAAAATTTCAAGGTTTGCAAAGGCAACCTATTCACAACTGAGATATATAATAAAGGAAACTAAAATGACAGTCTTATATCTCTTCCCGCTATATCTTCTCTTTGCCCTTATCTGCCCTGCCTAAAACACGTTTGCCTGAAAAGATTTTTAGTTTGAAAGAGCGAGGGTTAAACCATAGGTCTAGTGAGTCCCCTCTAACAGATAAGCAATAAAATAACTTTCCAGCAAATTTAAATCAACAGATTTATAAACATATAAAGATAAAACACGCTACTGACCACACGACCGTCAAAGTAGATGTGTCTAACTCGCACTGCCTTAATATTAGGACACACCCCCAATGGCATAAACGGGTCACACTCCCCGGCACAAGTAGGCGGGTCACACTCTCCGACTTAGGTCACAATCTCCACATATAATGTATGCATACATTTAAATATCAACGATTTATAACACACTTAAATAATTTCGCAATAATCATGCCATCGTAAATAAATCAAAGTTTAAAAAAATTAAACTTCACATGCTTTCATTAACAAAGGTTTAGATCAGAAAAACTCACGTGGCGTCCTTAGCTTAAATCCCGCGCCTACTCTTATAGTTCGATCCGTAACCTATAAGGAAACATTGGCTGGTGAACTCTCGATTCTTTCTATATTGACATAAGGTTGACCTTACACCATCATTCCAACGTCATCTAACCTCTAACCAAACTTAGCCCACCAAACTCCAACTTGAGATAATGAAACGAGTCCTTGACATAAAATAATAAAAATGGGCCGGCCTTTCTAAACCCAAACCCAACATAAAAATAAAATTCCCAAAAAGAAATGGGCTTCGGCCCACAGTGCATAACCCGGGGACCGGGGCTTGCCATGGTCGCCCGGTGTGATCTCATGACCGGGGTCTCCCCCCCCCCATGCGTCGATCGGTGTTAAAAAGGACCGGGGTCTCCCCCCTTCTCGACCAGTGTTTGAAATTGACCGGAGTCCTAACGACCGAGGTCATTCGGTTCCCCAACCTGGGTCGATTCGATGGCGATTACACACAGGCTCAGTCCTCAATTAATCGATAACAGATATCTGAACTTCTCCAAAAACTCGATTACTACAAGGAATGAATAATTTCAAGTCTTAATCCCAACATCATTAAACACCCAAGTTATCAAACCCAAAACACCTAACATCAGATTCTTAACATGACCCAAAAACAAACCACTATTGAAATAAACATTTAGGAATTAGAGGTTTTAGGTTACAAGATGATTTACCTCAAAGTAAAATCAAAACCCCACTTGAAATCTTTGAAGAATTCTCCTTCCTTCTCGGTCTCTCCAAAATCGCCAATAACCCTTCTCCACATTTTCAGCCGACACACACACACACACACTATTACCTCTAGGGTTAAAACCCCTTTTTCCCAACTTTTCACAATAGACCCCTCCTTAATATGACCTTTCTACTTTCTTACCCAACTTTTATATTATTTGCTTTAAGCTCGGTTATTACACTAAAAGTGAAAATTTCTAAAAGATATTATATTCAACAACGGAATTGTTATTTTAGAAAATTTAAAACATCTTGTATTATTATAATATTCTCTAATTTATCATCCCAATACAATTTAAAAAAAACTTAATATAAAATGATAAAAATTGAATCTCATTAGTGCGATGAAATAAAATAATATTTCTCTCTCCTATTTAAAAAATTATAGAGAGTTCTCTATATTTAGAGATTTTTTCATGATTTTTCTAATATAACAAACAAGATAGCAATGCTCCTAGAGAAGAATAGAAAACAAAAACCCAATTTTTTTCTATTTTAACAATGCTCTTGGAGATGTTCTTAGAGCATCTCCAATAGTTTTTTTATAATTTTTCTAAAATGGAAAACCAAAAGTTAAAATCTCTAAAAAGATTACATTCAACTCCAACAAATTCTCTATTTTAGATATTTTAATAGAAATTATATTATTATAATATTCTCTAATTTATCATCTCAATACACTTTTAAAAAAAACTTAATAATAAAATTTCAATTTCATTGATGAGATTGAATAAAATAATCAGTTCTCTGCCACCATCAAGTTTTAGATCATTTTTTAAACTTAAGAATTTTTTCAAGTTTTCTCTATTATAGAGAGAACAAGATAGCAAAGTTGTTGGACAAATTTAGAGAACAAAAACTTCTTATTTTCTATTTTAGAGAAGCTGTTGAAGATGCACTAAAAGTCAAAATCTCCAAAATAAATTACATTCATCTCTAACACATTTCTCATTTTGGAGAATCCAACATCGATTATAATATTAAAATATTTCATTTATCTATTAAAATATTATTTCTCTATCTAAATATTTATTTTCAAAATTTCATATTAGTGTTCTCACTTGGTAATATTTTTGGGATGTTCTCCATATTTGGAGAAAAAGCCCTTTATCTCCATGTTTTCTCTATTTTAGACATGGTTTTGGGGAAGCTGATGGCAACGCTCTAAGAAAAAGCGTACTTTATCCACCTCGACCGAGGACCCCCAACGAGCTCAATTACAAATTGAGTATTGGTTATATATTGGAAGAGCATTCGTGAACTACACATTAGCATGATTGTCCTTCTTAATGGTTTTCTTGATAAGGCTATTGTTTTTTCTTGAATGAAGTAGTGTTTTACACGGGTGTGTTTCATCACCTCATGATACGTCTCATCTTTAGTTAAATGAATTGCAGTTTGACTCGATAAATGAAAAATGTCTGAATAAACCTCTCAACCATCAAAGTTATTTGATAGTGTTTTACTAATCACCATGTATACTGTTTCAGTGGTAGATAATTTCATATATGTTGTAAAATAGGCTTCTAGTTAATTGCACCACCACGAATATAAAAAATACATAGCCAATGTGAGATAGAAATGAGCTTTTATAAGGGTGTATAGGATTTGCTTATTTAAAACAACTTATGTTTTTATATAAAAGTGCTTATTAACTTATGTGATATTAAATCGAAGTTTTATAAAAAGTGTTTGAATTAGTTTATGATGGCACAAAAACATAATAATATAATAAATCAGCTTGTTTTTCGACTTCTTTTCTTCTTATGTATATGATGTTTGAATTAGAATTATACGTTCGAGTATCGTGGTTACTTGTTTTTATATTGATATTATTTATTTGAGTATTTCTTTTTGTTATCAAAATATACTCTAGAATCAAATATAATGACATTGTTTATTTGATCTACAAAGACTATTGTTTATTTATTTTCTAAATATGTTCTATGACATTTGAAAAAGTTCAATTTCATTAAAGTCAAATAGTCAACACATATTTTTGGCAGGGACATTTAGTTGAACTTGAAAACATCAAAATTGAGTTTATAGTTTGTAACTACGGTTTACAAGATTTTATAAACTCGATTTAATTTTCTGAAAATTTAATTGTGCCAGACATTATTTTCTATCAAGTCTTCACTTTTACAAAATATTGACAAAAAAAATGACATTTTATGACACTATGAGCAACCTACAACAACTATTGAAGTATTATCAACATGAAGCCTCAAAAGATGCCTAAATGCCCAATATGTTTATCCTTCTTTTGTATAACCTACAACTCATATTGATATCATGCCTGAAATAGATCGAAAATATGTTACAATCATCTCATGAGTGATATTGTAGTTGAAAAAGTCATTTGATCACTTTTGTGCAATACAATCATCACAAAATAATTTCTTTAGAGTAAACTATGATTTTCATCAATGTGGTTTATAAAAAACCGTGACCTTCGTCCATGTACTTTCGAAATTACAATTTTCGTCAACGTGGTTCGCAGTTAATTGTTGTTTTCATCCCAAAAGCTAACTTCATCCAATTGTTTATCGTTAAGTATGAGGAATGAAAACAACAATAAATTGTAAACCATTGGGACTAAAACTGTAATTTCAAAAGAGACCACGGACGAAAACGTGGTTACATAACTAACAAAACGTAAGAAATGTTACTTGAAGTAACTTTTATAATCCGAATTTTGTAAACCAAAATCAACATCACAAATACACAATTACCAGATAAGAGTTGAAAGAGAATATTGCAACTAATTAATACTTAAGGTCTCAAAATGAAAACAAAAATTACATAGAAGAACATTGAAATTTTATCTTGGTATTTACCTCTTAAACTTATTTTTGGAATCTATAAAAGATCATTTTAAACTTTTCTATTTGTTTTATTATTTCAGTCATTCAAGTATGTTGATTTTACCAACTTTAAAAGTATATTGGAAAAGTTAGGGTACATTATATCCTCCGGATCCTAATCTTTTAAAGTTTTAATTTGACCCTAGTGGTCTAGTTAATTTACCAATCTTATCTCACCTCCATGATTTTTGTTCCATCTATTTTGACAGGATAGAAAAAATCACATTTTGTCCCAGTCTATTAGTCTAATGCATTTTTGTCCAACTCAAATCTTGATTCTGACACAATCTAATGCATAAAAGTATTTTACCTTGAATTTTTGACGACTTCTGATACAAGACCGAGAAAACAACTTGATAGTTGATTCAGATTAGGTGTTAAAGGCCCTCCACAGCTTCGCCTGTTTCAGTAAAACTCTGCTCGTTAAGATAACTCAAACCAAACAAACCCAGTATATTCCACCTGAAGTTGAGGACAATTAGAAGGATGATGAATGGAAATCAAGAGTTAATAACGTGTATCGATGTAGCTTGATTTTTTTTTTATAAATACAATGTTATGATTTTCATAGCAATTTTCATGGAACGGAGGGAAGATAATATAAAACGTGTTGGAATTAGATACTCAAAAACTTCTAGGCAATTCGAAGCCTAGAAAGTATTAGAGTTGAATAGGCCAAAATGCATGAGAGTTCATCGTAGTTTGTTTTAATTTCTATTTAATGTAACTATTTTTTTTTTCCATTTACTATAACAGACGTACAATACACTAAATATAGAGCCTAAGGGGCTGTTTACTACCTATTTACAACCTCTTACCGGGTAAAAGGCACTTGCCCAGTCAGAGATGTTGCTGCTTACCGACCCCATCTTACAAGCCAATGATGTTGACCCGGTAAGCCAAGGGAGGCACTCTTAGGGGCCATTTAGCAAACGCTTATAAGCAAGAGTCACCACCCTCACTTACCTTAGCGGGTAACATTCTTGGCCATCAAAATGGATTGTTGGTAAGAGTCTCTTACTAAGTAAGCTTTAACCGGGTAAGGGGCTGTTTACTTATAGCTTAATGAGCTTAATGGTCTGGGCGGCTTATTCGCTTAGCCATACATGAGTGTTTCTTTACGGCTTAATTGTTAAGCCATTAAGCTAAAATGGGTATATGGAATAAGCCAGGAGCCCTCACTTGTCCCCATTAAGCCATCCCTAACAAATTAATACCAGAATTGCCCAAAAATAATCCAACCCTCTTTCTTTGCATCCCTCAAACCCATTTGTCTCCCGTCCCTCAGACAGACAAATTATCCAGACAGACTATTTAACCCATACAAGGCTTAATGTAAAAAAAGTAAACAACCCCTAAGTTTTCTCCCTAACTTACCGGGTAAAATTCCCTGTCCTTGCTATGCCTCTTACCGGGTAAGATTTTCGTTCCTTGTCATGCTAACCCGGTAAGGTACGTGACATCCAGTAAACATTTGGTAAACAGACCCATTTGGTAAACGGACCCTTACTCGGTCAGTGATTAGTGTTGAGTGTTGAGTATTGACCCAAACTACAATCTTACCCGGTTAAGACTTGACCAATTTTTGTTGGTAAATGACTCCTAAGACAAACTTTGTTATATATTAATGCATTTTGCTCATTTCAATATGCAAAATTCACAAAGTAAAAAAATTCCAAATGAAAGTTGATGAAGGGAGGGAAAGAGATGTACCATGCATTCTCTTGACAAATAGTTGGAATTCCCTTAAGTTGGGTTCATGAAGGAGAGCTTCATTAAGCCTGAGGTAGGTAAAAGCAGATAAATGCCTACCATCAGGATCATTCCTTGGTTTGGCATGTTCCAATATCTTGTTATATCCTGGTCTATCATAGCAAGGAAGTGCATTTTCACTTGCAACTGGTATATCAGCATCCCATGCAGCATTTAATACCTAAATTGTAAAACAAGTTGAGACAAAGAAAGAACCCCAAAATTTTAATCAGTTCTACATTTGACTTTAACATTGAAGTGTTTGACTAATGGTCAACTAGGAAAATTGTGTCGAGCCAGAGAAATACTACCAAATTTTTGTTACAATGATGATGGGTAAATAAGTAATTTTAACAGTTTGCTATAAAGAATGCCTCATATTTTCATGAGATATCCGAAAATGTAAAACAAGTACAAGTGACACGAAGAAGAACCCCGACATTTTGATCAGTTCTACGTTTGACTAAACATATGGTTTTATGAAGTTTGACTATTGGTCAACTAGGAAAATCGTGTCAAACTAGAGAAATACCACCACATATTTGTAAACGATGATAATGGATATATAAGTACTTCGTCTGTCCAAAAATACATGTTCATAATGAAGGAAACAAGCAGTTTTATAAATATATAATTATTACATTTTCATTTAATTGGATGACAATTTTACCCTTACGAGAGAAGCACACAATTTTAGAAATGTATAATTATTTCACTAATGGATTTCCTTATCTAATCAAACTTCTAATATTTGTGTGTCATGATTATGGGTAAATTTGGAAATTAGTAAATTATAACTATCTATTTATGAAAGTAAACACTTATTTTGGAACAAACATAAATAGAAACATGGACACTAATTTTGGGATGAAATGAGTAATTTTAGTAGCTTGCTAAAACAGAAACCGTCATAATTTCTATGAGATATCTGACATGAAAATTGTCGCGATTTTTCACTTGTCAAAGAAAGTAACTAGAATTGCTATGCAGGCTTAACAATATGGAACCTATAATAGCTCCGTGTCTAGCCGAAAGTGACTCCAACAGGTCAAATGTCCTAACCGATGTTAATATAATAAAATACATAATCTTGTAGAATTAAATGAACATCATAGTTTTCTAGTAATAGCGATTAACGACAATTGACATATACCAAACTGAAATGTAAAAGTTGGCAAAAATAAAATTATTGCAATTTAATGAGTATGGGTTGATGGACACACTTTTTATGCAATAATTCATATATGAATTAGACCAAGAAAGAGTAGTTGGTCAATAGGTTGATGATATTTTCAAACCAAACCAAACTAGCTCGGTATATCCTACTCGATTCACAGGAAAAAAAATCTTGTCTCCAAATCCCGTGTCCCCTCCCTATCCATCAATCACGTGAAAACACATTATCGGAGAGATAATGAAACATAAATTAAAGGGTTTTATATTAAATGAAGTAATTATTTGTCTTCATGTGATTGGTGGAACAGGGAGGGGATATAAGATTTGGGGGCATGTGATTTATTCCTCACTCATGCCCTAATCATTTTCATCAATAAGTTTGTACCGATGTGGATGTTGGAGTCCCACATTGGCTAGACTTAGATATTTTCTCCTAAATAAATGTTGGAACCTCCCTCCTCTTTTGGAGGGTAATTTGACAGGGTTCTACATAGTATCAAAGCCAAGGTCTACCAGTTTAGGGACTCGCACTATGGGACAATAGGGGAAGACAAAATGGAATGAATTTATTTTACTAGTGTAAGATCTATCGAGTTACCTGCCAAACTAACCCCTCAGGGTCTGCCATTGCCTCTGGAAATCCCTCTTGTTGGTCCAATGTACGCAACTCAACACATGTAAAGTTTAAAGCAGTTCCGTGCTTCTTTAACATCGAAGCAATTGGGCCATAGCCGTCACGGTTGGTCCGATTGTAAAACCCAGCAGTGAGTTCAGCAGCATGGCTGGCAGTTTTGTACCACCAATGAATACCTGATAGCTGATAACAATATCCAAGAAAATTCTTGAGTGGAAGAATAAACCAAACCATACGGACCCAATATATCCAACCCAGAGGTGTGATCCGGGCCTCAAAGAGTAGAACGGTTGTTTCCGTGAAGACCCCAAACTTGTGAAAAGAACCGGTTTATTACAAACTGATGGTGGGGTGACTGGGGTATGGGGAGGGTAAGATGTAAGCAAAATGGACCTCTACCCCAAAGAGTAGAGCGGCTGTTTTTGTGAAGACCCCGGACTTATGAAAAGAACCCATTCATTACAATTTGATCATCATAGAAGACAAAGTCTTGCCAAATGGACTCACCTTTACAGAAATGGGAGTACCTTCGAAGGCCAAATTGGCAAGGGCTAGTACCCTATCGCCATGATCAATGAGAGTCTGGGAGTACCAGTTAAGGAAAAATCTGCCATAGGCGCTATCGTACTCACCTCCGTCACAAAAAAACTTGGTATCCTGAGGCTGGGAATTATAAGAACCTGCATGGTCAGGAGATCTACCCCAAAACGAGTGTCCCCTTGCTACTGCCGCTTTTTGTAGACTCTTTGTTAGGTACTTATCGTAGCACTGCAAGGTAAAATAGTGTGCAAATGAAAAGAACAAGCAATTGGCCACAAGCTCTTTTTCTGATCATAGTTCATAATCATGTCATATCGGGCTACCTAGCAATGATAATCTTAGGAGAGAGGGGAGGTTCCTACATATATATAGGTAATCATGGTCCATGGCTAGCCGATGTGGGACTTATGCCCTCTCAAATGGAGGCTAGAGGGTGCCCCTAAGAACGGAGGTGAAAGATGTGTCGAGTCCCTAGGTAGTGCTCTAATTCTGTTATGCTGATATAGCTCACCCGAATTTTCCATTGCAGAACAGAATAAGGGGACTGTTGATACTTGGTTATTTCTAAACATTTATTCTGGGGATTTTGTAAAAGAATGGAAATCTTCGAATATAAAATTAAAAGGAAGATTATAATGGTCGAAACAAGACCTCCCCAATTCCCTTCTACTGCTTATGATATGTCTACCGATTGTGTCTTGAATTCCATTGGATAGCCGGCGTATTTCTACCTTTGATACCAACATGATATGTGGAATCCCTTTAAAAATCTCTAAAAAACGCTTATAGAAAGAGAGGAGGTTCCTACTTCCTACATATATAGAGGTTCAATGGTCTGTGTCTAGCCCGATGTGGGACTCCAACATATAAATCAGTTCTTATATAGAAAAGTACCTGGAATTCGCCAATACCAGGATATTCCCAACCATGTTTTGCAGGATAAGACGGATAACGCAATTCTCCGCAAGCACCTAATCCAATTTCAATCTCGGTAATGCTTCCATCCTCGAAGAACTCATCAAATTCAACGCGGAAGCTCCTCATATACTCAAAATAGACCTGCAATGATATATCAAGAAAAGATGTAAAATTATGCACAGAACAACCTTCATCAACTTAGTTCAAGGCATAATCATTAACATAACCAGGTTCACTTTTTGGTGTTTCTTTTTCTTTTTAAACTTCACATGAGAACTTGTACACATACACCATTTTTCAGTAGCAAAATCTGATACCTCAATAGCAGTGCGACCTTTCAAAACACGTTCCTTGTCAATTCCCCAAGTAAGGCTTTCAGGGTTGCGTCTTCCATCTCGGTCAGTGAAATAGATGTCCGGGTTTTCTTGACCAATTTGTGTTACCCATTTAGGCAATGGAATGTGAACATCATCACCAACATTGCCTCCGCATTCATGAAATGACATTACAACCTGATAGCAAATCATTGTGATTATTCCACCAAGAGCACAAGAAAGACCTTAGGCTATGTTTGGCAAACAAGCTGATAAGCTAGTTGTTGACTCATAGCGAGCTGTTAGCCAAAAAAACTAGTTGATAAGATAACTTATAAACTAGTCATGTTTCGTAAAAACTAACTGATAAGCTAGATGACAATGTAAAGTGAGTAAATGACCTAAAAGGGCATGTTGAAAAATTAATTGGAAAAAATATAAGGATCATAATTGGAAAAAAGTGGAAATAAGCCATTAGGGCTTATTGAAAGGCTACATGAAGTAGCTTTTCAAAAATCTAGTTCATGGCAGGCTGACCAAACGAGACTTTTTCAAATAAAAAGTAAGCTAGCTTATGGTTGCTAAACATGGCCTCCATATGGACAAGAAAGGAATAAAAATTCATCTATCGAAAAGGAATCTATGTAGGTCCCAAGTTCTAGTCCCAGAGGTGTTGTCAATTCCTTTTGAGCCACACCTGCTGCATAGAAGGCCTAAACTATGCCTGACCATCTGGAATGGATGTTTATGCATGGATCCAATGGATTAGTTGCACCAAAAGTACCAGATACCACAGTGTTAAAAAAAGAAAGAAAGAAAGGAATTGAAGTGAAATAGAAGATTAATGCTAGTAATACTTCGTTTTCTTGATATCACAATTAGAGATAGTGGCTTTGGAGACTAAAAAGGTGGCAAAAGATCTATTAAAAAGTCAGTAGACCTGCTAGTATGTAAGGTCTCAATAGGTCATCACATTATAGTCTTATTCTCTATTCGCATTTCTCCCAATATTTAGGAGAATAATCTTCTTACAGATTCTTTTTAATGCATGAACATCTGACAGGTTTAAGAAACGCCTGTGTCTAAGAGAAGAATGCCTCTTCCTAACACAAGAATGCCTCAAAATCTGTAAGGTTATTCTCCTACATAACCCCCGGGGGAGGGAGTGGTATGGAAAGTAGATTGAGATTTTGAAGCCAAAAATATCAAATTTCCGTCGGTTGTACTTTCCGTAATTTGTGTTTAACAAGGCTATCACAAGCCAAGAATGAAATAGTCAATTCTGTTACACTAATAATTCAATATCAAAATCATGTTATCTACAAGCTTTTGATAGAACTTGGAGAACCAGGTCCCCGTATGAATTTAAGTTCAAATCAGACACTTGTATTGCCCTGTGAATTACGAGGGGTGCATCAATTGATGTGAGGCAAAAATTTCATCCCTTTGGTGTAGTTTCCCAGGTTAAATAATCAGAAAAAAATATGGCACTGTGTAAAACAAACCTGTAGCTTAAGGTCCAAGGCACGCACTATCTTAAAGAGCTTCTTGTAACCTTTCCAATTGTACTGTTGCGGACTGTTGGTCTCCACAATTCCCCACCAGGTGTCAACCATAACACCATCAACATCAACCGACTTCAACATTCTTAGCTGATTCAACAGATCATCAGGATCAACAAGCTCGCACTCCATATTGATAATCCCCAGCTGAAAATGACTTAGAACATGAGTTCAAGTTATCTCAAACAAATTTCTACCAACAACCTACATCCCTGTAAGGATCTTTAATCAAACACACAATACTAGTTTCAAGGAATGAAAAAAACGAACATATAATACTTATGTTGCTAAAAGATTCCCCTATATATTGCTAGGATTCTTATTATTCTTATTATGTCTCATGAATTTTGAGTGGACACCTACAACAAAGAGATTAAGGGATCCATTTATTTGAAAAAACTGGATCACATAGCAAAATATCATCCTAACTGTCATAAGTGTCTGTTTCAAATTTATGGAAGTCCAGTTTATAGTCCAAATTAGGCTCTACATTCAACAATCCTCACCCACAAAAAAGGATGTCATACAAAAAGGCAAGATGCAACGATTGAGATGACAAGTGTTTTCAGAGTAGAGCCAACAAAAAGAAAACATCAACAAACTCACTGGTAGCATAACGTATACAGGAACATGTGGTGTGCCAGAAAAATCTCGCTCCTCTGTGGAAATGCCGACAACCTACAGGAAAGGGTTTAGAGCAGGTCAAAGTGAGATCATTTTAGCAAGTAACTCTAAGAAGATCAAATAAGATATATGAATTCAGATCAGGTGTAATGCACAATAACAAAACCATGCTAAAGACAAATGCCAAATATAAAAAGAAAATCTTTACATTGAAGCAACAAGTCCAGAAACACAAGAAAACACACATACACACACAAGATTGTACGAACACAACATAAATCTGGAAGTACAGATTATGAGACTACAACAACCACATATAGATTTAGTTCTTTTTTTCTCAAAACGGTTGAAATACACACACCCTATTAGCGCCGCATATTGAATCTACAACCACTGGTTTGACAGACTCATTTGGTACCAGTTAGGCCCAAAGCCACTGGTTCATATAATACTTTTCTAACAGCTGTTATTTTGTCTCCCTGATACATGTATTTGTGCATTCTACTGCATATATCTACTTTTGTAACAGCTGGTAATGCTTGACCCCTTTAACAAAGCACTCACTCCATCCTGAATTAGAGTTGCAGTTTGATTTTTGACGATAAAACCTAGTTCTATATATATTGTTTCCTATGTAATTAGAAGTAGCTATCAAATTTTTCTCGAAAAATAAACAACTTACGTTAGTTTTGGTTTTGAAAGTAGTCCATTTGCCTCCCAAGTTTCAACAGTGAACTCTTATCATTTTCCATTACTTCACCAAACAATTTTACCATCACACGACATGCAATGAGATGTTTTCTGTCGCCAATTGTTATTGTTGTCATGCTTTTGGCTAAAGAACTTTTCAACTTGTGCAAGACTAGTTTTTCATTTTCTCCCAAATACAATCACAAAAAAGATGAATGCATTGCCTTTCTTCTTCTTTTTGTTAAATTATATAATATTTATATACGGCAAATGAACTCACGCACCCTCCTCGTCTTTGGTGAGGTTTGAACCCTTGATCTCCCGGGGGGGGGGGGGGGGGGGGGGGGCTCTACCGCTAACCCGGACACCGCTGGGCCAGAGACCTTTTTGGTTGCATTGCCTTTCTTAGAAGTATCGGTTTCCATCCAAAGTACATTCAGATAGGAACATGATGAAGCAAAAGCCTAAAATAGTAAAATTGGATATTACTTCATTCCAAAATTGCAAGAACATTATGAATTCTGAAGTCGGTTTGTTAATCCCCTAAAGTTCAAATTGTTATTGATGTTTGTACAACTAGCTATGTAAAGAGTACAAGTATTAACGTTTCATTATGTTAGAAGTGAGTTACTTTCAAATCAACTTACAACCTTCAGGTTCCATTCGTCTATGTCGTTTTACTACACTTTTTATTCTCTACCTAAAGTTTTGAAACTTGACTGCTAAACTTTGAATGTACTCATAATTCTGTAGTTCTGGACTTCTGCGAATAAAACACAAATGCTTCACCCAATTGAGTTACAGAAACAATACTTATCTAGCACTGAATAAGATTACAGAAACTTTCATACACAAAAAACAATAACAATCATAAATACACTGATATAACAAAATACTAAAATCAATCACATTTTTTTCCCTGTCATCATACGAGGCCTGAATTGAATCACTCAAATTTAAAAATTCCTCTTAAATTCAAGCTAAAATTGACGAAATGAGCCTGATCCGATACTACTTATTATCACATCCTTGAAAAAATAATAAATAAATAAATAAATTGACTACTGAAGTCAATTTACCAAATCCTCAGATTCAAACTATAAGTATTTTAAGCAATCTAACAAGTACAAGTAAGTACCAATTACCTGTTCATTGTTTTCAAAAGCTGAATTATTTCATGTCAATTTGAAACCTAATAAATTTGAGATGTGGCTTCAATAATTTAAAATATAAATTCTCTAATTCGTTGAGTAGAACACTTATATTTAGCAACAAAAAAAAAAAATCTACAGCAAACACATAGATATAATACTATATTTGAAGTAACATTTTTACCTGATCACTATCGAATGTATGAACCGAATCACTCGAATTCGTTAGGATCCTCAAAATTACTTAATGTGGCCTTAAGTCATGCTAAATCTGATTAAATTAACGCTAACATTGGATACTACTAACTCCATTCCAAATATTGCAAATGCATTTTAGTTTATTAGGTCGTTTTACCAAAATTATAAATTCAAATTGATATGACTTCATTTCATACCTATACAAGCATACGATTAAGCTTCTAAGTTAACCTATCATCGTTTTCACAAATGAGTTAATTTCAACACACTTTAAACCTTCAAAAATCACAATTCAACTTCTAAATTTATGCAAATGTAACCACAATTCTGCAATCTGGTTCAAAACACAAATTCTTCACCGGACGGAATAAGGAAGCACTAACTAACAAAAATACACCGACACAAACAAACAAACTACTAAAATTCAAAAATCGCATTGTTACCTGATTCGAGGATTCCGCAAAATCACTCGGTGCAGCCGAAACTCGAGTGCGAGAGCTAAAATCGAGGAAATCGAGCTTCAGAGTACGATTACGTGAAGCGAATTTAACTACGGAAGGAACCGAAAATGGCTGCCCTAACGGCAAAACGTTTGGAGAGGGCAAAGCCATGGTTGTGGTGCATTTTAGCATAGAACTAACGGTGGTTAGACACGGCATCGCCATGGGAGCTCTGCTCAGCTCACTGTTCCTCTTTTGGAAATATAACGAAAATGGGCGAGAAGATGGCGGGACAAAGCCCGTGATCCAAGATATTGAAATAAACGAATTCTAGTTTTACGTAAAGTTGCGTTTGTAGTCTGTCAAGGGGGTGTCAACTTTTACAAGGAAATTATCATAAGCGTATTTCCGCAATACAGCGGGATATATCACGATTTTAATGTTTTATTTTATTTTTTTGTCAATTTATAGTATGATTTTAGATGGTTTTGAGAAAGTGATATTGTTTTTTTATAAATTTATTTAATTTAGGCTTAATAATATAATGTTTTTTATATAAAAAAATTAAGTATTTTGTTAGAATTCAATGACTATCTTATATATTTTAATGACATTTAGAAAAAATAATCAATTACATATTTAATAATATAATTAAACAAAATTATAGTAATATAATATATTAATTAATAGTGATACATGGAAAAGTCTGCATAAAAGGAAGACCTTGTACATACCAAATTGGTGGGTGTTAGAAGTCTACAGTAGTAATATATATCTTGTGCTTTGATACTTGTAAATTAAGAGATTTTTAAAATCTTGCATAAAATGATAGTACCTTGTGCCTAATAATTTGTATTTAAGAGTTTTTTATTCGTGCTTTATAATATAGTATAGATAAGATAAGTTGATCCACGTTTTTCACCTCCTAGTTATTTTTCTCTCATTTTTATTAAAATATTAACATTTCTGTAAGTGTCTTTGTCGTAACTTGCGAAACGAGACGTTTAAAAAAAGTATCTAGAGTGAGATTCACAAGTAGTAGTAGCGGATTCGTAACTTGTTGAACCGCCACCAAGTGTACCAAAATTAAATCCTTCATCGACAATTTGTGTGGGAACTGCCACTCCATATATAAATTTTTTAAAACTCCCGCTCCGCAAGTTGCGGCAAGGGCATTTGTAGAGGTGTTGATATGTTGGTAAAGTTGGGAGAGGGATGGCTAGGAAGTGAAAACCGTGAGCCAACTTGGCTAAGTCTGATAATTTCCCAATTTTATACCCACCCAATCGATACATTGTACTTTACGGTGCGGTCTATAATTTTCACGATACGGTTTTGATTAGTAACTTTTTATACTGGATTATGCGTTTTGGTTTATAGTTTTGCATTACTTGATGCACGATTCAGATGCGCGACATCACATATTAATTTCTATAAATATAAGAGCAAACGTAAATTACATGTTTGGTTCTTGTGGTTAGGTGTTTTTAACGGTCCTTGTGGTTATGTTTTTTTAACGAGTGACATCCATGTAGTTGCATTTTTCTAATGAGTTGGGTCTTTGCGGTTGCAATTTTTTAATATGTCTCATCCCTCAATAAATCAACAACTTGGGTCCCTCGTGAGCTTCGAGTTTGCTTTCGAACTCGTGGCCATCCCTGATGCAAACTTTTAACTTGCGGTCACCTAAGCCCTATGTGACCTCAATCGCACAATCTTTGAGCTCGCTTCCGAGCTCGCATTTGGTTTCTATTTCTTCTCGTTCGCACCAGCAAGTATTGTTACTACTAAGGGGCCGTTTACTAAATGTTTACCTAGTAAGTGTTTATTGTAACACCCCAAAAAATTAGGATAAACAAAAATTTCCGTAAAAGGGAAACATGGTAATCAATTATGCCATAACATGAGCTCTTCCCAAAAAGGGGAGACAATAACGCCTGTTAAAATTACAAGTTTGTAATGAATAACAATCTAAGGGAACACAACCCTTTAATCTAAATCCTAACTAGGAACAAGATTAATACAAGTTGTAATCCAATCCAAAATAGGCTTTCTAAGCAAAGCATCCCAAAAATGTCCCCAAGCTCGCATCTAATGCATCTATACCTTCTTGGCGGTCGCGCCGCTAAAACCTGAGATACATATCAAATCAAACAAGCGTTAGGCCCAACGGGCCTAGTGAGTTGTACAAAAGCATGACATGACATTCGATAAACATGAAATAGCATAATTAACGACTCGGTCCACATGGTCATACTGGAATCAATGGGGGAGATCCATCACACCAATGAGTTTTACCTCAAGTCAATGCACCTTGGGTGTTGTTGTTCCGACAACACTTAAAGGCCCGACACACCGTCCCGGTGGCGGGGGCATTAGGCGCATACCGTCCCAGTGGCACCTAAGGCTACATCCTCCTGGCACATACTTACGGTTCCTCCAACATATATATATATATATATTTTCCATTTTGTACATATCTAGTATCAACAAGATATATACACATATTAACCATCCTTATACATATCTCGCATCAGCAAGAAACATATATAAGGATTTGCATGACTTCAATCCCATGTTAGGCCCAAAACACCCAAGCATGTAGGTTTAATCAACAATTTTCACATAATCTATGATATTAACCATCATAACCAATAATAACGATGTTAACAACACAATGACTCCACATATATATCTCAACAGTCAAAACCCCCAAATACTCATGAAAATAACATTTAGGTCAAACTTATCAGGTGATCAGATTTGTGCATACATAACAAGTAGTACAAGTAAACACTTAAGATATGTATCCCATTTAAAAATTTTGGTAAAGAAAACTCACAATCTAGGTTTTATAGAAAAACCCTAGAAACTTGGGAGAAACCCTAGAAATGGATGGAGGAGGAAGATGGTCTTGAAGCTTGAGATCCTTGGTTGAAGTCCTTGGGTTGGGGATGCTTGATTCTTGTAATAAATGAGGAAGATTTGGTGGTTTGAAGGAGTTGGTTTCGGTTTTGAGAAAGAGTAAATGAAGAGAGGGTTTGAGAGAAATGAGGTTGAAGTGTGATAAGTAAAATGGGGCTGAAAACCCCTTTTAATTTCGTCAGGGACGCCGTGCGGCTTGTGGCGCGGGTTGACCCGCGCGGTAACTCGCGCCGCCCACTGTTTCTTCACGCGGACAGTACACCGCGCGGCTTATGTCGCGGCCTAACTCGCGCAGCAACCCGCGCGGGGCACTGTTTCTTGCACAAAACCTTAAACAAAATATTTAGAGTGTTACAATCCTCCCCACCTTATAAAGATTTCGTCCCCGAAATCACGACTGATCAAATAAATGGGGGTATCTTCTTTTCATATCTTCCTCCGACTCCCACCTGACGTTCGTACCGCGGTGGTGTTTCCATTGAACTTTTACCATGGTCACTTCCTTGTGCCGCAGTTGCTTCGTCTTAGACTCTAGTATGACTTCCGGTTCCTCTACGCATCGGTTGCCGTTGTCCACCCGAATCTCTGATAACGGTATAACGCTCTCCTCTTCCGCCAAGCATTTCCGAAAGTAGCATACGTGAAAGGTAGGGTGGATCCCGTTCATCTCCGGTGGCAATTTCAGTCTATAAGCTTGGAGCCCAATCTTTTCCAAAATTGTGAAGGGTCCAAGGAAACGAGGACTAAGTTTCCCGCGCTTCCCGAATCGAATGATCCCCCTCCATGGTGACACCTTCAACATGACCCGTTCTCCCACTTGGAACTCGATTGGTCTCCTTTTCTTATCCGCATAGCTCTTTTAACGATCTTGCGCCGCTTTCAAACGTTCTCGAATGGCTTTGACCTTGTCCGCCGTCGCTTGAACTATCTCCGGCCCCGCAAACTGCTTTTCTCCTGCCTCGAACCAACACACTGGGGTCCTGCATTTTCGCCCATAGAGTGCCTCGAATGGTGCCATCCCAATGCTCGAGTGATAACTATTGTTGTAAGCGAATTCCACCAATGGCAAGTGGGAATCCCAACTTCCTCCAAAGTCTATGACGCAAGACCGAAGCATGTCCTCAAGAGTTTGGATGGTTCTTTCACTTTGTCCGTCGGTTTGAGGATGATAGGTCGTGCTCAACTTGACTTTCGTACCCAATTCCCTTTGCAATCCATCCCAAAACTTAGAGGTGAACCGACTATCCCGATCCGAAACTATGGATAGGGGAACACCATGTCGCGATATCACCTCATCTATGTACAACTTGGCCAATTTATCCATGGGCAATGTCTCCCGCATTGCTAAAAAGTGCGCGCTCTTCGTGAGTCGATCCACTACCACCCAAATCGTATCGTGACCCTTTAAGGTCTTCGGCAATTTGGTGGCGAAGTCCATTGTGATGTGTTCCCACTTCCATTCTGGGATGGCTAAAGGTTGTAAACTTCCATAAGGCCTTTGATGTTCCGCCTTGACTTGAAGGCAGGTGACACACCTCTCCACGTACTTGGCTACGTCGAGCTTCATTACCGGCCACCAATAATGAAGTTTTAAGTCCCTATACATCTTGGTACTACCGGGATGTATGGAGTACTTGGTCTTGTGAGTTTCCGCCAAAAGTAGCTCTCGATTCCCTCCAATTCTCGGTACCCAAATCCTCCCTTGGAAAAGTTTAAGACCGCGACTATCTTCCGTTAATGTTTCCCGTTGTTTCACCATGACTTCGTCTTTAAGGTTTTCCTCTCGAAGTGCCTCCACTTGACTCCTCTTGATATCCTCCACTAGACTCGACTTCACGTCAATTCTAGTAAGAGTTATTTTGGCTTCACCCCCATAACTCTTTCGGCTCAATGCATCCGCCACTACATTGGCCTTACCGGGATGGTACAACAACTCACAGTCATAATCTTTCAAAAGCTCTACCCACCTTCGTTGCCGCATATTGAGGTCCTTTTGGTCAAAGATGTACTTCAAGCTTTTATGGTCGGTAAATAGGGTACACTTCGTCCCATACAGGTAATGTCGCCAAAGCTTTAAGGCGAATACCACCGCCGCTAGTTCCAAATCATGCGTAGGGTAATTCTTCTCGTGATCCTTGAGTTGGCGTGAAGTGTACGCGATCACTTTTCCCCTTTGCATCAATACACATCCAAGTGTAACATCCGTAAATTTATAAGGTAAGTATTTGTTCCCTAATACTTTAATTGTGTTTATCTAAAAATATGAGTTTTTATATAGGCATATGATATTTATTATGGGACTAAGATGCTATCTGATTAATATAATAATTGCATGTGTTTAGACCTCGTGCTCATTTTCGAAATTTGCTAAGTTTTCGGGCTGGGATGAGCTTGGCGCGATAGTGCCATCGCGATAGTGACATGTCACTATCGCCGGGCACAATTGCCAGGATTGTACCGAGAAGGGGGGGAGTCTCGCGATACTGACACGCGATAGTGACAAATGTCACTATCGCCGGGAATACTCGCGGAAGATGTACCGTAAGTGTGTGTGTGCTCGCGATTGTGACTCACGATAGTGCCCTTGGCACTATCGCCGGGCACTATTGCCGTCGGGGTGCAGTGCCTTAAATGAACCCTTATCAGATTTTAACCTCATTTCTCTCAAAACCTATCTTTTGGTTGCGATTTTTGGAGCTCCCATTTCAGTCTCCATTCTTCACCTACCAAACCCTAGCTCTCATAAATACTACCTTTTGGTGGTTGGATTTTGATTCAAGCATTAAACTCATCTCAAGGAAGATTCTAGGGTTTCTCAAAGTGCATCTCCTCATCTCCAAGTCTCATCTCCTCAAATCTAGGGTTTTCATCTTTTCTAGGTTTTTACCAAAACCTAGATTGTGAGTTTACTAAACCTTTGTCAAAACTAGATACACATCATAATCTTCTAATTGTTATTTCATTCTTTATGTGTTCAAGTATTTGGGATTAATTGATGAAAATGATTGGAAATATGAATGTTGGTGATATGCTATGGTTTAGGTTATGTGTACCATTATTTGTGGCTTTTCCCATGGATATATATGATGGGTACCTTGATATGTTAAATGTATGCATATATGTGTGTTGTGATGGTTTTAGTTGGAATATCACTTTGGTGACATATTTATATGCATGATGAATATAATTGTCATTTGGGACTTTTGTTGGATTTCATGAGGATAGGATGGTAATATTATACCCATAGGCGGTATGGAAATATGTTGGGGTTGAAATACACCTAAAGGACCTCCTATATGCATTATGATGGACGAACCAAGTCAGTTCACAAGGAGGATGTAGTCTTGGGAGCCACTGTGATGGTATGTGCCTAGACCTCCGCCATTCGGGGAATTTTCTTTTGGAGTAGTCTCCGGGTGTGCCGGGCCTTGGGATGTTCCTTGTTAAGGGCATCAAGGTATATCGACTCTTGGGGTGGGCTCGATTGGTGCTTTGGGTCTCCCCTAATGACTCCACATATATTGAAAACTGGTTAACTGCTGATAAGAATTGTAACTGTTCATGCATGCTTATTATTGTTCGACTCACTAGGCTTTTTGGCCTAACACTTGTTTGGTGTCGATGTGTATCTCAGTATTAGCGGCGCGGATCCTAGGAAAGTTTAGATGCTTTGGGCAAGAGCTTGGGGATTTTGGCACTTGAACTATTTTTGGAAGATTTGGGTTTATAGATGACACCCCTTTTGTAATCTCTTTTCTAGATGTAGAAATTAGATTAGTTGGTTGTTGTTTATTTATCCGTTAAATTACAGATTTATGATTAAACAGGTTATTTGTATATTTCCCCCTTTTGGGAGGCTCTTGCTATGGCAAACTTATTACCACTTCTCCATTTATGGAAAGTTTTTGTTATCCCTATTTTTAGGGTGTTACAAGTTGGTATCAGAGCTTTAGTTTAAGTGAACTAGGTATGGTTTAGCGTATCTAGACTTAAGCTTTAGACTTTGTGACTTCACTGTCCCCTTGGGGTAGAAATCCTAGGTGGGGAGAGCGTTAGGATTACGGAATTACTTTAATTGAAAGTTGTGATGATGGTGACAAGAATTCTTGTGTATGGTTCGTTCATAATTGTAACACCCTCAAATTTGGTAAGAGCAACTAATTAAAATCTCGAAATAAAACCAATTAAAGAACAACACTTCCACTTATACATCAATCTCCAAATTCCTCAATTTAAAATTCTATAATTAACCACAACAATTATAAAACTACAGTCTTATATACAAGGACTAAATCGAAGTCGGGTGTTACTTAACCCAAATGTAAGTTGCTCTTCCCAAAACCAATGCGGAAGACTCCACCAAGTAAATCGCTTCTCGAGCTTACCATAAACACTCATCTCTTCATAGTGTCGCTAACACTAACCCAAACGGAACCTGATGCACATGCCAACAATTAAAAAGGTTAGGCTAACGCCTAGTGAGTTCAAGAGTTTTAACATAAATAAACATATCCTTAAAAGAAAGGAAATCAGTTCAAATCAAGATACTTCAACTAAATTACTTTAGAAATAGAAACGACTCATTTTCCCACACTATGCACCTTTGCAGACAACGTTCCAATACAAATATCTTTTATAAGGCGATGCAACCCAAAATTCACTTAAAACGTGTATATAAATCGACTCCCAAATTGTGAAACCTTGAATGACACTTCGCGTCCAAAAACTCCCAAAACACGGGTGGTGCATAACACTCAACCCATAAATCATGGTTAATAAATCACACATACAATATGTCACCGAAAACATGGATACAAGACTCAGTACCCAAAAACAACACCTTTCGGTGACGGGGGAGACCCGATTCCATCGAATGTGGCGGGCCCACAAAGTTAAGCTACGTATCTATGTTATAAGTGTATCTCCGAGGATAAACAATCTTTGACATCAACCCTACCCAAGTCTTTAGTCAGAATAGGCATCAACCCTATCCAGTTCTTTAGCCGTTTGAACATCAACTCTATCCAAGTCTTTAGTTATAATAGGCATCAACCCTATCCAAGTCTTTAGCTGTTTGAACATCAACTCTATCCAAGTCTTTAGTTATAATAGGCATCAACCCTATCCAGGTCTTTAGCCGTTTGAACATCAACTCTATCCAAGTCTTTAGTTATAATAGGCATCAACCCTATCCAGGTCTTTAGCTGTTTGAACATCAACTCTATCCAAGTCTTTAGTTATAATAGGCATCAACCCTATCCAGGTCTTTAGCCGTTTGAACATCAACTCTATCCAAGTCTTTAGTTCAAAGAATCACCAAGTTCAACCCTACCCAGATCTTTACCTTGGGATCTCACCATCCTTGTCACGCTTGATTATTTAGGACTTACATCGTATCACCAACGCCTATTTCCAAATTTCAACTTGGGGACCTCGTCCTGCATTTACATGATAAACCGACCTCTATGCCTATGGATCCAATGCATTATGGTCAAAACGTTACATGACTCAAAGAATGACAACGCACTCAAAACATGTAATTCCCACATAAGGTGCAACTAAGTACACCATACAACCAAGGTTCCTTAATGAGCTACCAAGATTGAACAATGTTCCAAAGACTCACCTGAGGGAAATCCAAGCCCCAAGAAGGCATAATGAACGATTGACTAAAATACGCGAGTCAGTAAGGTTACACAAACCAACATACATCTTCTCCCAAAATCTTTGGCTCTCAGATTACATTTGGCCTTCGGCCCAAAACCAAAAGGTTTACAATTTCCAAAATGTTCCCAATATCGGGAATGACCAAAACCAAAGGACTCACACATTCGTATTTTCAAACGTTCCATTTCATGAATAATGCATAAAACCCAACAAACACTAAAGTGCATTTTTGACCAATGTCTATTTATGCAATAAATCATCAATACACCTTCATTTATGACACATTTATCATAATGCCCAAAAATCCCAAATGTGGGTGTTATACAAAGTTTATAAAGTTAAATACTTCAAATAATCAAAGATTAGCAAATAACCCAACATTTGATAATTTCATGTAAATCACGTAAACACTTTAAAATAGGCATTTTGGCATGTACAACGTTTTCACAAATCAACTTGAACTCACCTTGCTAGATTTAGGCTAAATCTAGATTTTACCCCACTTTGAGCTTCCTTGACGAAACTTGAATCCTCCAAGCCAAAACCTCCAAAACCTAGATCCATAAATTTCACCCATGAATAATCTATTCAACCATATCGAATCATTCCCCAAACATTTTGCATAGAGATCTTAACTCATACCAAAACCCTAATTTTCATAGATGAAGAGAATAGTAGATTACCTTATCCACCACTTGTATCCACCAACAATAAACCTTCAAGGTTACTAATATGACATCAAGTCAAGTTCTTCAAAGGATGGAAGATAGATTGATGAAACCCTAGAAATCAAGGGGGTTGAGGAAGAGACTTGAATCAATAGCTCACCCTTGAAAACCTTGCAATAATCATCCCAAACACAAACTTGAGACCTAGAAGATGAATCAACTAACCTTGGATGAATATTTGATGAAGAGGGAGGTTTGGAAGAGAGGAAATCGCCTCTAGCTTCCCAAAAATCGCCCAAAGCTGAGTGGTAGAAGAAAATAGGGTTAGAATGGGTCAATTTCGCGTTTTAAACACACAGGCGTCGGGGGCGACTATGCCCGTCGACTATGCCCTGTGGCAATGTCACGGGGCAATGTCGCCGAACCACACCTAGCCGCGGTACAATCCAGGCGACTGTGACAGGCGATTGTGCCATTGTCACAGTTGCGAGTCACTCTCGCGCCAGGCATGAATCGACCCATTTTTTCTTCGTTTTGACGCTTACGAGCCCAAGCTTAAGGGTTTAGGGTTATCGAGGGGTTCGAGGCTGAAATTTAGGATCGAGACTCCACTAACCCCGAAGATGGGATGCGACACGCCAATCGATCTTATCTGAATTTTCCGGGTGTTACAATAATTTCACCTAGCTACTGCTATTATGAATGCATTGTTACGTAAGCATACTTGGTTTACTATTATTATAATAATTGATGAAGGTATTAGTACGTACAATGAGTTAAACTCGCTTAGTCTTTTCTCAATCTCCTTCTCGTGCTTGTGTGGCAGTGATCAATGGTAAACACTCGAAGTAGATTACCGGACATGCCAGAGGGGAAACCAGAAGTGGAATCTACAACAGTACGACCCCCGGTGGGGGCAACCTCCGATGACATCCCTATACCCAGAATCTTGGGAGGAGGGCCTGAGCATATTCCGCGCCGGAACCTCAACACAGGTAACGCCATCATGGAGGAAGTTACCATGGAAACCCGACTTCGAGATAGTATGATGTTGGCTATGAATGCGGCCCTGGCTCAACAACAGTTGGCCATGACTTCGACATGACCCAACAGCAAGAGTTTTTCATGAAACTCCTAGAGGATCGAGACGTTAGCCACCGGCAACCTGAGACGATGGCAAAAAACATTATTTTGGGGTCGGGTGGACCAAATGTGGTAACGGTTGAAGAACCATCCGCTGAAGGGATTCGGGCGAAGACTAAGGGGTGCACATACAAGACATTTCTGGGGTGCCACCCTAAGGAGTTTGCGGGTTCAGATAACCCGGTTGCTTGTATGTATTGGCTCAAGGAGGTAGAGATGGCCTTTGAGTCAAGTGAGTGTGATCCCTCTCAACGGGTCAAGTTTGCTTCTCAACTACTTCGGGGAGAGGCTTTGATTTGGTGGAACCTCACTCGATCAGTCCTCACTCCTGAAGTTATGGCTAAGTTAACTTGGCCAGTGTTCAAAGAGAAGATCATGGACAAGTATTGTAGCGAGCGTTCAATGGACAAGTTAGAGCGGGAGTTCCGAGATCTGAAGAAAGGAAATCTGTCTGTGGTTAGCTACTCCAAACTCTTTTTGGAGAAACTAAACTTGGTGGGACATCTAGTCCCCGATGAAAGGTCGAAGATGAAAGCATATCAGCAAGGTTTACCGGCCGGTATGCGAACGGACGTAAGAAATGCTAAGTGTTCGACTTTGCAAGAAGTTATCGATGAGTCTTTGCTCGTTGAAGATGACATCAACGCAGAAAAGGAAGAGAAGAGGCATGTTGGTGAGAAACGAAAGTGGGAAGGGCCATCTGGGCCCGTGCGTCAATCAAGGTCGTTTGCTAATGGAAGAGCGAGTGATCAGCGCCGTGAGGATCGGTGGTGCCACAAGTGCGGGTCAAAACACTCGGGACCATGCACTATCAGAACTCACTCCGGGCCAGTCGGGTGTAACAAGTGTGGTAAGAAGAACCACACGACTCGAGAATGTTCCCTTCGTGGGCCGGTATGTTATGAGTGCGTTGAATCGGGGCATATGAAGAGGAGTTGCCCAAAGCTAGTGGGAGGAATCGGTGGAAATTCTGTAGGGTCGACGGCTAGATTCGAGCAACCATTAAGGACCCCGAGTCGAGCATTCCGAATGACTACCGAGGAAGCCAAGGAGACCGCCGATGTCGTTTCGGGTACGTTCCTAGTAAACTCTTTGCCAGCGCGTGTTTTGTTTGATTCGAGTGCTACATGCTCTTTTGTGTCGGAAATCTTCTGTAAGCAATTCACTACTCCTATTAGTGTCCTTCCCGATGTGTTAGTAGTAGAAATAGCGAATGGAGATCAAGTAATCATCCGAGACTGTTTTTGTAATTGCACTATAGAAATCGATGGGAATCCTTTCGGGGTAGATTTGCTACCTATGGCCATAGGGGGTTTTGACGTGGTCATAGGCATGGACTGGTTAATAAGGCACAAGGCCGACATCTTTTGCTCTAAGAAGATGATTCAAGTGCCTTTGGAGGGAAGCAAGGTGGTCACCATCTATGGAGAGAAGGGAAAAGGTTGCAACCCTATAATATCCTCTCTTAAGGCTTGGAAGTTCCTAGTGAAGGGTTACCCTTAGTATCTAGCATTCGTGGTGGACGCAAAGAAGGAAAAGAAGACGGTGGAAAACGTGAAGGTCGTGCGGGATTTTCCAGATGTCTTTCCGGAAGACCTACCTGGATTACCACCAGAGCGACAAGTGGAATTTCAGATCGATCTCTCTCCGGGAGCGGCTCCGATAGCTCGAGATCCATATCGTTTGGCACCGACAGAAATGAAAGAGATGATGACGCAACTTCAAGAGTTGTTGGAGAAGGGCTTCATTCGACCAAGCTCGTCACCTTGGGGAGCACCGGTTTTGTTCGTGAAGAAGAAGGATGGATCCATGCGGATGTGCATAGATTATCGGGAGTTAAACAAAGTCACAGTGAAGAACAAGTATCCTCTACCCCGAATCGATGACCTTTTCGATCAACTTCAAGGCGCGGGATGTTTCTCGAAGATTGACCTTCGATCCGGATATCATCAAGTGAGAGTGAAGAAAGAGGACATTCCGAAGACGGCTTTTCGGACGCGATACGACCATTACGAGTTTTTGGTGATGCCTTTCGGTCTAACCAACGCTCCGGCCGTATTCATGGATCTGATGAACCGTGTGTGTCGCCCATTCTTGGATAAATCCGTGATCGTCTTCATCGACGATATCTTAATATATTCAAAGGATGAGTCCGAACATGGAAAACACTTACGGGAAGTATTAGAAGTTCTAAGGAGGGAGAAATTGTTCGCGAAATTCTCGAAGTGCGAATTCTAACTTCAAAAAGTGCAATTCTTGGGGCACGTGGTATCAAAGGACGACGTAAAGGTGGATCCGGCAAAGATCGATGCAATGACGAGTTGGGAGCCTCCAACGAGTCCGACAGAGATTCGAAGCTTCTTAGGCTTGGCGGGTTACTACCGGCGTTTCATCCAAGACTTTTCCAAGATAGCTACACCGCTCACTTCTCTTACAAGGAATAACGTCAAGTTTCTTTGGACCGATGCTCAAGAACAAGCCTTTCAGACGCTCAAGAGGAAGTTGTGCGAAGCTCCGATCTTATCCCTACCCGAAGGATCAGAATACTTTGTGGTGTTTAGTGACGCTTCCAAGATGGGGCTTGGGTGTGTCCTAATGCAAAGGGGGAAAGTGATAGCTTACGCATCGCGACAATTAAAGGATCATGAGAAGAACTATCCGACTCATGATTTGGAGTTGGCGGCAGTAATTTTCGCGTTAAAGTTGTGGCGACACTACTTGTATGGGAGCAAGTGTACTCTTTTCACGGATCACAAGAGTCTCAAGTACATCTTCGATCAAAAGGAACTCAACATGCGGCAAAGAAGATGGCTTGAACTCCTAAAGGATTATGATTGTGATCTACTCTATCATCCCGGTAAGGCCAATGTGGTGGCGGATGCTTTGAGTCGGAGGAGACATGAGGGTGGCGTTAAATTGTCCCTTACAAGAATCGACGTGGTATCAAGTTTGGTAGAAAGCATCAAGACGTGGCAAGTGGAAGCACTCAAGGAGTAAAATCTCAAATCCGAGATCATGGTAAAGCAAAGTGGACTTTTGACGGAAGATAGTCGCGGGCTTAAACTCTTTCAAGGTCGAATTTGGGTGCCGAAGTTGGGTGGAAATCGGGAATTACTTCTAGAAGACGCGCACAAGTCGAAGTATTCTATACATCCCGGTAGTACCAAGATGTATAGAGACTTAAAATTAAATTATTGGTGGCTGGTGATGAAGTTAGACGTGGCTAACTATGTGGAGAAATGTGTCACTTGCCACCAAGTCAAGGCAGAACATCAAAGGCCGTATGGGAGTTTACAACCGGTGTCCATTCCCGAGTGGAAATGGGACAACATCACTATGGACTTCGTGACGAAGCTACCAAAGACCTTGCGAGGCCATGATACAATTTGGGTAGTCGTTGATCGGCTAACCAAGAGTGCCCATTTCCTTGCAATGCGGGAGACCTTGCCAATGGAAAAATTGGCCAAGCTTTATATTGACGAGGTGGTGTCGAGGCACGGAGTTCCGAAATCCATTGTATCGGATCGGGACAACCGATTCACTTCGAACTTTTGGGCTAGTTTACAAAAGGAGTTGGGTACTCGAATAAATTTGAGCACGACGTATCATCCTCAAACGGATGGTCAAAGCGAAAGGACGATCCAGACATTAGAAGATATGTTGAGGTCGTGTGTAATAGACTTCGGGGGAAGTTGGGATTCACATCTACCTTTGGTAGAGTTCGCGTACAACAACAATTACCATTCTAGTATCGGAATGGCACCGTTCGAGGCCTTGTATGGGCGAAAGTGTAGAACCCCAGTTTGTTGGCTAGAAGCGGGCGAAAAGCAATTCGCCGGGCCGGAATTAGTGCAAAAGACGGCGGACAAGGTGAAAGAGATTTAGGAGAGGCTAAAGGAGGCACAAGACCGACAAAAGAGTTATGCGGACAAGAAGATAAGGCCAGTCGAGTTTCAAGTGGGTGACCGGGTCATGTTGAAGGTGTCTCCGTGGAAGGGGATCATATGTTTCGGGAAACGTGGGAAGCTTAGTCCTCGTTTCCTTGGACCTTTCGTCATCTTGAAGAAAATTGGTTTACAAGCCTACCGATTGGAGTTACCACCGGAAATGGATGGAATACATCGTACATTTCATGTATGCTACCTTCGGAAGTGCCTAGCCGAGGAGGAAAGCGTTATCCCTTTGGCAGAAATTCGGATGGACAATGGGAATCGTTGCGTTGAGGAACCGGAGGCGATCTTGGAGTCAAAGGTGAAGAAGTTACGACATAAAGACATAGTCATGGTTAAAGTCCAATGGAAGCATCATCGGGGTGCTAACATTACTTGGGAGTCCGAAGATGTTATGAAGAAGCGTTATCCTCACTTTTTTGCTTAGAGTAAGATTTCGGGGACGAAATTCCATTTAGGTGGGGAGGATTGTAACATCCGTAAATTTATAAGGTAAGTATTTGTTCCCTAATACTTTAATTGTGTTTATCTGAAAATATGAGTTTTTATATAGGCATATGATATTTATTATGGGACTAAGATGTTATCTGATTAATATAATAATTGCATGTGTTTAGACCTCGTGCTCATTTTCGAAATTTGCTAAGTTTTAGGGCTGGGATGAGCTTGGCGCGATAGTGCCATCGTGATAGTGACATGTCACTATCGCCGGGCACAATCGCCAGGATTGTACCGAGAGGGGGGGGGGGGAGTCTCGCGATAGTGACACGCGATAGTGACAAATGTCACTATCGTCGGGCATACTCGCGGAAGATGTACCGTAAGTGTGTGTGTGCTCACGATTGTGACTCGCGATAGTACCCTTGGCACTATCGCCGTCGGGGTGCAGTGCCTTAAATGAACCCTTATCAGATTTTAACCTCATTTCTCTCAAAACCTATCTTTTGGTTGCGATTTTTGGAGCTCCCATTTCAGTCTCCATTCTTCACCTACCAAACCCTAGCTCTCATAAATACTACCTTTTGGTGGTTGGGTTTTGACTCAAGCATTAAACTCATCTTAAGGAAGATTCTAGGGTTTCTCAAAGTGCATCTCCTCATCTCCAAGTCTCATCTCCTCAAATCTAGGGTTTTCATCTTTTCTAGGTTTTTACCAAAACCTAGATTGTGAGTTTACTAAACCTTTGTCAAAACTAGATACACATCATAATCTTCTAATTGTTATTTCATTCTTTATGTGTTCAAGTATTTGGGATTAATTGATGAAAATGATTGGAAATATGAATGTTGGTGATATGCTATGGTTTAGGTTATGTGTACCATTATTTGTGGCTTTTCCCATGGATATATATGATGGGTACCTTGATATGTTAAATGTATGCATATATGTGTGTTGTGATGGTTTTAGTTGGAATATCACTTTGGTGACATATTTATATGCATGATGAATATAATTGTCATTTGGGACTTTTGTTGGATTTCATGAGGATAGGATGGTAATATTATACCCATAGGCGGTATGGAAATATGTTGGGGTTGAAATACACCTAAAGGACCTCCTATATGCATTATGATGGACGAACCAAGTCAGTTCACAAGGAGGATGTAGTCTTGGGCGCCACTGTGATGGTATGTGCCTAGACCTCCGCCATTCGGGGAATTTTCTTTTGGAGTAGTCTCCGGGTGTGCCGGGCCTTGGGATGTTCCTTGTTAAGGGCATCAAGGTATATCGACTCTTGGGGTGGGCTCGATTGGTTCTTTGGGTCTCCCCTAATGACTCCACATATATTGAAAACTGGTTAACTGCTGATAAGAATTGTAACTGTTCATGCATGCTTATTATTGTTCGACTCACTAGGCTTTTTGGCCTAACACTTGTTTGGTGTCGATGTGTATCTCAGGTATTAGCGGCGCGGCTCCTAGGAAAGTTTAGATGCTTTGGGCAAGAGCTTGGGGATTTTGGCACTTGAACTATTTTTGGAAGATTTGGGTTTATAGATGACACCCCTTTTGTAATCTCTTTTCTAGATGTAGAAATTAGATTATTTGGTTGTTGTTTATTTATCCGTTAAATTACAGATTTATGATTAAACAGGTTATTTGTATATTTCCCCCTTTTGGGAGGCTCTTGCTATGGCAAACTTATTACCACTTCTCCATTTATGGAAAGTTTTTGTTATCCCTATTTTTAGGGTGTTACACCAAGGCCCAATTTAGAGGCGTCGCTATACACCACAAAGTCTTCGGAACCCTCGGGTAGGGATAGGATCGGTGCTTCACATAATTTTCTTTGGAGGGTCCGGAATGCTCCCTCTTGAGTTTCGGTCCACAAGAATTTAACATTCTTTCTTGTCAGCGACGTGAGCGGGGAGGCGATCTTCGAGAATTCTTGAATAAATCGTCGGTAGTAGCCAGCCAAACCCAAGAAACTCCTTATCTCTGATGGACTCATCGGTGGTTCCCAATTCATCATTGCCTCGATCTTTGCCGGATCCACCTTTACCCCATCCTTTGACACCACATGGCCCAAGAACTGGACTTCTTGCAACCAAAATTCGCACTTCGAAAACTTTGCGAACAACTTTTCCTTTCGAAGAACTTCCAAGACCTCTCGCAAGTGTTGTCGGTGCTCCGCGTCGTCACGAGAGTAAGTCAGAATATCGTCGATGAAGACTATGACAGATCTGTCCAATAGAGGTCGACATACACGGTTCATTAAGTCCATGAAAACGGCCGGTGTATTAGTCAACCCAAAAGGCATGACTAAGAATTCGTAGTGGCCATATCTAGTCCGAAACGCCGTCTTTGGAATGTCGCTCTCCTTCACCCTCACTTGATGGTAATCCGATCGCAAGTCTATCTTAGAGAAGCATCCCGCTCCTTGGAGTTGATCGAATAGGTCGTCGATCCGGGGAAGTGGATACTTATTCTTCACAGTGACCTTGTTGAGTTCGCGGTAGTCGATGCACATCCGCATCGACCCGTACTTCTTCTTCACAAATAGGACTGGAGCTCCCTACGGCGACGAGCTCGGTCGTATGAATCCCTTCTCGAGAAGTTCTTGAAGTTGCGTCATCATTTCTTGCATTTCTGTCGGGGCTAAACGGTAAGGAGCACGAGCTATCGGAGCTGCTCCGGAATGAGGTCGATGTGGAACTCTACCTGACGCTCCGGTGGTAGTCCGGGTAGGTCTTCCAGAAAGACATCCGGGTATTCTCGCACCACGTCCACATCTTCTACCTTTCTCTTTTCCAACTTCGCGTCGATTACATAGGCCAAATACGATGCACATCCCTTGGCTAGGCTCTTTCGTGCCTTGAGGGACGAGATGATCATACTGGCTTTTCGGTTCTTCTCCCCGTAGATAATCACCTCGCCACCAAACGACAAGGGTACTCTGATTAGCTTTTTGGAACAGAAAATACCGGCGTCATTCTTGGATAACCAATCCATCCTGACAATTACGTCAAACCCCCCGATGTCCGCCGGTAACAAGTCTATTACAAATGACTCACCATCTAAACTTAAGGTACACCCAAAGTAGCATTCCCGAACTACCAACTGTTCCCCGTTGGCTACCTCTACTACTAACGCATCACGCAACAAACTAGGAGGTGTAATGAATTCCTTGCAGAAAGATGAAGATACAAATGATCGGTTCGCACCCGAATCAAATAAAACACGGGTAGGTAGAGAGTTTACTAAGAACGTACCCGACACTACGTCCGCCGTCTCCCTTGCCTCATCAGCCGTCATTTGGAAGGCCCGACTTGGCGCCTTCGGTTGGGTTTCCTTCTTCGGTATTGAAATACCTGGAGCTCCTTGACGACCCATTGCTAGCTTCAGGCTATTCCTCTTGAGGTGCCCCGGTTCTTTACACTCATAACAGACTCCTTATCAGGAATAACAATCCTTACTCAAGTGGCCTTTCCGACCACAGTTGGAACATTCGATGGAGTTAGGCAAGGATCTCTGACTGCAGGGCCCGAAATGTTTACTCTTACACCCAAAGCACCACTGTGCCTCACGTTTCGACTTTATACTCCTTCCCTCGACGAAGAGTTTGGATGGTCGCATGGGCCCGGTCGACCCTTCCCATTTCCTCTTCTCTCCTTGTTGTTTTCTTTCCTCCTTGTCTTCCATCACGTCATCCTCTACCTGCTGGGAGGCCTCGATCACATCTTGCAAGGTGGTCTTGTGGGTGTTTCTCACGTCCGTCTTCATATTCGCCGGTAACTCCCTCATGAACCACTTTATCTTCGCCTTTTAATCTCTTGCCACTTGCTCCACTAGGCTGAGCTTGTCCATAAATTGTTTCGCATAGTCGGCAACAGTCAGGTTTCCCTTCTTTAGATTTCGGAGCTCTTCTTCTATCTTATCGAGCGCTCTCGCGTTGCAAAATTTCTCCATAAGCTTCTTCTTGAAGGTTGGCCAAGTGAGCTTGGCCAAAACCTCCGGCGCTAGCACCCTTCTAGTGACGTTCCACCAAGTCAGCGCGTCCCCTCGGAGTAGTTGGGACGCAAACTTGACCCGTTGAGTATCCGCGCACTCACTCGCCTTGAAAGCCATTTCTACTTCTTGAATCCATTTCATACACGCAAGCGGATCGGTTGTCCCGGAAAATTCCGGAGCTCGACTACATAGGAATGACTTGAAGGAACAACCCCCTTCCTTCTTCTTCTCGGCCCGGATAGCATGTTCTTCCGTCCCAACTGCATTATCAGCTCCGCCCGATCCCATCACTGCATTGTCCCCCACCGTCTCATGTCTCCGATTGCTTGCATCCCTGTCTTCTAAGACTTTCATCAATTTCTCATCCCGTTTGTCCATTGCGGAATTCATCATCTGCATGATGCTTGCCAATAGGACTGACTGAGGGTCCGCTTCTTGAATGACCGGATCCTCGGTTTCCATGTTTACTTGAGGAATTTCGTCTACGATCCCCGCCAACATTCTGGGAATCGGTGGAATAACTTGGTTTACTGCCGGGTTTGCTTGCCTCATAGTTCCCGAGGCGGTCACACTTGCCTCATTCGCATCCTCGGTTGCGTTTTTTTAACGAGTGACATCCATGTAGTTGCATTTTTCTAATGAGTTGGGTCTTTGCGGTTGCAATTTTTTAATATGCTCGTCCCTCAATAAATCAACAACTTGGGTCCCTCGTGAGCTTCGAGTTTTCTTTCGAACTTGTGGATGAGAAATGGATGCACATTAGGATGAAATGCATTGAGATAAGAAGCATCGAGATGCACCAGATCTGATGAAGGGTCAGAAGTGGAGTTGAGGTTAACATGAGAAATGTGAGAAGTGGATCTGAACCGTTGATCATTTTAAATCAAATGTCCTCCCATGAATTGCGGCTTAGAATGGAATTGATCTGGTGCATCTCATCCTAATGTGCATTCATTTCTCATTCAATGGTTCATAACCACTTCTCACACTTCTCACGTTAACCTCAAATTCTCACTGGAACTCAATTATATATGTATATATAAAGAGAAAGTGGGAAAAGACCACAATACCCCTCATTTAACAAATATAAAATTTTGAAAAGAGACCAAAATACCTCTTACTTAATTGATGAAAGTTAACAACTGTTAAAAGGAGGGGTAAAAAATATTGGAATAAACAAAACTATAGGGACGAAAACCAAGAAAAATGACAAACCACAAACACAAAATCTATAACATACTCAATTATATATTATATTTTTATTAATTAAAAAGATTTATTTCACTTGTCAAACTACTAATAGTCTGATAAGACGGTACCTAATAAATATTAGCCCGAATATGACCCAAGTCTGTAAACTTTTAAGCAATAGTTGATTAGGCTTTTGTTTAATATTGTAGCTTATAAATTGTAAGTCAATTGTTTATTTATATAACAACCCACAGGTCCCACACAAGACGGTCAATAACGATACTAAAATCATATTAATAATCCATGTCAAAACGGCCCTAAGCTTACAATTTAAATCAAGGTTTGCAACGGCAACCTATTACACAACTGAGATTTAAAAGAAAGATAACTAAGGTGACGGTCTTCTAGTCACTCCTGCTACACCTTCTCCTTGCCCTTATCGACCTTTCCTAGCTCACGCCTGCCTAAAAAGGTTTTTAAAATTTGAAAGAGCAAGGGTTAGACCGGAGGTCTAGTGAGTCCCCTCTAACGATTAAGCAACAATATAAATCTTCAAACTTTAAATCAAACAGATTTATAAACACATAAGAGTAATTCACACTACTGACCACACTACCGTCGAAGACAGTGTGTCTAACTCACACTGCCTTAATTTTGGGACTCACCCCCAATGGCATAAACAGGCCACACTCCCTGGTACGAGCAGGCGGGCCACACTCCCCAACTTAGGTCACAACTTCCACAAATAATGTATGCATATATTTAAATATCAACCATTTATAAAATAGCTTCAATAAATACCTCAAGAACATGCCAACGTATAAAACAAAGTTTTATAAGACTTTCACAAGCTTTCGCTAATAAATATTTAGTTCAGAAAACTCACCTATGGTCCCGATCAAAGTTTCCTCTAGAACTGGTCCGAAACGAAACCTATAAGAAAAGACATTGATCGGTAAACTTCCGATACTTTCTAATTCGCAACAGTAACTGACCTTAACACACTGTAATCTCAAGTGGTTGAACCTAATTAATACCGCTAAACTAGGTTCATAGCTTAAATAATACCGAGCTTTCCCAAATGGTCAACTATACTCTATAACCCGACCCACTAAATAACCTTCAGCCCAAACAGTGCACAATAAGTCTTAACATTGTAATGCCAATGGGCCTGCCATCTATTGACAAAGCCCAACTACAATTCTAGGTAAGAAAATAGAATTTGGGTTGTGGCCCACATAGCAAACGCCCAGACCAAAGATCGACCGGGTCTTCGATCGGATGCCAGCGACCGGTCCCAAACCACCGGTATCGACCGGGGCCTACTTCCCCAGTGTCGACCGGAACACACTTCCCCGGTATCGACCGGTGTTAACACCCCTAATGCCGACCGGGTTCATCCCTCTTGAGGCCATCCGGTCCCCCGAAGCCCATCGACTAACAGGTACCTGACAGGAAAAGGGGTTTTCGATTCCCACTTCGACTGCGACCAAGAATCGATTACAACCCAAAACCCTCCCTTGAGATGATTTCTTACAACCATATCCAAGGTAGCATCCTTAAATTTCCAATCGGTCCTTTACACTGATGATAGATTAAACCCAAAAATCCCAAAATCTCAAGAGCATCAGATTAATCCAACAATCCCAAACCAAAGGCTAACACTGCTACTAAAACATCTTAGAAGGAAAGTGTTGATTAGAAGGAGACTTACCTTAAGGATGAATCAACTTGAACTCTCAATTGAATCTTCCTCTTCCTTGCCTTGCTCCAAAATCGCCCTAGCTTCTCCTTCTCTTTCCAGCCGCCGATCCAAACGATATGAGGTCATTAGGGTTAAAACCCTTTATAAATCAATGATACATCTAGCCCCTAACTTTAAGTCTTGACCAAATCAACACCCAACTTTTAAAATATAAACAATTTATACACGGTTATTACAATATTCCCCCCCAAAAGAATTCCGTCCCCGGAATTCCTTTGTTGAACAAACTGGGTATTGAGTTCTCATAGCTGACTCTAACTCCCAAGTTGCTTCCTGTCCTTTGTGAAATTGCCACTGAACCTTCACCAGTTGAATTTCCTTGCTCCTCAATTTCTTCACTTTACGATCTAATATGGCCACCGGTTCTTCAATATAGCTTAGTTTCTCGTCTATTCGGATATCGTCCAGTGGTATCACCACATACACTTCCGCTAAACACTTCTTCAAATTAGACACATGGAATGTGGGGTGTACACTTCGCAGCTCCATGGGTAGATCCAGTTTGTACGCTACCTCCCTAACGAGCTCCACTATAGTAAACGGTCCAACAAACCTCGGTCTTAACTTACCTTTCTTGCCGAATCAAACAACTCCCTTACACGGTGAAACTTTTAACATCACCTTGTCCCCTACTTGAAATTCTATCGGCTTCCTTCGCTTATTGGCGTACATCTTATGACGATCTTGAGCTACCTTCAACCTCTCACGAATTTGGTTGACCTTATCCACCGTCACTTGTACAATTTCCGGTCCGGCTAGCAGTCTTTCACCCACCTCATTCCAATATAAGGGTGTTCTACACTTACGTCTGTACAACGCTTCGAACGGAGCTGCTCGAATACTGGCATGGTAACTATTATTATAAGAAAATTCTATCAAAGGCAGATGGGTTTCCCACGAACCTTTGAAATCGATAACACACGCTCGAAGCATGTCTTCCAACGTTTGGATGGTTCTCTCACTTTGGCCATCCGTCTGAGGGTGATACGTTGTACTCAACTTGAGTTGAGAACCCAACTCCCTTTGTAGACTTCTCCAGAATGACGACGTGAAACGAACATCCCTATCTGACACAATAGATGACGATACTCCATGTCTGGACACAATTTCATCAATGTACAATATAGCCAATTTCTCTAATGGGTACGTCTCCTTGATCGGTAGAAAGTGAGCAGACTTTGTGAGTCGATCCACTATCACCCAAATGGCATCATGCCCTTTAGGTGATCGCGGCAACCTAGTAACAAAGTCCATCGCGATCTCATCCCACTTCCACACCGGTATTTCTAACGGTTGCAGTTCCCCATACGGCCTTTGATGCTCCACTTTCACCTTCAAACACGTTAGACACCGCTCAACGAAGTAAGCTATATCTTTCTTCAAGCCCGACCACCAGTAACTTTGTTTCAGGTCTCGATACATCTTGTTGGTTCCTGGATGTACTGAGTATCGTGACTTATGAGCTTCTTCCAACACTCTCTTTCGAAGATCTCCCAACCTTGGAATCCACACTCTATTCTCGAAGCATTTCACTCCGAGACTGTCATGTAACACCTAAAATTTAGAGTAAATTAAAAATTTGGAAATTTGGCAATATAACGTTTGCATTTGGAATAAACCACCCAAAATGGGTAAATGTATAAGGCATTTACAAAAACCTGTGAACGGAATTGATAATTGACAACAAACTAATCTAAACATAAACTATCTAGATTACATCGGTTGTCAACCCAAAATCACCAAAAGATGAAACTAAATCAATTGCCTCAAAAGCCAAATACTAGCCAACCCAAAAATGCTTCAAGACTATGCTCGTCACTCAAGCCCTTGGCAATCTACCGCTAAAGGAACCTGTTATACACATCATTTGAGAAAAAGTGTTAGGCTTAAAGCCTAGTGAGAACATACAGTTTATAAGTTGCAGAAATATAAACAATGCATTGAAAGTAAATCTTTTCAAGAGAGTTTGTTAACTTTCTAAAACTTTGCCACATAAGGACCGTTCGGTCCAAAAATTCATCTTGCGATGACGGGGGATACCCGATTTACCAAGGATTGTAGCGGAACACAAAAGTAGGCCACAATCCGAGTTGTGAGCTAAATACTTGGAATCCATGGCCACGAACAACGTCGGTCCGTACTAAGATGTGAGGGAGGGACCCCAAGGAAACCAAGTCATACTCGTTCACTAGGACTACATTATGACCCATGGCTAGTAACCGATCTCACATAATCGTACCAAAGGCCCCCGAGGGTCAAATGCATCCATAGCTAAAAAAAGGGGAATAGACGTCCCAATAATATAAGTCGACTCAATACCTAGGGATCCACTAGTAATAGTCTAGACTTGTCACAATTACATTTGTGACTAACCAAAGCTAAACATATAGCTTCCAACCACATTTACTTCCAAAAATGTATTTTCCAACTTTAACTGCTGATAAGAATGAAATTCATAAAATAAGATTATACATATTCTTTCAAGTACTTCACCATAAATGTGTAAGAAATAATTTATGTTAACCCATATCAAATGGAGTCCTTCATTTTTACAAAACTTAGCAAGAACCCGAAAATCTCCTAAAAACTCAAGTTAGGTCAAAATATGATTATTGTAAATCCAAGAATCAAGGAGGTTTATAGGAGTTCAAAATATGAGTTTTGACATGTATAAAGTTCAGAAAAGATAGTAGGAACTCACCAAGTAGGTTTTAGAAGAAAATCCAAAAACCTAGATCTTGACCCCTTGGAGAAGATGAAGATGGAGATGGTGATGAAGCTTCCAAACCGAAACCTTGGATGATGCTCTTAACTATAGCAATCAATGGAAGGAATGGTGGTTGGACCAAACCCTAAGATGAAGTTAATGAAGAGGGAGAAGGTTGGGAGAGAAACTTGGAAGGAAAGAAAGGATGAAATGAGAAATAAATAAATTTGGGGTTGAAAACTCATTAAATGGTCTGTGCTGTTTCTACCGATGCCAAGCACGACCCGTGCCAATTTTGTGAAGAAAAGAGCATGACCCGTGCCAAAGCTTCTGTGACTAGGCACGACTGGTGCCATTTTTGTGAAGAAACTGGCACGACCCGTGCCACTTGCAGACCATCGAATATAAGTCGTTTTCTCCCTTTCTCCTTCTTCCTCGATTTCTCTCAAAGAACCTTAATCCTCAACATAAGAATATAGAGAGATAGGAGGGATTTTTCATAAGATTGAAAATTCAAGGTGTTACAATCCAACGGTAAACGAGCCAACGATTCCGACGATTCTCTCGTGTTGGGAAATTCAGAATTTGACAAGTACAATTAATACTGCTAGAAGAACTTGGTTACTACTTCTGAAGATTACTACTTCTGAAGTTAATGCTGCTGAACAAGATTAATGCTGCTAAGTCAAGGTTAATACTGCTAGAGGAGATTACTACTGCTAAGCAATTTTAGTACTGCTAGTAGTTAGTACTGCTGAATGTTAATACTGCTCAAAGTATTAATATTGCTGAAGACTTAGTGCTGCTTATGAGATAATCAAGATTCGTGCAGATCAAGTTTGAAGATTAAGGAAAGCTTGAAGATAAAGATAGAAGATTATTTTGAAGATCTTTTATTATTTGTAATTATATTTTATCTTAAGTATATATAGAATAGTTTAGAATTGATAAAAAAAAATAACTTTTCAATAACTTTAGCATTCTGAGTTTTTGTTTTTGATAGAGAGAATCAACCTCAATGTTTGTAATCCTAATTCTAGAGAAGTAGAATTCGTTTTGGTGAGCCTGTTCATCAATATTGAGGTTGTGTGTTGAATCTTGTAACTTTATAATCATTCAATAAAGTTTGCAAGTCCTTATTCTGATTTACTGTGTTCCATTAATTATTGAATATCAAAGTGTTATTCCGCAAACTCCTTTGATATTGTTTCTGAGTGTTTATTCTTGTTAAGAATTAAGATCCTGACAAGTGGTATCAGAGCAAGTATTCTCAGAAATCTCATTCATCATGGAAAACACAGCTGAATCCAACAGTACTCTGGTCTCAAAGGTTCCAATGCTCAGATCCAATGAATTTGACATGTGGAAGATCAGAATCAAGCAATATATTCTCCTCACAGATTAATCTATGTGGGACATCATTGAGAATGGCCCATCTGATGCAGGAAAGATTGGTGAAGATGGCAAAAGAACCCCTCCAAAGACGGATGCAGACAGAAAGACAAGGCAAACAGAGATGAAAGCCTTGAGCACTCTGCTCTTGGCCATTCCAAATGAATATCAGCACCAATTCTGCAATTGCACTGATGCACAGATGCTCTGGAATGCTCTAGAGAAGAGATTCTATGGTACCAAAAGTACCAAGAGAAATCAAAAGGCAATCCTGAAACAACAGTATGAAAGCTTTATGTCAACCAAGAATGAGTCCATGACTCAAACTTTTGACAGGTTTAACAAACTGATTGGTGAACTGGCTACTATGGGAGTACAGATTGATCAAGATAATGTAAACAAACTGAGTGGACCATGTACACTGTTTCATTCAGACAGAATGATCCATTGGAAGAGAAAGAACTTGATGATCTGTACAATGATCTTAGAGTATTTGAAGCCGAGGTGGAGGCAAAGAAGAAGCCTTCTGGATATATTCATAATGCTGCACTCCTATCAGCATCCATTGATTCTACTGCTAACCCTGAATCAGTGAATGCTACTAATGGAACAAATCAAGAACTTCATCCTGATGATCTGGAAGAGATGGATATTAAATGGCAGATGGTCATGCTTTCCATGAGAGTAAAGAAGTTCATAAAGAGGACTGGGAGGAACAACTTCTCCCAAAGAAGAGAAGATGGAGCGGGATTTGATAAATCAAAGGTGGAATGCTACAAATGCCATCTGAAGGGACACTTTGCAAGGGAGTGCAGAAGTGGAGTGTCTCACAACAACAACCAACAACAAGCTCAATCTGGAAGCTTCAATAACAACAGAAACTCTGCTCAAGCCCTTGTTTCTCAACAAGGAATGAGGTTTGATTGGAGTGATCAAGCAGAAGAGGCTATCCAGAATCAAGCTCTTATGGCTGAAGTATCTGATCTCCCATCTGAGGTAAATTCTAATCTCTGTTCTAAAACTTGCATAGACATTGTTAAAAGGTACAGGGATCACAATCAGAAGATGAGTGATGACCTTAAGAGATTAGAAAAGGATATCAAAGATTATGTGAGAATTGTTGAGAGGTTTGAGGAACAGATTAAAGGTTTTCAGGCCAATGAACTCCAACACTCATATGACACCAATTACTGGAAGTGGGAGAAAAAGGATCTAGAGCTTAAATTGACCAAATCTAAAGAGGAGAGTGAGAAATTGAGAGATGAACTAACCAAGGTCAAACTTGATGTAGAAAAGTTTTCCAATACTTCTAAAGCAATGGAATCTTTACTACAAACTCAGATTCATGATAAGCTAAGAAGAGGAATTGGATACAATGCCACACCTCCACCATATAACAACAATTACATCCCTCCTACTTCAGACCTATTAGACACCAAAGATAGGAAGGACTTGCCTGAGGGAGCCACTGAAGTAGATCCCTTAGATGAGGTAGTTGTTGAGGATAAGACTGAGAAATAGGTTGGCAAGAGTAAGGAGAACAAGGTGAGTGGTGAGATTCCTCTAGAGAATAACATTATCACCAATGAGGATTGTGGAAGGGATTGGATTAAATCTAAGGACATAGAGAAGACAGAGGGAAAGTCTGGTAAGGTCCATTACAAACAGACCACAGTTGTAAATCCAGGTCCTTGCAAACAGTGTGCATGTAAGAAGATTGAGTCCCTAAAACATGATAAAAAGAGGGGAAATCAAAGAAACTGGAATAATCAGTGGGCACAAAAACAAGGGGTTGATCTGAGTAAAATCAATAGACCAAAACCTTGTTTTATCTGTGGCAAATTGAATCATCTTGCCAAATGATGTTATTTCAATCCTATGAACCAAAGAATTAATTTTTAAAGATCCATGCAAAAACCCTTTAGTTATGGGAAGATTGAAAAGAACCATGTGGCTAAGAAATCTGTTAAAACTAAAAGCCACATGAAGAAAAAGTCTGTTAAAGAAAGTGTCAATATGTGGGTTCCTAAAAGCACTAAAAATGATAGTGCTGCTAGAAGTAATACTACTGCTAACAATGTTAGTACTGCTGACATTGTTAGTACTTCTTCAAAAGTTAATACTGCTAACTCTGTTAGTGCTGCTAACAAGGTTAGTACTGCTAAACCTGTTAGTACTGCTAACTCTGTTAGTACTGCTAAGGTTTGTACTTCTTCTAGTGTTTGTGCTGCTAAGCCAATCATATTGACAAAGTACTCTAATAAAGAGTGCTCTGAGTTTAAAAACCTCATCAAAAAGGAATGTAAATACTTTGATGAGAAAGGGAGACCCAAGACCACTTTGGCTTGGGTCCCCAATCAATACTAATTGTTTAATCTTATGTGCAGGGCAACCGGCAGCTCAAGGGGAAGAGCATCTGGCATGTTGATAGTGGTTGCTCTAGGCACATGACAGGAAATATGTCATGCCTCAAGAATTTCAAGAAAATTGATGGTGAACATGTTGCCTTTGGTAATACTCCAGATGGAGGTAAGATAAGTGGTAAGGGGGATGTTTCCAAAGGTAAAATAACTTTTGAAGATGTATTCTATGTTGAGCAGTTAAGGTACAACCTGTTAAGTGTATCACAGGTTTGTGACAAGCAACATAGTATATTATTTACAAATTCTGAATGTATTATCCTTGCTCCTGGATTCAAGGTAGTTGATGAAAAGATGATACTACTAAGAACTCCCAGAAAGGATAATGTTTATTGCTTAGATATGGAAAGTGTTTCAACTGATTCATCCCTAAACTGTCTTGTGTCAAAAGCCTCTTTGGATGAATCGTCACTTTGGCACAGAAGGATGTGTCACATGAACTTTAAAACAATGAATAAACTTGTTAAAAACAACCTTGTAACAGGTTTACCTTCCAAAGTCTTTTCATGTGATGATCATTGTGTTGCTTGTCTCAAAGGCAAACAACACAAAACTTCTCATAAGACCAAAGAGTTGAACACAATCTCTAATTCTCTTCAGTTGTTGCATTTGGATCTGTTTGGTCCTACAAATGTTATGAGTATTGGTAAGAAATCATACTGCCTAGTTATTGTTGATGATTACTCTAGATTTACTTGGGTATATTTTCTAAGAACTAAGGATGAGACAAGTGGACTGATCAAATCCTTTATTCTAAGAATTGAAAACCAAACTAATCAAAAGGTAAAAGTCATTAGGTCAGACAATGGTACTGAATTTAAAAATCATGACCTAAACACCTTTTGTGAGGAAAAAGGAATTGAGAGGCAATACAGTGCTCCTAGGACTCCACAACAAAATGGTGTTGCTGAGAGAAGGAATATGACACTGATTGAAGCTGCTAGATCTCTGTTGGCAGATTTAAAACTTCCAATTACTTTCTGGGCTGAAGCAGTTAATACTGCTTTCTATGTTCAAAACAGAGTTTTAGTAGTTAAGCCTAAAAACAAGACACCCTATGAGCTTTTAAATAATAGAAAACCTTTTATAGGATTTTTCAAACCATTTGGGTGTCCTTGTACCATACTCAGTATCAAAACTCACTTAGGAAAGTTTGATAGCAAGGCAGAAGATGGTTTTCTAGTTGGTTACTCATCTCAGAGTAAGGCTTACAGAGTTTTTAATACTTCTTCTAGAATAATTGAGGAAAGTGACAATGTCAAGTGCAATGAGAACACACCAAATCCTATTGGGTCTGGTCCTCAGTGGTTATTTGACATTGATTCACTAACTAACTCTTTGGGTTTCAGTAGTGATTACAATGCAGGTTCAGGAAGTGGAGGATCAGGAGATGAACAAGTACAAGTACAAGATATTATTCCTCAGTCTGTGATCTTTCCCAGTCCTACAATAGAGCCTGTTGATGTATATGACAAAGAGACTGCTGCTGAACCAATTCAGAGTGAAGAAGAAGGAAGAGATGAGGAGACTCATGTGCATGATGAACCAGAAGCAGCTGATGAGATTCCCTCAGCTGACTTAAACGACTCCAATCTGGATGTGGGAATCACTGAAGAACCTAGTCATCAGACTAGAACTCAAAAGAATCATCCTCCAGAGCTAGTCATAGGAGACATCTCTTCTCGTATGATAACAAGGAATCAAAGCAGACTTCAAGAGCTGCAGGATCAGCAACACACAGTTCTCTCCTGCTTTCTATCTCAGATTGAGCCTAAGAAGGTTTTTGAAGCAATGAAAGATTCCAGTTGGATAGAAGCTATGCAAGAAGAGTTACTGCAGTTCAAGTTGCAAGAAGTTTGGGACTTGGTGGACCTTCCAAAAGGTCATAGAACTATAGGCACCAAGTGGATTTTCAGGAACAAAAAGGATGAGAGAGGCATTGTGATAAGAAACAAAGAAAGGTTGCTGGCACAAGGGTACACTCAAGAAGAAGGCATTGACTATGAAGAAGTGTTTGCTCCAGTGGCAAGGGTAGAGGCAATTAGGCTATTTCTAGCCTATGCCTCATACATGAAGTTCAAGGTATACCAAATGGATGTGAATAGTGCCTTTCTTTATGGTACAATTGATGAAGAAGTATATGTCTGTCAGCCCCCTGGATTTGAAAATTCATCATATCCAGACAGAGTATACAAACTGAAGAAAACACTGTATGGTCTTCATCAAGCTTCAAGAGCATGGTATGATACTCTGTCTACCTATCTCTTGGAGAATGAGTTTGAAAGAGGTATAATTGACACCTCTTCATTAAAAGAAGTAAGAAGGACATCCTATTGGTTCAGATTTATGGGGATGATATCATCTTTGGATCCACAAAAGATCAAATGTGTAGAGACTTTGAAAAGTTGATGCACAAGAGCTTTAAAATGAGTTCAATGGGTGAACTTACCTTCTTCCTTGGGCTTCAAGTGAAACAAAAGAAAGATGGGATCTTCATAAGCCAATCAAAATATGTGAAAGACATCCTGGAAAAATATGGTTTATCAGACTCAAAGCCAGCAAGCACACCTATGGAGACTCATAAACAGATCACTGCTGATCTTGAGGGGGAGGATGTTGATGTCCATCTATACAGATCAATGATTGGATCACTCATGTATCTCACAGCCTCAAGACCAGACATCATGTTTCCTGTGTGTCTGTGTGCCAGATTCTAAGTCAAGCTAAAGCAATCACATCTGCAAGCTGTTAAAAGGATTTTCAGATACTTAAGAGGGCAACCTAGATTAGGTCTTTGGTATCCGTATGAATCCAACTTTGACTTGATTGCTTATTCAGATAGTGACTTGGGTGGTGCTAACATGGACAGAAAGTCTACTTCAGGTGGATGTCAACTTTTGGGTGCAAGACTAGTATATTGGCAGTGTAAGAAACAAACCACAGTGTCCTTATCAACAACAGAAGCTGAGTATATTGCTGCTGCAAGTTGCTGTTCTCAGGTTCTATGGATTCAAAATCAGATGCTGGACTATGGGGTAACCTTTCTTCACACTCCAATCTTCATTGACAATAGCAGTGCTATAAGCATTGTTAACAATCCAGTCAAGCACTCCAAAACTAAGCACATTGAGATCAGGTATCACTTTATCAGAGATTGTAATGAAAAGAAGCTAATTCAAGTTGCTAAAGTTCATACTGACAATCAATTTGCTGATCTATTCACTAAAGCTTTTGATGTGGGTAGATTCACTTTCTTGGTCACAAGTGTGGGCATGATCAACTCTGAATAAGCTCATTTGGTTTAAAAAGTGTTTTCATACCTGTTATTGGTTTATTTTTTGGTACTACTAACATCTTTTCCAGGAAGCTATTACCTTGCATAGAGTACCACAAAGCTTCACAAAGTGCAAGTATAGTTAATGTTGCCATTGCAGTTTTAATACTTCCAGTCACAGTTAATACTACTAGTGGTTAATACTGCTCTCAGTTAATACTGCCAGTTAGTTAATACTGCTAGTAGTTAATACTGCTAGTAGTTAATACTGCTCTCAGTTAATACTGCTAGTTAGTTAATACTGCTAGTGGTTAATACTGCTAGTTAGTTAATACTGCTCTCAGTTAATACTGCTAGTTAGTTAATACTGCTCTTAGTTAATACTGCTAGTTAGTTAATACTGCTAGGTGTTAATACTGCTTATGTTCCGAATCGTATAAATACCCTGTTTGCCCGCCCAAAAGTCCATAACGACTCTTTGATTTCGATTCATCTGCTCTCTAACCCTTTTCTTTCAAAGCACCTAGTGATTTTCAGTCCAGAATATTCAAGCTCAATGGCGTCCATGGCATTTATTGACGAGCACAATGAAATCGCGATGCTACAAAAGCCAAAGCAAGCTGCAGGATTTCATCAGATAGTGGATTTTCTGAAGTCTAGCCATATCGCCTATGCTCTGACAGTGTCTCCATCAATCTATATCGAGCACCAACAACAATTTTGGGCTAATGCCACCATTGTTACTGAGAATGGTGTGCAAGTGATCAAGACAAGGGTGTGTGGCAAACCCTTGACAATTACTGAAGAGGTAATTCGCATCAGTCTACGTCTAGACGATGCCTCTGGTATCTCATCTATCTCTAATGATGAACTGTTTTCCACTCTTACAAGAATGGGGTATGAAGGCCCATTGGGTGTTTTCAAGTTCTCAAAAGCTAAATTTTCACCCCAATGGCGTTTCCTTGTACATACCTTTATGCATTGTATTTCCAAAAAGACTACTGGCTGGAGTGAGTTCAGTAGCACCATTGCTTATGCTTTGGTGTGCTTGGCCACTGCCAGAAAGTACAACTTTTCTAAAATGATTTTTAGTGATCTTATATCAAACCTGGGAAGCAAAAAGAGTTTTTTCATGTACCCCAGGTTTGTTCAGGAAGTTATACCCCATGAATTGACGGATATGCCTCACTTTGATGAGGTATATGTACCAAAAATCCCCAAAGGTAAGGTCTTTTCAAACATGAAAAGATCTCCATTGGACTCGGAAGGAGTTGACACCCCATTGTTCTCTACAATGATGGTGGTGTCCCACAATGAAGAAGGTATGGCAGCAGGGTCAAGACCCTCATTAGACCATCCCACTGCTAGCCAATCCCAACCTTCACCCTCCATATCAATCCCTCAGTCCCTACTTCAAAAGCCAAATTCTTCAATCACCCAAACTTACATAAGGAAAAAGGTACAGAAGGTTCCTTCCCTTCTTGTACCTTCACCCACAGAGCCTCTAAGCCCTCTAATGGAGAATTCTCCATTAGAGAATATCAACAGGGAAACCACAGGGGTGTCTCCCAACCCCAAGGAGGTGCTCAACAAGGAGATGAATGAGCATATGGGTGCTAAGGCTGCCACTACTCCTGCTAGCACAGAGGAGGTCAGTGGTAACATAAATAAGACCTTCCCCATGGCAACTTTGAATGAGCAATCATTCAAAGGTCCCAGGTGCCAAGAACCCAAGGGGGTAGCAGGTGCTTCTGCTAGGCAGAAGACCTCTACTACAAAAAGATCCCATGATCCTTCAAAAGAGGGTAATACTTCTGGAGAAGGTGAGGACATATATAACTATTTTGAATTGATGGAAACCATGGGAAACATCAACATAGATGTGATCAAACAGGGTAAAGAAATAGAAGAGTTGAAACTGATAGTTCTGTCTCAACAAGAACAGATTGTCAACTTGAAGCAAATGGTGAAGAAATTGATTCTACAAAAGAAGAAGAAACAATTTGTGCTCAGAAGGAGGAAACCAGTGACTGATGCTCCCAAAAAGGGGGAGTCAAAAGCTGATGCCAAAGCTAAGGGGGAGCAAGAGAAAGTAGATGTTGAGGGGGAGCAACAAGCTGTGGAAACTGAGTTTGTACAATCAGCAGAAAAAGAGAAAGAAGCAGTAACAAAACAAGAAGCAGTAACAGTTAATGCTGTTGAGTCAAGCCAAGCAGCAGAAACTGTTAATACTGCTGATCTGAAAGAAGCAGCATAAATAGTACAAGAGGTACTAACAGATATTGAAATTGCTGAAACTCTAATCAAAGCCAAGCATGATACTCCCAAGGTCACCTCAAAGGCCAAAGGAGTTGTCATCAAAGAAAGAGCTGAGGCTGTAAAGAAATCAAGCATTGAGAAGGTGATGAGCAAAGATAAAGGCAAAGCTAAGCTAGTGGAATCTGATCAACCTATCAAAAAGAAAAAGTTGGTTGAGTCAGATGAAGCTTTGGCCAGGAAGATGCAAGTCGATCTTGAGCAAGAAGAGAGGGTTCAAGTAGACAAAGATAGGGAGATGGCAAAGGCTTTAGCTGCAGAACTGAATAAAGCTTATCAACAAAGCTTAGCAACTGAAATGGCTCAGAAGAAAGCTGAAACTCTTAACAAATCTATGATGATCAAGAAGGCTGCAAAGAAGAGACAACCCTCAAAGACATTCCTAGGTAACCAAGAGAGAAACAAGATGATCACATTTCTCAAAGGTGCTGTAGGAGTCAGAAAGGAGATGTTCTCAACAATGCCATTTGAGTAGATTAAAGAGTTGTATGATTCAGAAATGCTCAATCTTCAAGGGAATGAAACTGCAAGAGTGGAAATGGAAAAGAGAATGAAAGAAAGCAATGATTTCATGATAGAAAAACCTTTTCCAGATGAGCAAGAAACACCACCAAAGAAAGAAGCAACTCTTGGTGAAAGTCTAAGGACTCTAAAAAGAACCAAGATGGTGGCAAGAAGAAAATCAATCAAGAAGCTTAGAATAGCTGCAGAAGAAGTTGAGAAGGTTGCTAAAGAAGAAGAGGCACCTAAGCCATCTGAACAGAAAGAATCAGCAAGGTCTGATGATGTAAATCTATACATGGTAGTGATGGACAAAGTGCCTGAACCAATTTCTGCTAAACCTGTTGGTGTGTAGCCTCCTGAAGTCATCTTCTGGGATATACTGAAAGTTGATGGTAAAGAGTACATCAGGCTCAAGAGGAAGGATGAAAAGTATGAAGTACACAATACTTGGGCAAAGATTGTAAGAACATGCTCCAGCTCAGATCTTGAAGAAATGTTTGAAATAGGAATGAATTTGTATGCAGATCAACTGAAAGCTCCAGAGATTTCACTTACAAAATTAGTGATCGAGTATCTGTGTATGATGTTCAAGCCTGAAGAGGTGGAGCATGTCATCAGAAATGTGTTCAAAATTGTCAACAAGTGGACTCTATATGAAACTAGTGGAGTATATGCACTAACTATGGACTTAAATCACATAGAGTACTTCCTAGTGGATAGACAATCACAGCAGACTGAAGCTTCATGCTATGCTAAAGAAGAAGCTAGGATGTGTTTCAAATTCAGAAATGGCTAAGTATCTGATCCAAAGAACTATAAATCAGAGTTTGGGGTTGGATGTAAATATAGGAGTATAAGACTTGATGAAGTTTTGGGAGCATCTTGAAGATTATCTGAAGAACTTGACTTCTCTTCCTAAAAAGTCAAGTTAGGGGGAGATTGTTGGGAAATTCAGAATTTGACAAGTACAATTAATACTGCTAGAATAACTTGGTTACTACTTCTGAAGATTACTACTTCTGAAGTTAACGCTGCTGAACAAGATTAATGCTGCTAAGTCAAGGTTAATACTGCTAGAGGAGATTACTATTGCTAAGAAATTTTAGTACTGCTAGTAGTTAGTACTGCTGAATGTTAATACTGCTCAAAGTATTAATACTGCTGAAGACTTAGTGCTGCTTATGAGATAATCAAGATTCGTGCAGATCAAGTTTGAATATTAAGGAAAGCTTGAAGATAAAGATAGAAGATTATTTTGAAGATCTTTTATTATTTGTAATTATCTTTTATCTTCAGTATATATAGAATAGTTTAGAATTGATAAAAAAAAATAACTTTTCAATAACTTTAGCATTCTGAGTTTTTGTTTTTGATAGAGAGAATCAACCTCAAGGTTTGTAATCCTAATTCTAGAGAAGTAGAATTCGTATTGGTGAGCATGTTCATCAATATTGAGGTTGTGTGTTGAATCTTGTAACTTTATAATCATTCAATAAAGTTTGCAAGTGCTTATTCTGATTTACTGTGTTCCATTAATTATTGAATATCAAAGTGTTATTCCGCAAACTCCTTTGATATTGTTTCTGAGTGTTTATTCTTGTTAAGAATTAAGATCCTGACATCTCGTTCTTCAAATTTTCTTCCAATATCGCTTCCTCTTGATACTTCCTGACTTATTCTAAGAAGTTAGAAGTTGCCTCAACCCGAAACGCTACCACCCTAGTTGCATCACTGTGCTCTTTCTGACTCAAAGCGTCGGCCACTACATTGGCTTTACTCGGGTGGTAAAGAATCTCGCAGTCATAATCACTTAATAATTCCATCCATCTTCGCTGCCTCATATTCAACTCCTTCTGATTGAATAGGTGCTGAATACATCGATAATTGCATCATCTACAATCACAATTCAAGATTTAACCTCAATACACACATTCAATCTATACATACAGTCTGTAATAAGGACGGGTGCTACTAAAACCCAATAACAGTCACTATCTCCAACCTGCGGAAGACTTCACCAACTACTTACACTTGTGTCAAGCTAAGGCTCAACTCTTCATAGAACTGCTAGAACCAAACCCTCAACTGGAACCTGATGCACATGCCGACAAAAAAAAGGTTAGGCTTAAAAAGAAGAATGCAATTAAAATCATAATCTTTCAAAATGATATGCTTCAATCATGAAAACGACTCGTTTACCAAAAATTATGCATCTTAAACGAAAGGGACACCAATACATGCGTTAACCAAACCAAACTGTTTAAAGAGCTAAAATCCCAAAAATAAATGTCCTTTCGTAAATTTAGATTTAACCCAAAACTTGCTCAAGATGAGAATAGAGAGAGGACTCCCAATTTTATAAAACGCGGGTAAAATGATATAACACGACGTACCCAAAACGCGGGTGAAGACCAAATTTTAAAACTATTATTTGCCGCCGACTACACAAAACCAAAGTTGATAAGATACGACATTTACATTTAAAATACCACGGGTCGACGACGAGGAGACCCGTATACGTTGAGAATAGAGAAACACGCAAGTAAGCCACCCATACAACTTCCTTGCATATCATCTAAACGTTTCCATCTTAGGTGGCGAGAACACGTGAATGGGGCCACCCGTGATGTTATTGGATTTCACCACATATCCCGGTCCTAGTTCCCATGCCATACCAGACATCATAATCCTCAGACCGTTTGTTGCCTCTTGCCATACTCCGTCGAGTTCCACCCCAAGGTCTTACGGACATGGGTGCCTATCCAATCTAGACGAGTTTCAACTCAGCGGCTCGAGCCACCTATTGCCTACTCGCTAGCAAACCCAAGCGGTCACCGCTGTAACCAAAAACTCAGGCTTTCCAAAACAGACAGACTTACGTGCCTATGGATCCATTACAACACTGTCTAACATTACATGACTCCAATTGAATGACCAAAGCATCCAAAACATGTAACTCTCAAATGACACGAATTATTCGTCATCATACTCAAAAACCCCACGACGGTTATAAATCCGGACAAATGTCCTCAAGACTCAATTTAGTCAAAACCGAGCCAAAGGCCCAACAATTTACGTAAATCTCTGACGAAAGCCTTTGTAAACATTAAAACACGTTTAACCGACGGTGATGTAAACACAACGACCAAAAGTATAATTAAGTCAAACTCAACATTGGTTGAGGCAAACCATTTTCCAAATGGACTCTTTACCCTTATGTTTCCAAAATGCCTCATGACACATTTATACACATTTTCCAAATAGTGGTAAATTCAAATTCATATAAATGACCTTTACATCAAATGGACTCCATTTATATATTATACATCAAAGAAACATATCAAAATGATTTATTTACCAAAATTCTCAAAAATCCCAAAGTGGGTGTTTCACCATGTTTATAAAACTAAACATTTCCAAATAATCAAAACTTATCAGCAGTTAACAATTTAATGTAAAACACATACACTTTAAAATAAACATTTTGGCATGTACACCGTTTTCATAAATCATCTTGAACTCACTTTATTAGATTTAGGCTAAATCTAGATTTTACCCCACTTGGAGTTTCCTTGAAGAAACTTGAATCCACAAGCAACATTCTTCCAAAACCTAGATCCACAAGTTTCAACCATAAATATACTTATTCCACCATATATAATTGTTCCCCAAACATTTTACCCCAAGATCTCAACATATAACCAAAACCCTAATTTTGGTCTAATTCCTCCAAAATCATTAAGTCCAAAAATGAGAGGTGTAACCACTAGGAGATCATCAAATGAACATTTATAATCTATATAAATGTTTAGAAGAAAGGATAATGAACTTACCAAGTGGGTGTTGTGCAAAACCCCAAGAACTCCAAAAATCTCAAGGGTTGAAGATGAAAGCTTTGCCTTGAATCAAGAGGTGTACCCACTAGCATAGATGATGAAGAACTTCATGATTTTAGGATAAGAAACCCCAAAATAAGCTAGGGTTCATGAGAGGGTGTGAGGGGTCGATTTTAGAGAGAGAGAGGAAGAAGAGTTGGAAATGAGAAATGGAGTGAAGAGGGGCTGAAAATCGTATTTTAATCTGCTGGTACATCTTGGCTATAGTGCCAAGCGATTGTGCCAGTGGTACTATCGCTGGCACAATCGCCAGGATTGTACCGAGAGGCCATTTGGATTGGCGATAATGCCAAGCGATTGTGCCCTCTGGCACTCTCACTGGCATGGTCGCCCAGGTGCCCCCGAACCCCAAAAATCCGACTTCTCCGCTCTCGATTAGCTTGGCGTCCAAAGCAACAAATATACCAACAATAATACGCAATTGTAGCTTAAATGGGGAAGGAAAGATAGTCAAACGTATCAAAATTCAGGGTGTTACAATCCTCCCAACCTTAGAAAGATTTCGTCTCCGAAATCTACTTCTCACCCAATACCTTTCATTACCACCCTTGCCTCCTATTGGGTTCCCTCAGTCCCCAAAGGTAACAACACATCATTGATCTCAATGTCGTCATTCCCGAAAGAGAACCACCGTCTCCCTTTCCAAGGGATTGCCTCCAACCCGATTCATCCTCGAGCTAAAACTCGCTAACTTCCTGACGAACTGCCATACTGATATTCCTTCACATCCAAAACCATTCAGATACATCACACTCATAAAAAAAATGAACCTCGAACCTTACGAGGGTGATCCTTAACCCTCAGATCTCGGTCGTCTCCCAACCTTAGGGGCACGTACTACCTCAAAGGCAACTTATGGCCTGAACTTCTCATTGACTAATTTGCCTCAGTTCAACATGCTTCTGAACCCAAACCAAAATTCGACATCAACCTCCAAAAAATTCTCAAAATTCTTAACGATCAGCTCTTGCTATTGATAAGGTCGTCCTTCCGAGGCGTACCACCATGCCCTCCAGGTAGCTAGTTAATGCAGATCCGACTATCACTCAACCCCGACCTTCTCCCAATCTCAAAACATTTCATCAATAAGATATTTGTCACATCGAGAAAACTTATACACATCGATACTTAATTACCGGCATCTAATCTTCCTTTAAATTTCACCTCAGAAAGGTCAACATTCTCATGACCCAACGGGGATACTCCCAAACATTCCAAGATTTGATGACTTCGAGTAAACAAGCTGACGCCTAAAACCAAAATGACGATATTGAAAACGTTGACATCCCGCCCAATACTTCATTCCGGAAGTATTGTCGTATTAAGGTTGACACCTAACAGAGGGCTATTATTCCCAATCTTACGTCCCTACCAAGCGGACCAAAATAAAACCTTTGCTTCTGAAAACCCAATAAGACGGCACACCGTCAATAAATAACACGACGATAAACGAACAAGCAACCCATCAAGTCGAACCCAACCAGGCGCAGATACTCACACAAGACCTTATTCAACAGGTTTACCAAAGCATAAAGATTACCCTTTAGCTAACTAGGAAGACATGAATCTATTATCTCTATTATTCATGCATACACAGATCCAAAACTGAAATCCATCATTCAAGGCTGACCACCAGTCGAATCATCCGACGCTTCAAACTCAAGGACTCCTCTAGTCCTTTAATTGCAACTCCTTTCACGATAGGGGTTTTAAATCTATAGCCCTAACGAGTTCAAGGTTTTTCAACCAGTATGCCAATTTGAAATTTATAAAACTTTCAAATACATAAATTTTGTAACAATTTATCGTGCGGTAAAAAAAATACACTACCGTTCATTCGATAGGTATCAAAATTGATCACCAACACTACACATATAAAACCGTTTCCAAAACTCATTTGATCAGCACTTACGTTAATATGGATAATAATAAAAGATGCACAGAAAAATTTTAAATGGGCTACCATGGTTCTATCATACATCAAATTATACCATAAATGTGAAAATAATTTTTTGCACCAAAACACGTGTAATAAATGTTTGTATGACTCCAAAAAGGGAACTTCACAATTTTGACTTTACATTTGTTCCTTTTTAACCACAAAACGTCGCGGAATAAATTTTTTTCAACAAAGCCCATATACAATAGCTTATTCCCCAAAACCTAGTAAAACGATAGGGACATACATAAGTATTTAATCCAGTTTAACTTTGGGTCGCACAGGTAAAACGCACCTGTCCAAAATAGTAACTACAACGACATGTAAACTACTACTCATTTAATGCATTGCGGAAAATTTCTAACAGTAAAATCAATAACTGTAATATGTTCAGAACAAAAGTTCTGTCTGAAATAACATAAATCTTTATATGTTTACTCACACCAACAATATAGTTTAATTCAAATATGAATTAACATACAACGAGTAACAATTGTATAAAACCCGAAAGAGAAAGACACAAGATTTTGAAACTTCCTGAAATAGCACATGGGATGACATTTATTAACGCGACATTCAAGACGCCTCTTACGGTTGTGAAAATATAGGTGCAAAACTCGCTTGAGACAAAATATTAAACCAAAACTCATAAATTAACGCACATAATAACGCAAGTCTACATGTTCCAAAATTTCTATTTATTACGTGACTCGAACTGACATAAAATAAAACGCCATAAAACCCGACTGAATTTTTCATAAGACTCACTAATGTTACAAATCAAACGACGTCAGAATTTTCATTTCCCGACATAAGAGCATAAAGCGACAAATAATCTAAAAATGTTAAAATCTTAAGACCACAACGTAAGATAAAACGACCATTTTTCAACAACACTCACATGCCCAAAACGTTGCAAAACTACTCCCCATAAAATTAAACACGACTCATACAGACCAAAATTCTCCAGAAAATTTCGACTCAAGAACATGGGAACAATTCTTCCTTTAAAACCTCAACATACGTGTAGGAGATCAAATGTCAAGGTTAAAAATTCTACAGTTACTTGCCCAATACCTCAAATAATATTAAAACACGGATCTTAAAATATCCAAATTAGCGTTAAACACTAGACGGGAATAAAGAGATTTTCGATAATCATTTGAAATCACGTGCAACAAAACAACTTCATGCATGCTTAGCTCACGGTTTAAATCTGATGAGTGCAAAATGTTTTGCCAAGACCTTATAATGTAACTCACTATATGTTTTGAGAACATGAGAAACAATTTATGCAAACTTATTTTAGAAATAAATTTAGTGCATGAATTTGGTCGACACCCACATCCTAGGATTACGCTTCTCAATCTCTCAACATACTATTGTCATCCGGATGCATCAAACATCTTAAAGCAACAATCACACTAATTTGGTTAACTTACAATTTCTCCTCGAAATAGAGTCGATTCAATAAGCTTATGGTTCTAATTCAACCAATGACTTCGACCCAAAATGGTCAACTAATTGCATCTGGCATGCTTAACCATCATTCCAATATGACAATGTTATAAACATCAACTCTCCTTTCGAATACTCGCCTAGAAACTTCCTCACTACCCCAACGATCACCATATCAAGGCAGTTTAAGTATACACACGTAATACGTAGGTTCATCATAACACTGGTCAGGTGCCATTATGAACGTACCGTACATGATTATCCTTGCGATCCTCGACAAGTTTTCCGTTTCTAGCGACTCGGTCAACCCCAAAATATCTTATCTTAAGGTACCTAATGCGCAATTGCACTTTCAATCACTTATAAGAACGTTGGTTTGAGTCTAGGCATCCAAAATCAATATCTAATTCTCTCAAACTTAAGCTCTGATACCAACTTGTAGCACCCTCAATTCTGGAAATAACAACTAATTTAAAATTTTCTAAATACATCGATAATTGCATGCATTTGTTTAATTTAATATCACTTTTTTTAATTAACCATAGGGACCCCTGGTGTAACTTAAAATTTTATAAAGTGATAGTTTCACATGCATTTGTTTCATAATTTGAATTTATTTTGCGTAATTTTTGTTTCATTATGTCAACCAAAAAAAAGTTTTACATGAACTTTTTTCTTTTCTTCATAATATGAACATAATCATATGTAAAACAATACCTTAACTCATAGTTTTCAACGAAAAGAAATCATGTTAAAATATTTTTATATAGGTTCTCAGGGGTTTGTAACATTTTTGTTGTTCTCACTTTATTACGTCTATATATATAGGGTCAGGTTCAAGGGAAAACCGCAAAAAAATGAAAAACTGAGGAACACTCTGATAGTCGTTCATCTGGACGGTATGCGCATATGCATACAAGTAATTTGTAACATGTGCACGTACATATGCACGTGTGCATAATGCACACATGCATAAAAATCAAAAAACAACTTAATTTACTTGTATGTATATGTGCATACCGTTGATGAATGGTTACCATGATGTTCCTTACTTTTTCATTTTTTGGGATTTTTCCTTAAACCTCCTTCTATATATTCACATATCATTCATGAAAAAGTCTTTAAATATATATTAAAAAAGTTAAACATTATAATTTATAAATAGGGCTCCATGGCCCTCCAATTTTCTATATTTTAAAACATAATTTCTATAGGTTGATTAAGCAAAACCATGTGAAAGGGTCATTAAGATGCCTAATATGAATTTTAATATAAAAAATAAAAAAAAATATTAAATATTGATCATTTATAGAAGTGCATCAATTTTCAATATTTTCCCATTCTTAATGGGGCCTTCCTATTATGGACCAACCATTAAAGATAAGCACCATTATATGATTTATATCCCAACAATCATGTTATAGTCAAAAGATAATTTGCAAGAAAATCTGCAAATGGGTTATGATGTAAGACTATTAGCAACAGTTTTTTTAAAATAAAAAGTTTAGGGTTTTTGAGTTAATATTTTGTTTTAATAAATTCTTTAAAATGGATAAAATAGAAAAAGAAATTGGTAGTAGAGGTGTGTATGGATTTCAGATTGCTTTTCGGGTTTGAGTTGGTCGGATTCAGGTATTGTTATATGCAAAAATTGTATATATATATTCAATCGATTTTGAGAATGAATTCAATCGATTGAGAGAATTGATGAAATTGAGAGTACGTTTAGAAATTAGAAAATAGTGTGACCAACTAAGATTTAGGATTTTCAAAAAAAAAGATAAATAAATATATTTATATAATATTTAAAAGTTATATATATATATATATTCGGTTTTCCGATGGGTTGGTCAAAAATCCCAACCTGAACCCGAATATCCCCACAAAAGTCGGTTTCGAATTTTTGGATTTCGGGGTATTCAGAATTTGAACAAACACCTCATTTTCGGTTCAGGTTTTTGGACCGTTCGGTTTTTACGCACCCCTAATTAGTATAATTCTTCAAATTTGAAGAATTTCTAAAAAATGACTGTTTATAAGAGAAAAATAATTTTTATTATTCCTACAAATACCATTTTTTTAAATCAAATGTTTAAAGTAATATTTTTATAAAATGTACTAAATATTTTAATAATATAATTAATGATGTATTATTTAAAAATGGAGATACTGTTGAAGATGCTCTAATAATGATATATATCAAGTTTTTTTTTAAATATGTCAATTTGGACTCATTTACTTAAAAATGAATCGATTTGAGTTTTATCTAACATGCGACGGGTCATATTAAAAAGTAGACAAAGTATATAAAAACGTACTTTAACTTGATTCTTATTTTCGAGATCACACACTTAAAAAAATATTTAAAGATCAAAAATTTAAAAAACATGTATAGTTAAGTGTCTATAATTTATAAATAATCTATTTTAGATTATACTTTATACAACATTTCAATTTTCTCCAATATCACGTTAGCGCTACGTCAATATTGAGTGTTAAAATAGATGTTTTAATGTTTATATCAAACTATGGACTCAAAAATGTGTATTTCTAAATACATCTTCTTCAAAATAGGAATTAAATAAACGTATGTTATTTATGCAATTTGCACTAAAAACTAGTTTAAAAAGTGTGAAAATCGCACAAATTGTGTGTGTATATATATATGATTACTTCAAATGAAAACTCATTTTTCATTGTGCACGTGAATCAATTGTTATATAACATAATAACATTAATTGAGAAGTGATTAGTGACAAAATTAGAAATTTGAATCAACGTCGACCTTATTTGACTTTTTATTTTCCTTTTTAATTAAAAATCTTTTATCTCCTTAAAGTTCAAAACAAATTATCTTAAAAATTAATAATATTTTAATCAAACAACTTATATTAAAAAAAAGAGAATTTCATGCTTTTCGATATGACATCCATCTCGATATAGTTTTTTCTTCTTCTTCATTTTAATCGTTTTTTTACGTGAAATGTTATATATGTGTTATATTCATTATGAAAATGTATGCACGTCTCCGGGTATCCACATTTGGTATGAATATCAATGGTGAACGTCCATTCACAATTCTTGATGAATAATACAACATTCAAGATGAATAATACACGAATCCATGATTCATGTATTATTCACCCTGAATGTTGTATTATTCATCCTGAATGATACATTATTCATGATGAATAATATATGAATGTCTCGTGAAGTGTGGACACATGTCGTACTCTCTTTTGTTTTCCGATTCACAACCGAAATTTCGTTTAATTCAGTATGAATATGTATGTGCATCCCCGGGTGTCCCACATTCAATATCAATAACAAATGTGAACGTTCATTCATTATTCATGATGAATAATACTCGAATTCATGAATTGTGTATTATTCATCCTGAATGATACATTATCTATGATGAATAATACACAAATGACCCGTGAAGGTGTGGAGACGTGATGCGTTTTTTTTGTTCCCCGGTTCACAACCGAAACTCGATAGGTTTTCAATTCGTCTCGATGGGTGTTGGGTTACGGTGATAAAGAATGTGATACCTTGCGACATTCAAGAAAGTGTTGAATAGGGTGATGTCGAGGTGTTGTACATACATGAACGTACAGAAATATTAATAATGAATATAACACATATATAACATTTCACGTAAAAAATGGTTAAAACAACAAAAAAACTATATCGAGATAGATGTCATATCGAATAGCACGAAATTCTCGTTTTTTTGATGTAATTTGTTTGATTAAAATACTAGTTGAGTACCCGCGCAATATGGTGGGATGTAAAAAATTCATTTAGATTTATTCAATTTGAAATATCAAATTCATTCAAGATGTCATAAAGTCTACCATTTGGGTTGTGCTGCACTGGTTATACCTTAGGGGATATGGTGGAAAATCTCATATATCCCAAGTTTAGATCCAGGCACTCTGCGAAAGTCTTTATGGCCATGGAGCCACGACATTCGTGGTTGGCCATGGATTAGTCGGTGCACGTAAGTTGGGTCAGAAACCTACGGTTTAAAAAAAAAATCAAAAGCAAAATCCCATTTTTTAGCAATTATATTACTAACTCTTTTTTAGGATGATAACTCGGATTTGGCAAAGAGGATCCTAACTGTTAGAAAGTGAAGATGATGATTGAAAGAGACGACGAATATGCTGAAGGCTTAGAGACTTCGTATATTGATTGAGAGAAAAGTAAAACATACAATATGAATGTAAAACAACTTAACCTAGACTAAAGAATACAAGGGAATATATACACAGACTATATGGACCCATGAGCGTGGGCTGGGCCTTATACATTTATATACACTAACATCCCCCCTCAAACTCAATCGGGAGAAGAATGAGCCAGATGGAGTTTGGAAACTAGATCTTGAAACCGTCCTGGTAGATGAGCTTTAGTGAAAATGTCGGTCGGTTGATCAATTGTGGAAATAGGAAGAAGCTGAATAGTCTGACGAGTCACGTGTTGACGAACAAAGTGACAGTCAATTTCAATATGCTTCGTTCGCTCGTGAAAAACGTCATTGTGAGCGATCTGAAGAGCAATGTTGTTGTCACACCACAAGGGAGTTGGAGAATGTTGAGGTGCCCACATGTCAGAGAGTAGCCAGCGTAACCACACAAGTTCTTGAGTCGTGTCAACTAGTGCTCGATACTCATCTTCAGTACTAGATCGAGCAGTCAGAGATTATTTCTTGCTCCTCCAAGAGATGAGGGAGTCTCCAAGAAAGAAACAGTAGCCGGTAGTGGAGCGACGGTCAGTAATGTCACTGTCCCAATCAGCATCAGAAAATCCTCGCAAAGTCAAGGAGGATGCAGATGAAAAATGAAGACCGTGAAACATGGTCCCCTTTAAATATCGAAGGATGCAAATGACAACAACATAATGATCTGAACAGGGTGCAGACATGAACTGACTGACTGTATGGACAACATAGGCAATGTCAGGACGGGTCACTGTCAGATAGACAAGGGACCCTACTAGCTGTCGATATAGGGTAGGATCACGCAGAGGAGGTCCAACATTCGGAGCCAAATGAAGGTTGTGCTCAAGAGGAGTGGATGCAGTTTTGTTGTCAGTAAGCCCAGCTTTTGACAAGAGATCGGAGGTGTATTTGTCTTGACAAAGATAAATTCCCAAGGGATTTGATATCACCTCAAGACCAAGAAAATAGTGTAAAGCACCAAGGTCCTTCATCTCAAAACAGGAGCTGAGAGACGTCTTGAGATGAGCGATGCCAGTAGAGTCACTGCCAGTAATAATCATATCATCCACATACAACAGAAGTAAGATTGTGCCAGCCTCAGTGGTCCGAGTAAACAGTCCTGAATCGTAGTTGCTGGGTGCAAAACCCAGAGAGATGACTGTGGAACTGAACTTTTCAAACCAAGCTCGCGGAGCTTGCTTGAGTCCATAAAGGGCCTTCCGAAGACGACAAACATGACCTTGTGGAAATCGAACGCCTGGGGGAGGTGTCATGTAGACTTACTCAGATAAGTCACCGTTCAAGAAGGCATTCTTAACATCCATCTGAAAAAGAGGCCATTGTTTTGTGGCTGCAATGGCTAGAAGACTGCGAACAGAAGTGACACGAGCAATAAGTGCAAATGTCTCCTCATAATCAATACCGTACTCTTGATTGAAGCCCTTGGCCACAAGGCGAGCTTTGTACCGATCAATAGACCCATCGGATTTTGTCTTGATTTTGAACACCCATTTGGCGCCAATGGGTGACTTGCCCGGGGGAAGAGGGACAGATTCCCATGTCTGGGCTTTGTCAAGAGCCTGAAGTTCCTCATCCATAGCTTTCTGCCAATCAGGGTTAGAGGAGGATTCCTTGTAGGAAGTAGGTTCGTGATTTGACAGCAAAGTAGCATAAACATGATAATCACGGAGATGATAAGGAACTTGTCTTACCCAATCTGATCGTCTAACATTCTGAGATTGAGAAGTTCCAGGAGCCAAAGACTCAGCAGACACCTCAGATGTTGGCTGTGTGGATGGAGTAGATGATTGATGTTGATCAGGAAAACTGGAAGAGGCAGGCTGTGTAGGGGGAGGAGACTCTGAAAGGGAGATAGATTCAGAAGGTGATGGAACAATAGGTGGAGGCGTTATGATGTCAGATTGGAGTGAGTCCAATGAAACGGAAGCATCAGTGAATAACGGAGTGGTGAAGTTAGGAGACTCACGAAACTTGGATATAGAAGAAAAAGGAATATGTTCCCAGAAGGTAACGTGACGAGATATACGAAGACGCTGGGAGATAGGATCCCAACAGCGATAACCCTTGTGCTCAATACCATATTCAAAGAAGCAGCAAAGTCTGGAGCGAGGTTCAAGTTTGGTATGTTCATGAGGTTGTAACTGAACAAAACAAGAACTACCCCAAACTTTTAGAAGTTCATAGGCAGGGGAGATCTCATAAAGAGCCTCGTAAGGAGACTTATTCTTAAGAATAGGAGTAGGATGACGATTGATGGTATAAACTGCAGTGAAAGCAGCTTCCCCCCAAAACCGTTCTGGACATTTAGCAGAAATGAGAAGAGTGTGAACCGTATCAAGTATATGACGGTGTTTTCGTTCGGCACGACCATTTTGAGGAGATGTGCCAGGACAGAAGTACTGAGAGAGAGTCCCCTGAGATTGAAGAAAAAGGAGAGAAGAGAGGACTCTTTGTATTCCATAGCATTATCAGCTCTAAGAATCTTTATAGATTTCGAGAATTGATGTGAATCATCCGAGCAAATATAATATAAATTTTAGGTAGCTCCGAATGATGTTTCATGAGATATATCAATGTGAAACGAGTATGATCATCAATAAAAATAACAAAATATCGAGCACCGCCCATGGATTGATGTGGTGCTGGTCCCCGTACATCAGAATAAATAAGATCAAAAGAGGAAGTAGAATTAAATTCATTTGATTCAAACGATAAAGCATGGTGTTTTCCCAGTTTGCAAGATAAAAAAAAATATTGTCAGACGACACACAATTTCCTAACATCCCTAAACTAGCTAACGATTTTATTCTGGTTAGTGATAAGTGACCTAGTCGGGCATGCCACAAATCGAAAGAAGAAGTGCTGGAAACTGAGGCAACAAGACTTGAAGAGGGTAATGGAAGACGAAGGTAGACCACTTCAATCATCCGTCCAACTTTACGGCCGAGTCCAATGATCTGCTTGGTCTTTGGATCCTGTACAACACAACCAGAAGAATGAAATAAAATGATCAAATTAGATTCGAGAAGCTGAGCAATCGAAACTAAGCTCAGAGATAGTTTCGGAACATTTAGAACATCTGGTAATTGTATATGAGGAGTGGAGACAGTTCCACTAAAAGATACCGATAGGCTAGTATTGTCAGCAGTTCGTACTGACGTAAAATGCTGAGGTGGTTTCTTAGAAACAAAACCATCAGTGCAGGGTGTCATATAATTGCAACACCCAGAGTCAAAAAGTCATAAGTTACCTGAGGCAACTGAGTGTGGAGAATTCATACCCATAGCACCAGATATGATCTGCTCCATGAGTTCCTGATTGCGACGCATCAGTTCCATTAGGTCAGGTGAGGAGACTGGAGAAACCTCGTTATCAGCAGTAGTAGAACCAGCAACAGCGTGAGCCGGATTCTGAGGGCCAGTGTGCTTTGAGTTCTTCGGGCAGTCAGACTCATAATGGCGCGGATGAGTGATGTCACACCTACGGCACTTGCGAATAGGACAATCAAGGAGAAGATGAGCAGTAGAATGGCAAAAGGCACACGCAGATGTGTTCGTCTTTCCCACAGGTTTGGAATAGTTGCTGTTGGTCCATTTGCCTTTGGACTTGGGATGAGACGTGTAAAGAACGCTATCAGTAGCGGGTATCGGTGAGCGTATGTGAAGACGAGTTTCTTCACTTAGCAATTCGGTTATGGCTTCTTCAAGAGTAGGTAGTGGTTGCCTATGAAGAAGAGAAACACGAACATTCTCAAATTTATCAGTAATCCCCATCAGAATGGTGATCAGATGTAGCTGGTTGAAGTAGGCAGTGAATTGTTGAGCTGTTTCATCAAATATTTGTGGAGCTCCAAGACTTATATGATCTCTGAGAGACTGCATTTCAGAGATATAAGAGTTTACGAATTGATCAGGAAGTTGACGTTTGTTCTGAAAGATGGTCCACAGTTGATACTGATGAGATAGGCTCGATGACGTATACCGCATGACAAGAAAATCCCAGAGACTCTTGGCGATGACATAGCCAAGAAACTGTTGGTTTATCTCAGGAGTAGTGGAGGCATTAATAAAACCCAGAATACGAGCATTATTGATGTCCCACTCATTCATGCGTTTTGTAAAATCAACAGCATTCTCAGCTTCTGCCTGAACTGGAAGTTTGGATGCACCAGTAACATAGGTGTAAAGCTCATAGGATTTTAGCAGAATTGTCATATGATGATGCCACAGGATGTAGTTGCTACCATTGAAAACAACCGAGATGGGATTTGAGTGACTGAGATTGGCAGCCATAAATGCGATCAAAACAGTTCACTGAGTGACCGGTATGGACCAGTAGGATGTGCGACCGGTATGTGCGATCGATATGAACCGGTGGTATCGACCGGTATGCGGTTTACGACCGGAATTCTTCCGGTCTGCAGCTAGGGTTTCGAGTCTGAGAGAACGAACCCGTGTGTTTGAAGGCGGCAACGGCGTCTCGATAAAAAAAAGGAATACAAAATCGATGATTGAAGAATGAACAGTAATCGATGAACAGTAAATCGATGAACAGTAACGATGAAGATGATGAGAGTGCAAGCAAACCTACAACTCTGATACCATGTTAGAAAGTGAAGATGATGATTGAAAGAGACGAAGAATATGTTGAAGGCGTGGAGACTTCGTATATTGATTGAGAGAAAAGTAAAACATACAATATGAATGTAAAACAACTTAACCTAGACTAAAGAATACAAGGGAATATATACACAGACTATATGGGCCCATGAGCGTGGGCTGGGCCGTATACATTTATATACACTAACACCAACAATGACTGAATGTTCAAAGTGTAATGCATAATTAAAAAAGTGTTAGGGGTCGTCTACTAAACGGTTACCGGGTAAACGCTTACTAATATCATTTACCTTATTGATTGAACATGAAAAGGACCAAGAAACTTACCCGGTAAGAGACAAGGGAATGACCGATAGTCTTACCTGGTAAGTGCGGTAAATGACTCTTACTCGGTAAGCACTTATCGAGTTTAAATGCTTACCAATAATCTATTTTCATGGCCAAGGATGTCACGCAATAAGGTAAATGAAGGTGAATCTCTTGTCGGTAAGCGCTTACCCGATAAGAATTTCATAAACAACCCATATCTCTAATTTCATCTTTCTAGGAAGAGCGATTAGGTATATCACTTTGGTAATTATTTAACATTAAGGAAGCTCGAAAGATTATTTAGCAAACCACAAGGGTTGTGACGTACTGATTAAGGCCCTGGAGGATGTGGTGGAATATCCCATATGTTCAGGGTTCGAATTCAGATGTACACAATAATTGTAGGCACTAAGGTTTAATCAGGGCTAATGTCTTACAATCATAATTTGTCAAGGGATTAGTCTAGGCATAACCTATGAACCCTTAAAAAAAGATTATTAAGCAATCTTAAAGCTCATGTACAAATAGAAGCAAAAGAACTACAAAATTCAGATTTCAAAAGTAGACCTGGCAAAAAATGACACGACACGCTAACACGACACGAACTTGACACGAAATAAACGGGTTTGGGTAATACATTTCAACCCGTTTAAGTAAACGGGTTAACATGACACGACACGAAAATTAAACGGGTAAGGTCAGAGTAAAAAATTTCTAACTCGAAAATGACTCGAATAACCCGTTTATATATATAATATATATATATATATATATATATTATAAGTTTTCTTTTTAATGCTTTGTATTTTTAATGTTTTAGATTTGGTTAGAACTTATAAGTTAGAACTATAAAATTTGGATTTATAATGCTTTCATTTGAATTTTGGATTTGTACTTTTTTGTGAATTTTCGATTTTTAATTTTTAGTTTTATAAATGTTAAACGGGTTAGGCGGGTCGGGTCCAGGTTAGACATGTCGGGTTCGGGTTGAGATTTTCTGACCCGTTTATTAAACGGGTCAGGTTATGGTTAGACAATCTCAACCCGTTTAACTTTGAACCCAACACGACATGTTTGCCAGGTCTATTCAAAAGCATTTTGAGGACCTCAAAATGTTCAAAGAGCAAATGGTTGTTTCAAAAACCAATCTGTTTTTCCTTAACAACATAGGAAGAATTAAAATGACCAAATTGCAAGCAAATAGAAAAAGACTCAAGAAAACTATTTTAAAACCGAAAAAACAACATATTATACTTAGATTCTTATTACAAAAAAGAAACTTTACCCTAAATTAATAGAGATCACAAGAAACAACTGCTTCATTTATAACCAATAATCATCCTTACGGTTCCATGTCACTGAAAAACCACAAGTAAAAAGTGGTCAAATGAATGATGTATCAAAAGGTTAAATTAGAGCATGAATGTACTACTTTGTTAATTCTTAAAGTATTCTCATCACATGAATGGTTCTGAGAATAAGTTGCATAGGATTCCAAAGGCTACGATGATAAGCATCCACAACCACACAACATGACTACAGTTTCCATTGAAACCATGATTACAAATGAAAATCATCTAATTCAATGAACTTACAAACGAAAATCATCTTTTTACCTCAAGAGTCAAAAACAAAGATTGGTCGAGTGTCAATTTTTTTTTGTAGAGGATGAAGACAAAAATATATAGAAAGAGGCATGGATTGCAAAACCAAGATTACAAATCAAAATAATCTAATTCTATAAATGAAGACCAAAGAATCTTTACCTCAACGATCAAGTAAAAAGATGGAGACCGACTCCAAATAAATCTGCAGGAAAGAACAAAAGTAGAGGTCAATCAAAGTTTGGAAACGACATTTCCCGGAGTTTGTCCATGTTAGTCAAAGAAAGAGGAGACTATTGATGAAAACTTCATACCCATTTCTATCCACACAAAAGAACTGATGCATGACAATAAGTAAAAACAAAAGCTTCAATTGATACCTGATACATGAGATTGTACATCTTCTCTAGGAGTGAAACCTGTCTGTGAGATAAACACCACCGTAAACATAAGAACATATATTTATAAACACCAGCGGTCAATAAAAGAACTCACACAGTAGTATGGATGCTTCAAAATGGGATGGAGGAACATAACATAATCCATCTAAAAGAAGAACTTGAGAAAAAAATCTACAAATCTTGAATTAGACTGAGATCCTTCAACTATCTAGAGAAGAATTGTTAGGAAAATGATGAAGATTGCGTGACCAAAGTGAGGAATGTAATCAAAAGATCGAATGTTTGAACATAGATGATATATATCAAACACAACATTCATATTAAAGCATCAACCTTTTTCCAGACTTGAAAATTTACAATAAGAGAAAAAGTATAGTAAAGTAAGAAAAAGCTTACCTCTGTGAAGCCAAGATAAATAAGGACCAAGGTTAGAAGAAAATGTTCCTGGTGATCATAAGAATATTGGTGCTTAGAAGCCCTCTCTGTATTTCTAATGGCATTGATTTTGCAATATACATTTAGCCATACCTTTTTGGGATTTTCACTATGATGCCTTCCCGTATCTCCTTGTTTCTCAACATATACTCATTCATCTACAAGTATAGAACCAAAAAGTAAATGATGCACTAACCACCGAGAAAGAGAATAATATATGAATAGAACCACACGTCGATATAGAAGAGAACTATTACCTTGAAGGTGTCAATCTTCAGGTTTCACATTCAATCGGTTGAAGGCGTCAATACAGAACCAGGCATAGATACAGAACCACTTGAATGAAAGACGAAAATAGTTTGAATCGAGAGATGGTGAGGTGCGACCTTTTTTAATTTTGAAATTTGAATCAGAGGAGTAGAGTAGGAGAGAAAGAGAGAGAATCCTTCTGCCCCTTTTTGCAGGTGAAAGCTGGAATAGGGAGAAGAAAAAAAAAGGGTTACTGTAATGGAGCTGTTAAAACTATGCTGAGAGAAAGAGGAGTCTGAAGTGTCCATTTTTAGTGTTGGTAAATGCATTTCATATTTGGATTTTGAAATTTGAATTTGTATTGGGAACATAAATATAATTCTTACCAAACCTGCAAAATACAAAAGGTTTGAAAAGTGAATTTATAAAATATAAAGGGTTGTGCATTTCTTGTTTGTACCTCATGCATAAGAAAAGGTAATTAAGACTTTTAGCTTTAATAAGTTGTACCTTATGCTTAAAATGTTGTTTTTAAGACTTTTGTGAAATTTCCTTTATAAGGTAGTATAGATTAATAATTTTTAAGATAATTCATTTTAAACTTTAAGTGTGTAAAAGTTTTTAATTAAAAAAGAAAATAAAAAGTCAAATATGGTAAGTGTGAGTTTAAATTATCTTCCATTTTTACCCCTAATCTAATTTTAATTAAAAACTCTATTTAATATGATTGGTTGGATCAATAGAGATGGAACAGATTTGTCCTCACATGCACAATGAAAATTGAGTTTTCATTTGAACTTCCCTCTTCTCTCTCTCTCTCTCTCTATATATATATATATATATGTGGTAACCGTGGGTTTCAAGGCCTGTTTACGCGCATCAACTAATCTTCCGGGCGACCATGAGTAACTTGGAGTCATCATAAGTGAACCTTCATGGCCACAAGAGCTTTGGCAGCACGAAGATTCAAAGAAGATAATATTTCTACTACATTCCTCTTAACCTTACCGGTATACCCCAACCCAATGTATTTATATACTTACGACATCCTCATTTGTTTTATTAAAAAATAAATAAATCATTATTTTAATAATATACATTGGTGATTATATTTAAAAATTAATTAATTTAAAAACTAGATATATAAACAAAATACGTTGATACATCAACTTGAGTTGATCTATTTTTACATGTACTAGAAACAACTCGTTTTGACCGTTACCGATTCGTCCGATCGTTCATTTTGTTTCCTTTTGCTTAAACAATCGGTTATTTATTCCAATCTCAATGATGACATGAATACACTTGTTTCTGTATTTGTTTGTTATTGTAACATTTAAAATGCAACATTTAAGGGGGCGTTTGGTTCGCTAGATTCCGCCGAAATCTGATGGAATTGGAATGGTCAATTCCATTGACCAAATTTCATCATGATGTTTGGTTATCCATGGAATGGAATTGAATTCCTTCAAATGTGGATTTGGTCATTCCTTCACAAAAGTGATGAAATTGAATTCCATTCCATCCAATATTTTGAAAATGACAAAAATACCTTCTTAACAAAATTAAAACTCATCAGATGTGGATTTGGTCTCCTCTCTCTCTCTATATATATCTCTCTATATCTCTCTCCTCTCTATATCTCTCCTATCTTTATCTCTCGCCTCTCTCTACCCGCTCCCTCTCCCTCCATCTCTCACAATCTCTCTCCTCTCTCTCTCTCTCTCTCTCTCTCTCGGCATTTAAAAAAATAAAAATAAAAGAAAGAGTATTTTTGTCATTTTTCAGAATTTCATTCCAATTCTTTTGCAAACCAAACAGACAGATTCCAATTCATTTAATTGATTACATTTCATTCATGCCAACCAAACACTTGGTCAAACCTGATAACATTTCAATCCAATTCGTTCCAGATTCCAATTCATTAGACAAATTTCATTCATTCAGAAATCATTCTGCGAACAAAACGCCCCATGATATTCCAAAAATGTTCAAAAATGATAGATAAATTATTCACAATATTTTTTTATAATACATGCACTAAACATAATCTAATAAAAACATATAATTTAAAATCATTTTCACAATAACGTGGAAATATTTTAAAATATTTTCCAATATATAAATGCACTTTATACTATAGATTAATAAAGCCACTTTTAGTGACTTCCAAGTTTAATTATGAAAAATTTACATAAACTTTGTTTACTTTATTTAAAAAGCAATAAAAGGGTCCAACTTGAAATATTTAGTCAAATAATATTACTTAATAATCCTATTTAATTAACCTAACTATTTATTGAAAAATTTGACATAAATGATACATACTTTGAAACAATTAAACCTGTAAATAAAATTTCACTACAAAACAAATGATTTCTACCCATAAAAATCATCCAAAAAAATTTCCGTCGATAATACCGATATATCACCCACAAAATACCATGGTTTTGGTAGAAATCCAATGTTTTTCAAGGAAATAAATAAATCAGGGCCCTGGGTAATCTATCACTGATTTGAGTTTCCCACCAACAATTTACCTACAAACTTTTGTGGCGGTTTTGTGACGAATCGCCCCTTTAGCATCGGATTTCCTAGGAAAATTCCATAGGTAAAATCTTCATTTTAGTAGCGTGTTAATAATTGACAATTAAATTATTGATGGAAAACAATGCAAACATATATTTCGTATGATATACAGTAATACTAAATTTATTGAATCAGTGTTGTTGATAATATAAGGATTCAAGATTGTTGGAATGAAACCTCGAATCACCGACAACGAAAGCTTCGTAGCATTGATCACGAGAATAGACTCTGACAATCAAATTAATTAGTAATCTACTCTCTAAAAGATTGAAAGAGATATATAAGTTCTAATGCAATACGGGTGATCATTCTAATTCAACTAATAAATTTTAGCTTGTTTTTATAACATAAGAACAATAAATAAATTAAATATTACAAAACTGGAAAAGGCATGATGGCCATGTCAAGCATTAGGTTACGAATAAGACATTTGTCAGAGTTTAGAAAGGCGAGTCTATTGTCTGTTTGATAGAGATGCATCTTTTTTCGATCTAAAATAGTTGTCTTTATGAAATCAGTTTCAGAGTGCATTCAGTTGTTCCAGATTTTATATTGGTAAAATTATTTAACACATGATTTGAATGTTTATTATTGATCTTGTTGGTATTATTGTTATGGTATGATATATATATATATATATATATATATAAATCATGGAAGACTAATTAATGAAAGAGATATCCACAATCTACAAGTAATGCACTTGATCATTTTGTATTGGATATGTTTGCCATTGAAGGTAAGCACCAAAACAAAGCATTACTTTCCATGACACCAAGCATTTAGGGGTGGAAAATAATAAACCCCACATAACATGATTAATGAATTTTATTGTTTTTATTTATTTATTTTTAATAATAGAATTAATAATTATATACTTATATTTTTGCAATTGAGATTAGACATGATGACATTAAACATTTTCACTAACATGACATCTGGTAGGAGTACCTAAAGACAAATGATTAGGGTATCAGACTATATATGGAGACCCATAGATATTGTAGTTGGGCAGAAGAAAATTGGACAATATTTTTTGTCGAATATAATATCAACATATCAACTATTATTGCAGATGATTTAACTAAAATTGGACGAAAATGATGTGGCCAGTATAATGAAAACGAAACAAAAATAAATTATCTTAATAATCAACTATACATGTTGGAATCTCACATCAACTAAACACAATCTATCAAACCAAGTATTCTAATAAAGAAATTTAAAGAGATTTCACATATCACGTGCACTACATACCAACTATTCGGCTCTAGATTGTATATTAATTTGTAAGTTGTTTTCTGATACCGAATTCTTGGTGTTATGTGCGATAAAATCTTTAACTGTAAAACCGACCTTTTCAAATTTGCCCACTTCATTACTCTCTCGAAATTTCAAGTAATCCAAGCAAACAAATGGCTCATAAAGTCGCACATTCTCGTTGCCTACAACGTCATTAGGAGCGGAAATCACTTTCTCGTCTTCGAAACACCAAAAGAAAGCGATCGAAAACCGGTTTAATGGTTTCTTTAAGACAACTCTATGTTCTGATGATATGAATTTATCGTTACTCCAAGCTTGCAATAAGTCGCCAATATTTACGATTAAGGTCCCTTCACTTGGAACAATGTCCATCCACCTCCCCTCTTCTTTCGATTTCACTTGTAAACCTCCCGTTTCGTCTTGATACACGATCGTTATGCAACTCATATCGGTATGCATACCGAGCCCTTCAACAGTTTCTTGATCTTCTAAATTGTTTGGTGGCGAATATCTGTTTATTCTCATATAACCATGGCAATTCTTGAAATCACAGTCGTAAAACCTTGTGTCGAATTCGTCTCCTAGGATCGTTAACATGATCTTCATGATCTTCTTCGACAACTCGGTCATTTTCTTCCCGTATTCTTCCAACATCTCGCTATATATAAAGCAACCAAAAGTAGCGTGTAAATGTTCCAAATTAAATACTAAAGTATTCGTGAAAACTACAATTACGATGGCTAGAAAACTTATCTATACAAGATTGTCGAAAACCTAAGTCGATCTTGTTTTGACATTTTCACAAGAACATTTATTTTTGCAGCGTCGTCAGTTTTATAAGACGTCAAATATGTCTAAATCCCATATTAGACAACATAATGTGATGGGCCAAAAAATTATATACGTCTTATTTAACTGTGTTACAATAAGTTATAATAAGACGTTTTTGGGCATCTTGACAAGTTTTTAAAACATTTTTGAAATAAATAGTAGTATTACTTTTTTTATTCGAGACTTTTAAGAATTGTCTTATAAACACACATTTTTATAAAAAAAAGTGTCTTATGAAAACGTTTTTATAAAACACTTGTTTTTATAAGACATTATTTTCAAACAATATCATATAAAAAGACTAGTGGGACGTTTTATTTATTTCAAAAATGTCGTAAAAAACTTGTCGAGGCACCCATAAATTGTCCTACCAACTTATTGTAACATTGAGATTGCCTCATAAACTCAAGTTTTATAAAACAGTATATTATATATATATATAAGATATTTAGACATATTTGACATCCTATTTTGTTACGCATAGTGAACGGAAGCATAAACCCGAGTACAACGACTCAACAAACATCAACATCCTTACCTGAATTCACGACTGTTTTCATCAAAGATCACATCAACCGAATCTCGAGCAGACGAACGAAAATCTGGTCCGGAAACCCTAAAACTTTCGAAAAAAGGAGATGCAATGAAGTGAGGAGTGTAGGTTTTGATGGATGAACAAGGACCAAGTTGAAGCTTTGTTTCAGAAGGAAGATCAAAGAGTTGATTAGAGAATGAATGGATATTTTCATAAAGGCCCCTGGAGATTCCATGATTGACAATATTGAAGAAACCCCATTGATGACAAGCTTCAGAAAGAGATGATAAAGAAGAAGGTTGTAATGGCTTTGAAAGGTCTAGACTTGGGAGGTTTAGGGTTGTGTCTAGAGAAGAATTTGAAACCATTTTTGGAAATAAAATATATTGACTAGGTAGTAGCCTTGTAGGTATATATATATATATATATGTGTGTGTGCTTGTGTGTGTTTTTACTCAATCTTAGTTGGCTAATTGGTTTCATTTAAACTTTAAAGAAAAAAAATCACATTTTCTTAAATTAAATATCCTTTAAGATTTATGTTATTAAATATTAATCATTCTAAAATATATTATTATCTTATGGAAAGATACATTATAATAAAATTGGATTTATAAGACGTCATTAACTTCTAAGGCGTTGTTTGGTTGATTTTTGCGGATAAAGTTATCTATTAGATTAATCTGTTTGTATAAATTAATAAAGTTTTTGTTTGTAAGGGTTTTTATAGATGAGATGAGTTTGTTTTTTAATTGGGAGGGAAAGGTTTGGAAAATATTTGGTTTTTTGCATAAAGCTCCCCCTTAGAAGCTATATGAATAAGCTACTTTCTATATCATTAAGTCATTACCAAACATACATGTATAGCTCACCAAATAGTTATGAGTCTAATTAGGCTCATTAAGTTGCTAATAAATGGCTTTATAAGACTTAATTTGCAGGACCATAAAATAAAGCGTCCTATCGAAGGCGTTGTAATAAGTTTATAGAATGTTTTTGGGCAACTTAACAAGCTTTTTAGGATGCTTTGAATAGAAAGCGTCGCGTTAGCTATTTTATAGAACACTTTTACAAAATGTCATATAAACCCATATTTCTATAAGACACTTGTTTTTATACCATTTTTCAAATAGTTTTCTATAAATTAGTTAATATGACGTTTTTTTATATAAAATGTTTTAAAAACCTTGTTACGACACCCAAAAACGTCCTATAAATTTATTACGTATTTAGATAGGACATTTTATTTTTTTGTCCTATATAAGTTTTATAAAACGGTCTATTATGACGAATAGAAATTTGTGTCCTATATAATGTATGCAAGAGGTCTCTGTTGTAACACTCGTAAATCTATGTAAGTCTGAATTCCCAAATTTATCTGATTTACGACTTTTATTCAATCGTTATACACCTTTGCGAAGCTTCGGTTCCATTCAAGATGGCATGTGGGTCACGGGTTCGAAATCTCGGGTTTTCGGGCCTCGGTACCATGGGTGCGATTGTGCCCCTCGATAGTGACATTATCACTATCGCCATGGCACTGTCGGGGGAAAGGGACCCCCTTTGGTACGTCCGGCACGGTTATGACCCGCGATTGTGACACGGGCACTATCGCCGTGTCACTCTCGTACCGTGAGGCTGAGCCGCAGTACCTTCTGGGCGAGAATGCCCTGCGATAGTGACATTGTCACTATCACTTGTCAAGGTCGCGAGCGGGGATCAGGGGTATAAATTGAGCAGCTCCGAATTCTAAATCATTTATCTGATTTTGGGGCTGCATTCAATACGATTTTCTCCTAGATTTTGGTAGGGTTTCATCCTCAATTTCTCCCTCTTCATTAACTCCTCTCCTATCTACCTCTAATGTGGATTATTTATTTCTCTTTTAGTGTTATTTAAGCTCTAGTGAAGATCTCAAACATTCTACCATCTCAAGATTTCCATCTTCTCCATCTAGGATTTCTAGGGTTTTCAACAAAACCCATATTGTGAGTTCATACTTGCCTTCTAAAACTTTATATATGTCAGACTAATATTTTACTTCTAATCATCTCCTTATTTATGATTTGTTGACAAAAAAAAATGGAATTTAACCTAACTTGAGATTTTTGGAGATTATTAGGATTTCACAACCATTTTATGATATGATGGAGTATTACATGTTTTGACCCATAAAAGATGTTTGATCTTGTATAATTATGGTTAAATATAGAAATAAAACCATTTTTACCACGTTTATGGTACCATTTCATGATGAGGTTTACTAAATAAAGATACTTTGGGATAATGGAAAGTGTGTTTGGCCATTACTATTAAATGATGTTGATTTACGAGTCTCTATCAAAGGGTGAGGTTATTTTGTGAAGTTAGGCAAATCATTTTGGGAGAATATTGATGTAACCCATACATGTCATTATGGTTTGGGTCACCAATGAAATGGTGACAAGCTTTAGATTACTACTAGTGGATCCATAGGTATTGAGTCGGCTAAATTTCAAGATGTACTCCCCTTGTAACTAGTTGAGACATTGGGTCCTCGGAGGCAATTGGTACGGTTATGTGGGACCGGTTACTAGCCATGGGCCGTAAATGTAATCTTAGTGAACGAGTATGACTTGGATCATCGGGTGCCCTCCCCCACATCTGAGTACGAGCCGACGTTGTTCATGGCCATGGATCCAAGTAATTAGCTCGCAACTCGGAGAGTGACTTACTTTTGTGTTCCGCCACCATCCTTGGAAATCGGGTCTCCCCCCTCATCGCAAGATGTAAATTGGACCGTGAGGTCACTATATGGTTAATCCTTCTTGTGAACCCAACTCTTGGAAAAGATTACTTACTGTTGCATTTAACTTAAATTTCCATATTTTCTTTATAAACTGTATGTTCTCACTAGGCTTTAAGCCTAACACTTTTTCTCAAATGATGTGTATAACAAGTTTCTTTAGCGGTGGGTTGTTGAAGGTTTGAGTGACGAGCGTGGGCTTTTGAGGCATTTTCAGATGAATAAATATTTGGTTGGCATTTAAATGATTTCTTTATTTTGAGAATTTGGGTTGACAACCGATGTAATCTAGATAGAATCTGTTTAGATTAGTTTGTTGTTGATTTCCACATTCGTTCACAGGATTTGTAAACGCTTCACACATTTACCCATTTGGGTGGTTTACTCCAAATACAAATGTTATATTGCCGAATTTTCAAATTTTAAATTACTCTAAATATTAGGGTGTTATATCTGTACACTTTTGGTGATCAGGGAAATGCAAGCACTTGATCACATTTTCTTGGCCGCATATGTGCATGCCAAAACCGTACGAACAATAAATGCAACCTCTGGTCGCATAGGCTGATCTGAGGGGAATTACCCGACGCATGACCTGGAACTGGCAGCGGTAGTTTTCACCTTGAAGATTTGGAGGCATTACTTGTATGGGATTAAGTGTCAGATTTTCACCGATCACAAGAGCCTCCAGCACCTGTTCAACCAGAAAGATTTGAATATGAGACAGCGAATATGGATGGAACTGTTAAGTGATTATGACTGCGAGATTCTTTACCATCCGGGTAAAGCCAATGTAGTGGCTGGCGCCTTGAGTCGGAAGGAACGTGGCGACGCAACGAAGATAGTGCCGTTTCGGGTTGAGGAAACTTCCACCTTCTTGGAGGAAGTCAAGAGTCTATAAAAGGAAGCGCTTGCAGAAGAGAACTTGAAGAGCGATAGAATAGTCAGAAATGTAAATTCGCTAACGGTGGACAGTCGAGGAGTGAAATGTTTTGGTGATCATGTGTGGATCCCGAAACGGGGTGAACTTCGGAAGAAAGTGCTAGAGGAAGCGCATAAGTCGCGTTATTCTATTCATCCAGGAACCAACAAAATGTATCGATACTTGAAGCAAAGTTACTGGTGGTCGGGCTTAAAAGAAAGATATTGCTCACTTCGTCGAATGATGTCTGACGTGTTTAAAGGTGAAAGCGGAGCACCAAAGGCCTTACGGGGAGCTTCAACCGTTGGAAATTCCGGTTTGGAAGTGGGATGAAATCTCTATGGACTTCATCACCGGATTGCCGCGATCACCTAAGGGGCACGATGCCATTTGGGTGATAGTGGATCGACTCACTAAATCAACTCATTTCCTACCGATTAAGGAGACGTATCCGTTGGAGAAATTGGCAAAGTTGTATATAGACGAGATAGTATCTAGGCATGGAATACCGTCGTCTATAATGTCAGATCGAGATGGTCGATTCACGTCATCTTTTTGGAAAAGTTTGCAGAGAGAGTTGGGTTCACAACTCAAGTTGAGTATAGCCTATCACCCACAATCTGATGGTCAAAGTGAAAGGACCATACAAACACTGGAATACGTGCTCGGAGCATGTGTGATCGACTTCAAGGGTTCGTGGGAAGTTCACCTACCATTGGTAGAGTTCTCCTATAACAACAACTATCACGCCAGCATTCAGGCTGCACCGTTCGAGGCGTTGTACGATCGCAAGTGTAGGACACCCTTGTGTTGGAACGAAGTGGGAGAACGGCAACTGACAGGTCCAGAGATAGTTCAAGTGACGACTGATAAGGTAAATCAAATTCGTGAAAGGTTGAGGTCGGCGCAAGACCGACAAAGGATGTACGCGAATAGGCGAAGGAAACCTATCGAATTTCAAGTGGGAGACTTGTTTATGTTGAAAGTTTCGCCTTGGAAGGGAGTAGTCCGCTTCGGAAATAAGGGTAAGTTGCGACCGAGATTTGTTGGACCTTTTGCTATCCTAGAGCGTATTGGGGAAGTAGCGTACAAACTAGATCTACCCGTGGAGTTGCGAGGGATTCACCCCACATTCCATGTGTCTAATTTGAAGAAGTGTTTAGCGGAAGCGGATGTGGTGGTGCCATTGGACGATATTCGAATAGATGAAAAACTAAGCTATGTTGAGGAACCGATGGCCATTTTAGACCGTAAAGTGAAGAAACTGAGGAATAAGGAAATCTAACTTGTGAAAGTTCAGTGGCAGTTTCACAAAGGACATCAAGCAACTTGGGAATTAGAGTCGGATATGAGGGCCCAATATCCCTGTTTGTTCAATGAAGGAATTCCAAGGACGGAATTCTTTTGAGGGGGGGGGGATATTGTAATAACCACACTCAAGTGGAATAAATTAGACCTTGGGGAAGTCTCTGCAAAAGGCCCATAGTTAAGGGTCTAGAGTGTAAAAAGGGAATAAGAGGGAATTAACCCTAGGACCTAGCATATTCTTGTTGGCGGCTGGAGAAATTTGGGAGAAAGAGCAGAGCAAGGTCGCGATTGAAGAAGGAGGAATTTGAAGGATTTGAGATTTTTGGCTTCTCCCCAAGTAAGAATCTAAGTCCCTGTTTCTCTTTTAAGATTAGGTTTATCGAGTACAACCTCTAAGGAGTGGAGTCTGATTTATGATTTTGGTATGTGTAACACCCTGAATTTTGGAGTTGGGTGAAAAGTTGACCGTTACCCAAAGTTCAAGGGGGTTAAATGAAACTTGGATTTAAATATATATCAACTATTGAGATATTTAAATTATCTCATATTGATACTTGTTTTGAAGACCAGAGAGAGAGAAAGAAAGCTTTGAAGTGGGTTTTCGATTTCTTGTCTTTTGAGGTATGTTTTTAGCTTAATCCTTCGATTGAAGTGTTATGGCCGGTGTAAATTCCCGTTGTGTAGCTTTTCAACCGTTTAAATTTGCGTTTTAACGTTTTTTTGAGTTTGGCCGGAATCTGGGTGTGCTCCGGCGAGTTTTGAGTGAGCAGGTCGACCGGTCAGGGAAGACCAGTGGTCGCGCAAAGTGGCATTTGCGCCACCCTTTGGTCGCGCGAAGTGTCTTTTGCGCCACCCCTTGATCGCGCGAAGTTTCTTTGGCGCAAAGCCTTATTTTGCGCCACTCTCTTGTCGCGCAAAGCCTTCTTTTGCGCCACCTTTAGTTCGCGCAAAAGCCTTCTTTTGCGCCACCTATTGCTCGATGTTAGCTTCTGTTGTCTTTAAGTTTTAGTCAGAAAGTGGGAGAGTTATCTGCGTTTTGACTTACCGATTATTTCGGTGTTGTCGTAGGTAGCATTCGTTAGGAAGAAGAAATCTGAGGTGAGTTCCTACTAACCTTTCTAAACTGTTATATATGTCAAAGGTTGTGTTTTTAACTCCAATATATCTCAACGGTTTCGGATTTTCCGGTTTTTTTGTACATTTGATGTAACTTGGGGTTTCGAGATATTTTAGGGTTCCCGAACACTTTTGACTAAAATGATGGGTTCCATCTTGTTGAAGTAAAAGAATGTTTTACTTGCCCAGTAGTGTGGCTTATTTGAAAGAATGCATATAATCTTGTTTTATGATTATCTTTCTTACCAGCAGTTGATCTTGAAAATGACATTTTGAAATATAAATGTTTTGATAGCTATTTATCTAGCTTTGATGGTCACATGAAATATTGTGACAAGTCATGACTATACTAGTTGATCCCTAGGTATCGAGTCGGCTTATTGTTGGGATGTTTGTACCCCATTGTATGTAGCTAGATGCATTTGATCTTCGGGGGCATTTGATACGGTTATGTGAGACCGGTTACTAGCCATGGGTCAAATGCAGTCTAGTGAACGAGTATGACTGGTTCCTTGGGGGCCTCCCTCACATCGTAGTACGGACCGAAGCGTTCGTGGCCATGGTTCCATGTATTTAGCTCATAACTCGGATTTGTGGCTTACTTTGTGTTCCACTACAATCCTCGGTAAATCGGGTAATCCCCATCATCGGAAGATGTGTTTCGGACCGGTTGTCCTTTTGTACCAAAGAACTCCATTTGTATAACTAAACCTTTGGAAGGATTTAATTTGATACAGTTGTTTATATCTCTTTGAAATTTATAAACTATATGTTCTCACTAGGCTTTAAGCCTAACACTTTTTCTCAAATAATGTGTATAACAGCTTTCCCTTAGCGGTGGGTTGCACAGGGTTTTGAGAGTCGAGCGTGGACTCGAGGCATTTTGAGATGACTATTATTTGGTGTTGGACATTGTTTAAGTCCCATCTTTTGGTGATTATGGATTGTCAACTAATGTAATCTAGATAGTTTTGCTTAGATTAGTATGTTGTCAATTTCCATAACCAAACACAGGTTTATACCAAATATGAATGTCGTGTTGCCATATTTCCAGGTTTTAATTTACTCTGAATTTTAGAGTGTTACAGTATGGATTAAGAATGAAATGGAAACTCTATTTTTGTTCCTTTAGATCGATTTAATGATTCTGAGATGTTTTTAGTTTGATCTTTGAAAGTTGGAATCCAAACCTGTACAAGTTATTAGTCTATCTTGTCGGACTAGGAGTATTGGGGGTTTTCTGTTCGCTCGAGAAAAAAACCCTACGCTGGGATGAGTTGAATATCCCCCCGAAAGGGTGACGTCGGGGGGGGGGGGGGGGGGGGGGGGGCAATCGAACACCCGGGAGACAGGTGGTGCGACAAAGCCCGGGCGGGTTGGAGGCCGGGAGTCGGCACGACCCGGGCGCGGGGGGGGGGGGGGGGAGTCGGCGTACCCCAGGCAAGAGAGAGAGAGAGAGAGATTGGGAGTCAGTATGGTCCGGGTGAGGCCGGGAGTCGGCCGAACCCGGGGATGGAAGGAGAGGGTCGGGTCATACCGGGCGAGAAAGGAAGACCCCGGGAGTTGGGGCACCCCGGGAGGATCCGGTCACGGAAATTTCCAGTGACCTGTGTGTATTGGTCTGAGGCTAGCTAGGGGAACGTTTTATATAAATTTTAGGGGGAGAGTCTGATCGTCCACACGTTAATTATCAGGAAATGCTTTACCTGTTTATCACTCTATCGTAGGTTGTGAGATCGCGAAATCAAAAGCTAAGCAAGGACCCAAGGTGAGTTTTCTAAACTAAAGTCTTTCATGATGAAGAAGTTATGTTTATAACGTTATCTGTAAGTTTTGAAATGATGTTGGTTATTAATTACATGCGAGTTTTATTTAAATATTTAAGATGTTTCTATTACTATTGCTTAAGTGGATATGTATGCATACATAGTCATAAATGTGTTATGCTCAAAGTCGAGAGGTGTGGCCCTCCTGTGCTCATACCGGAGGGTGTGTTCTGTTTATGTCATTGGGGGTGTGTCCCAATAAGGCAGTGTGAGTCACAGACACGTTGTCACCTTAGGGTGACGGTAGTGTGAGCTGAGAAGTTTATTGAAAGTGTAACTGATTCTTTAAAACTGAAAATGGTTTATTTATTGATAAATCTTTTGAATGTATGTTGAGTTAAAACTGTTATTAGAGGGGACTCACTAGACCGTTGGTCTAACCCTCACTCTTTCAAATTTAAAAACCCTTTTCAGACAGGCATGATCTAGGAAGAGCTGATAAGGGCAAAAAGAAGATGTAGCGGAAGTTGGCTAGAAGACCGTCACCTTAGTTTATTTTCTTTAAATCTCAGTTGTGTAATAGGTTGTCTTTCTGCAAACTTTAAGACTTACTATTAACTTGATGTCGTTTTTGATGTAAGACTTATGCTATGTTGCTTTACTTGTTTGGTAACGGATTGGGTTGTTTCACCTGACCCAACCCACCATCCTTTTTCTTTCATAAACTCGTCTATCTTCTCTCTTCCAAAACCCTATGTTTTTTTTCAAATTACCTTCCATCCCGATACAAATCCAACAAATTTTCTCAACAGAATTGTGTTTTCCAACTTCCAATCGACATTCTTCAATACCCATAACTGGTTTTTCTTCTTCCTAAACATATTTCGTCTGGGTTTATTTTAGATATAATTCCTTAAGATAAATTATTGAGCTAGAACCAGGCTGAGGAACAATGAGGCTTTTTCTAATCTTTTCAAACTCAAAGACAGTTGGTTTGATCCAAAATGATTATCATAGGAACACAGGGTTTGGTTAGGACTCAAGTGTTTAATGAAATGACATAGAAAAAAATGTAGGTTGTATTTAGGTTTAATGAGAAAAACAAATAACAAGGTATTTAGGACTTTAGGTTGTATTTAGACTGATTATTTAACACAACAACCAAACAACAATTTAACCTAACCCATATAGACAACTATATCCTTATATACAACTTAATTTATACAGAGCTTTATGAAAAATCAACCGAATAGCCCCTTAGTCTTTTATTTGGTGATGATTTTGATATTTAATCCTGGTGTTTCTCTGGAATGCTTGTTAATTTTTGTTAGATTTTATGTTATCCTGTTGTTAATGGTGTTTTATTAAGAATTTTTGAAATAACCCAAAACCGTTTTATCTGAAATCTCATACGGTTTGAATAGGTTATTCGATTTTGATTTTTTTTTAAATTCCTACGTATGCCCTTAATCACATAACTTCTTGGGTCCGCCATTACAATCTTACCAATATAGGTATATGTATTTATTTTGTTTTTTAGATTTCTATATATAATTTTTTATAATTTAAAAAATATTAAAGCAAATGGGAAAAAGAAAAAGTGAGGACCAACAATATCCATTGAGACATACAACATGCATATACAAATTATATCCATGTCCATGGGAATATATATATTTATTGTAATTGAATTTAATAAAATTCATTGACAACTAAGGCCATGAAGAAAAATATGTGTCACTAAGCAATATTAATAGGGATGATAACAGGTAGGATATAATATTTGTATTATTTTCTTAAATTAGTTTTTTAAATAAAAATCAGTTTTTTTTTTTCATTCAATCTATAATTATATTTTTAGGCAATATGGGTTTAAAAACTACGTATTTTTATCTATACTATATTATAAAGCCGGGATAAAAAACTCTTAAATATAAATTATTAGGCATAAGGTACCATCATTTTATGCAAGATTTTAAAAATCTCTTAATTTACAAGTTTCAAAGCACAAGATACATATTACTACTGCAACCTTCTAACACTCATCAATTTGGTATGTCCAGGACCTTCCTTTTATGCAGACCTTTCTATGTATCACTATTAATTAATATATTATATTACTATAAAATTGTTTTAACTATATTATTAAATATGTAATTGGTTATTTTTTCTAGATGTCATTAAAATATATAAGATAATCATTGATATCTAACAAAATACTTAAAAAAAATTTATATAAAAAACATTATATTATTAAGCCCGAATTGAACAAATTTATAAAAAAAAAACATTATCACTCTCTCAAAACCATCCAAGATCGTACTGTAAATCAACAAAAAAACAAAAAATAAAATGAAACATTAAAATCGTGATGTATCTCGCTGCATTATGCAAGACGCTTCTAGTTCAATTGTAATGTTGGAAAGCATTATTCTAAAATGCGAATTTAAGGGTTTGTAATTTGAAAATTTGTTTATTTAAAAATATATAGTTTAAAAGAAAATTATTTCAAAACACAAACTTTCAAAAAACAAGTTGAATGCATGAGCGGACCTATTAAACTTCAAGTCGGATTTCGTGTATCCGTTCAATCAATTTTTGGTAAAGTAGAATTTTGTGGTATAAAAGGTGCACCTGTTAAACTTCTAGGAGTGCTTCAGGATATTAAAGAAATACAAGAAACATTAACCAAAAAAACAAAAAAAATCTCTCGAAATCAGCCCAAAAAAACCCAAAAAGGTCCACGGAAATCAATTAAAAAACCTAAAAAACCCTCGAAATCAACCAAAATATTTATAAAACAAAAAACCCTCGAAACAATAAAATTCGGCTTAAAACACATTGGTCAACTTTGCAAGCTTTTGATCCACGTTAAGGATGCACCCGCTCAACCAAAATATTGGGGCCGCCATTGCGTCGAAACATGGACTCTTAAAAGGAGTTTTTCAAATTATAAAGAGTACATTATGATTTATGTCTCTGTAGTTTGTCAATAATTTCTATTTTCATCATTGTGGTTTAGAAATTACGATTTTTGTTTGTATGGTTTGTAATTTATTGCTATTTTCGTCCTTCGATTAATTCCTACCTTTAAGTACAAGGGACTAACAGTAAAAAACTATAAACCACAGGGACCAAAACAACAATTAATTGTAAATTATAAGAACGAAAATAACAATAAATTACAAATCGTAGGGATGAAAATCCCAATTTCTAAACCACAAGGATGAAAATTGTAATTTTTAACAAACCACGGAGATGAAAAACGTAATTTCCTCAAATATAAATTAAAAAACACGTTATGATAATAAAGTTGTAAATACCATCTGAGTCTTTTTTTAACGAGTCTTTTTTTGTTCATTCATTTTTCGATTTATTCTAGCACAAAATGCATCTAAAACACAAAAGTATGTCAATTTATTGTCATGTTGTAGAATATGTTTTCAAACATTCAAAATGAACGGTTAAAAACTTGTAGTTTGAATTATTATTATGTTATTTAAAGATCTATAATTTGAAAAAAAATTATTTTAGAAAACATAATTTGAGAAAAATACATCAAAATATAAATCGTTAATTAAATATTTTTCATACTATAAACTTTATACATTCATATATAACACAATTTACCCTTTCTTTTTAGAGTAAACTACAATTTTGGTCCCTGAGGTTTACACGAAAAATACGAAAATGGTCCCTAAACGTCAATAAGTGCCGATTTCATCCCTACTGTTTTGATTTTGCTTTGAAAGTAGTCCTTCTGGTTAACGACGTCAAAAAAAGTGTCGTTAGAGGCCCCATGTGCACCATACGTGATGGGTATTTTTGTCATTTCATGTATTCCCTCTCATTTAAACGCCTTTTGGTTAATTCTCTTCTTCATCGTTTTCTTCTTCATCTGGTAATCACATCCTTCTCTCTTTTTCTACCTTCTTCTTTCTGTTCTTCTCCTCCCCACCAACGACAATGGTCGTTTGTCACTGTGGTGCACCTACAACGATTAGAACATCATGCCACTAAAAACCCTGGGCGTAGGTTTTATGGGTGTCCAAGGAAGGTTTCAAGATTTGATTTTTTTTCTTAGTATGATCAACAGTTGTGTAATCGCTATATTGAGGTCATCCCTGGATTGCTAAGATCAAATAACAGAGTTGAAGCTTCCCTCAAAGCAAAAGAAAAGGAAGTCAAGATTTTAAAATTTTTATTGGTTTGTAGCTAAGTTATGTTTATTTGTACAGTCTTCTTGTTGACCTAATTGAATGTAGGATGGAGCTGTAATGTTTGTAATGTTCAACAAAATCAATGAAAAAATTGCTTGTTTCATCAACATCAAGATTAATTTGTAATGTTATGTATAGTGTTCTGTTACAGAATAATTGCAATGTTATGTATTTTGCAAGACTAATTGAATGTAGGATGGAGCTGTAATGTTATGTATTTTGCAATTGTTACAAAACAGAGTACACAAAAGGGAACAATTTTGTTAAGTTCATCAACATCCTTGACATAAATTTGCATTAAATGACAACAAAAGGGAACAAGTTTGTTAAACTACAAACCACATCTGCCAAAAAGTTCAAAACAAGCACATACAAAATACAAACCATACTGTTTTGATTCAAACACACCCAAAATACTACCAAAATATAAACTTGTTCCATAAACTGCCAAAATACAAACCACATCTAATTTCCTTTGCAAGTCCTTGAATTATGACCTTGCTTCTTGCACTTTTCACTTGTGACAGACTTTCCACCCCTCCTCAGCTTGTTGCTCTTCCCATCTTTGGACTTCTCATCAACACCCTTCTTTCTCTTCTTCTTTGGCCTCCCAATCTGCTCATGATAGTTTGGTGCAATCAATGTTGTTGGGCAGTCATATTTAGGCCAATATGTTTTGCCAATGATAGGATCTATCTTGAAATTGTACATGGTTTCCCAAGTTTCAATCCAATAGGTTGTATCAACCCATTTTTCAGGAAAGTCAACATTTGCTCCATTTAGGGTCATTTGCTCCATTTAGGGCCATATTTAGGGCAACATTTAGGGCCATATTCCAGTTGTAAATTGATAGGATCTATCTTGAAACTGTACATGCTTACAAGGGATGATAGTTAGTTCCCACCTCCTACATGTACAACTTTTTGCATTGACATCAACTATCACCTGATCATTCCAAGGACCACATACCTCAAACTTGTTTCCTCCATTCCACATCACTCTGTATTGGGCTGCTTCATGCTTGATTTTTTTTCCATTGTCTTTGTTGTTGTTGGAGTGAGTGGTCCATGACATTTCTCTATTACCTTCAACACATGTACAATCCCTCCCTGACATTCTCATCTTCACTTGAAAATTCATTAGAGTGTATAACTTGTGCACAGTCATCCATATCAGTGTCACTATCATCAACTGCTTTGTCCTCTTCTCCCATGAACTCTACATTGCCATCAACATAGTCATTCATATCAATGTCAAGTTCTTCTAAGATGTTGCCTTCATCAACATAATCTAAGTCTTCACTATCATCCTCTTCTGTGCCACTGTCCTCCCCATCTTCAGCTATATTGTCTTCAACTTCCTTTCCACTGTCTTTGACCATTTCAGGTTGTGGGCCAGAATGAATGTCAAAAAAGGTTATCCCACTCATGCAAGTATTCAAAGTAATCAAGGCCCTCTTCTTTCTCATTAGCAACTCCCTTCCCCTTATCAAGTCCCCCACCCTTATCAATTCCTTTATCACTGTCATTTTCATGGAACACTTCATTCAAATCAAAAGGTAAGTCCATATTATGCCCCTGTTCAGATAACATATCATTAACATCAAGTGGCTTGTCCATATCAGTTGCCACATTAGTTGTCTGTCCATCTACATTTTGATTTAAATCAAAAGTATTCTCTGATTAGGATACTTGATCCACACCTTGTTCACCTTTTTTATCAATCCATTCAAGAAACAGCTTTTTTCTTACATCTGTTCACCTTTGTTACCACAGGTTCATTTATTTCCTCTATTACCATTCTCCTAGCAAGTGGTGGTGAATTGTATGTGTCTAACATTGTCCTACCATGCTCTATAAACACATCAACAAATTTCAATCTAGGAACATACTTCAGAAGCTTTAACACATCACTGTCATTCCCTAGAGCTTCTAAGCCAAAATCCAAGTCACTACCAGTAGTTAAGAAGTGGTAATACATGATTTCATCTTCCTTGTAACCTAACTCTAACATAACAACATGTACCTCTTGTACTGATAACTTATCAGTGTCCATCAAATCAACAAATGTACTCTTACCTTTAATATATCTTCTGCCAGGAAACTTTGTGAAGAAACCTCCATGGTTTATCCTCATTATAACAACCCAAAACTTCAAACAAGATAAACTAAACAATTAATATAAATTCATGCCAACACGGCCCTAAGTCTACAATAGATAATAAGGTTTGCAGTAAGGCAACCTATTACACAACCGGGAATTTGAAAAGGACTAGCTAAAGTGGAGTCTGCTAAGATCGGGGACCGCTCACACATTCTCCTTGCCCTTACCAGAACCTTCTACCTGGCGCCTTCCTAAAAAGTTTTTTAAATTTTGAAAGAGCGAGGGTTAGACCGGAGGTCTAGTGAGTCCCTTTAACAACAGTTAAAACATCAAAAGAGTTTACATCGGTAACCAATTCAGCTTTATAAAAATAACATCACATTAAATAAACCACGCTTCTGACCTACACTACCGTCATGCAAGGATAACGGTGTGTCTGACTCGTACTGCCTTATTTTGGGACACACCCTCCAATGGCATAAACGGAACACCCCCCGGTACGAGCAGGCAGGACACACCCCCCGTCTTAGGTCATAACTTGCGAACACAATGTATGCATACATTTAACCTTCCAACAAAATATAATACCACTTTCCAGAAATCATACATGTATAAAACAACGTAAATAATAAATGCTTCAAGTAACTTTTCACACGCCTTTAACCGTTTTACCATAAAAGCAATTCAATTTAGAAAACTCACCTGGTGCTTCTCGTGCTAAAAGTCCCACACTTAGAGATTTCCCAACAATGGATCCTAAAGAACAAAGTAGGATTTTACGATGAGTTACTTGGTTATCCTCAACTAAAGATTCAAGACTATGATTAGGAGCTCGACTGATGAGGCCCAAAAACAGGTTTTGGCCCACAAGGGAATCCCCCGGGTTCACCCGCAGCGGAACCCCCCGGGTCGCCCAGGTCGAAAGTGACCGGGATCACCCAATCTCCTCACCCCCGGGGTCACCCGGCATCACAAATTCCTGGGGTCGCACGACTAACACAAGCCCGGGGTCGCCCGACTAAATCCCTCCTGGGGTCGCCCAGCTGAACTAAGCCTGGGGTTGCCCGGTTCCTTCCTTCCAGCGCCGCTTGGCGAAAGCGCGGCCAAGGGTTTCATTTCCCCTTACTGTGGCTTACTCAGATCCCCCAACCAAGAATGGTCAAGTTTCATTTCAACCAAAATTCTTAGCTCTACTTCCTTTCCTTCCATTTGATCGGTGTTAAGACAAAGCGATTAAATTAAACTCCCCTTACCCAAGCCGATCAATACATATACCCCAATACTATAACTTCTTACTTAGGGAAACGTGACCTCACAAGATTTTTGTCCAAAAACTTGTAATAATCTCTCAAACCAAAAACACAACAAGAGGAAGAAGAGTTATGAGCTTACCTTGATTGGATTTGATGCAGACCTGTCTTCCCCAAAGTGAAAATGTTCTTCTTCCTGCCTTATCTCCAAAATCGCCTTTTCTCCCCTTAGTTGCTCTAAGCCGCCAACAATCAGAGAGAGGGTTTAGGGTAGGAGAGCTAGGGTTAAAATCCCTCTTTTCCAAATTTACCACATAACACCCCACACTTACAGCTTAAGACAATTTCTCACTCTTACTTCCGAATTTATTATTCTGACCACGGTTATTACACTCATTGTGAAAAGGGTAAGATAGTGTTCTGTATACAAAGATGAAGAGTTAACATGAAATAAACTTAAATGTAGTTTACTCTACTCTAAATGTAAAGAAGCATGAAAACAAGGACACTTACCATACACAAAAACGGGATAAAGCTCATCAAATTCGTCCTTTCTAATCAGCCAGGAGCCCATGATCTTGAACTTGTATTCAATAAACTTAAAAGGTCTTTGATGAAGCTCAACAAATTTGGTCCATGTTAACAATGGTGTTTGGGATTGGATTTGAGTATGATGTGAGGATGATGATGGAGGGTTTTCTTGAAAGTGTAAACCAGTTAACCAAAAGACGTTTAAATGAGAGGGAAAAAAGTGAAAGGACAAAAATACCCATCACGTGTTACTCACATGGGGCCTCTAACGGCAGCTTTTTTGACATCGTTAGCCAGAGGGACTACTTTCAAAGCGAAATCAAAATAGTAGGGATGAAATCGGCACTTATTGAAGTTTAGGGACCATTTTCGTATTTTCGTGTAAACCTCAGGGACCAAAATTATAGTTTACTCTTCTTTTTATCTTGATAGAAAGGTAATTTTAATCCATTTTCCAAGAAAGGTCATTTGAATTGACGTTTTAATTCTAATAGTCAAACGGGTCAAACAATTTAAAAGTCATTTAAAGTATATTTGATTGTTTATACTTCATAAATTGTTGAGTGAATTGCAAATTTGGTCCCTATGGTTTATTGTTTTTCTCACATTTGGTCCCTACAAAATTTTTATTGCAAGAAACTCCCTGTGCTATGCAAAAGTGCTCGGATTTGGTCCCTGTGACTAACGTCTGTTAGTCCAGGTCCGTTAAGTGGAATCACGTGCATAGCACACGAGAGCACATCCGTCTTTTTCCTTTTAACCCCAATAATAATAACACTTTACATTCTTATAGTTATCCACTCTCTCTCTCCCCCTCAAACGTACAAAAGCCCTCTGGAACCGGGTTTAAATCCTTCATCTTCCCCGAGTTGGTCTCTGCAACAAACAAAGAAGAACAATCACAGAACTCGACAATGAGCCCCTCATTTTGGCGTATTCGTGGTCGTTTCCGAATCGTTTGATCCTCATGAAGCTTACGATATGTTGTTTTTGGTTTGTTAAAGTAGGTTTCCATGTATATTGTTGGGTTTTGAGGTTAAAAAAAGCACCTTTATTTTGCAGAAAATCTTCCCAAACTCATTACTATGAAGATCAATCATGGTGGGTTCTTTACCAAAAGTCCAGGAAGGAAGTATGCCAAAGGTAAGACAAACTTTGTTGACTTGGTAGACTGTGATCAGTTGAGTGTCCATGAGATCAATGATATGATTCAAGAGATAGAGTATACTACAAAACATCCAATGTGGTACCATTTTAAGATCCCGATTCTGACCTAGATAGAGGATTGCAAGACCTAGGAAGTGACCAAGACATTATAAACTTGTTGAAATACACCAACGCACAAAAGGTTATTGAGGTATTCATAGAGCATTGGATGACAACTGTAAGACCCTCCTATGAGTCACCAGGGAAATCTAAAGTTGTAATTGAGGAACTTCCTACCCATGCATCACCAGAAATAAAGAGGAGTAGGAAGCCAGTGAAGAGTTTTGTTAGTTCATCATGCAAAAAACAATTACTGTTGGAATATATTGACACAGGGGTGGGGGTTGGAATAGAAGTTCCCACTAGTGAATTCATTAGTGAACAACCAAATGAACAAGGTAACCTTGGTGAAACAAGGGTAGGTGTACAATCAACAAAGGAGGGTGACCTACGAAATGGTGTAGATGAAACAAGGGTGGGTGTGCAAGGTAACTTTGGTGAAATAAGGGTAGGTGTACAAGCTGCTGAGGATAGTCACATACCAAATGCAGTAGATGAAACAGTGGTGGGTGTACAATCAACAGAGGAGGGTAAAATACCAAAGGCAATAGATGAAACATTAGGTGGTCAACATCCATCATGGCTCCTTCGACTCAACGCATCTGCCAGCACGTTGGCCTTGTCGGGATGGTAGAGCAAATCACAATCGTAGTCCTTTAGAAGTTCAAGCCACCTTCTTTGCCGCATGTTGAGCTCTTTATGGTCGAAGATGTACTTAAGACTCTTGTGATCAGTAAAGAGAGTACACTTTGTTCCATATAAATAATGCCGCCATAGCTTCAATGCAAAGACCACCGCCGCCAATTCCAAGTCATGAGTAGGGTAATTCTTCTCATGATCTTTTAGCTGTCGCGATGCATAAGCTATCACTTTTCCCCGTTGCATCAGCACATACCCTAAACCCATCTTGGAAGCATCGCTATACACCACTAAGTCATCCGATCCCTTGGGCAGGGATAGGATAGGGGCTTCGCACAACTTCTTCTTGAGCGTCTGAAAAGTTTGATCTTGCTCATCGGTCCAAAGAAATTTGACGTTCTTTTTTGTGAGTGAGGTGAGCGGCGTAGCTATCTTGGAGAAGTCTTGAATGAAACGCCGGTAGTAACCCGCCAGTCCCAAGAAACTTCGGATTTATGTCGGACTCGTTGGCGGTTCCCAACTCATCATTGCCTCGACCTTTGCCAGGTCTACCTTCACTCCGTCTTTAGACACCACATGCCCCAAGAATTGCACTTCTTGGAGCCAAAATTCGCACTTCGAGAACTTTGCAAACAGCTTTTCCCTTCTTAGAACTTCCAACACTTCCCGCAAATGTTTCCCATGCTCGGACTCGTCCTTTGAATAGATTAGAATATTGTCGATGAAGACAATCATGGATTTGTCCAAGAATGGGCGACACACGTGGTTCATCAAGTCCATGAATACATCCGGGGCGTTGGTCAAGCCGAAAGGCATTACCAAGAACTCATAGTGACCGTATCGCGTTCGGAAAGCCATCTTCGAAATGTCTTCCTTCTTCACTCTCACTTGATGGTATTCGGACCGAAGGTCAATCTTTGAGAAGCATCCCGCGCCTTGGAGTTGGTCAAAAAGATCGTCGATGCAAGGTAGAGGATACTTGTTCTTTACCGTGACTTTGTTCAACTCTCAGTAATCGATACACATCCGCATGGATCCATCCTTCTTCTTCACAAATAATACCGGGGCTCCCCAAGGTGACAAACTCGGTCGGATAAAACTCTTCTCCAATAGCTCTTGAAGTTGCGTCATCATCTCTTGCATTTTCGTCGGGGCCAATCGGTAGGGGGCACGAGCTATCGGAGCCGCTCCCGGAGTGAGGTCGATTTGGAACTCCACTTGTCTTTCCTGTGGTAACCCGGGTAAGTCTTCCGGAAAGACATCCGGGTAGTCTTGTACGATCCTCACGTCCTCCACCGACTTCTTCTCTTTCTTCACGTCCACCACATAAGCCAGATACGAAGGGTAACCCTTCGCTAGAAACTTTCGAGCCTTAAGAGAGGAGATGATAGGGTTGCTACCCTTTCCTTTCTCCCCGTAGATGGTAACCACTCTGCCTCCCGACAAAGGTACTTGGATCATCTTCTTAAGGCAAAAGATGTCGGCCTTATGCCTTGACAACCAATCCATGCCTATGACCACGTCGAACCCCCCTATAGCCATAGGTAGCAAGTCTACCCCGAATGGATTCCCATTGATCTCTATAGAACAATCGCGAAAACAGTCTCGGATGATTACTTGATCTCCATTTGCTACTTCTACTACTAAAGCATCAGGAAGGACACTACTAGGAGTGACGAACTGTTTACAGAAAATATCCAATACAAAGGAACACGTAGCACCCGAATCAAACAATACACGAGCGGGTAAGGAGTTTACTAAGAACGTACCCGAAACAACATCAGCGGTCTCCTTGGCCTCCTCGGTAATCATCCGGAAAGCTCGGCTTGGCGCCCTCGGCGTTTGATCGACTCGCGCCGTTGATCCAAAGGAATTTCCATGGTTGACACCCACTAGCTTCGGGAAATCCTTCTTCATATGGCCCGGTTCCCGACACTCGAAACACACTGGTCCCCGAATAGGACATTCTCGAGTCGCGTGCTCCTTCTTGCCGCACTTGGCACAACCGACCGGACCCGAGTAAGTTCTTGGTTTGCATAGGCCTGAGTGTTTGGTCTTGCACTTATGGCACCACCGATCTCCCCTCCGATTGCCATCAACTCTTCCACTCACAAACGACTTAGACTGTCGAACGGGCCTAGATGGACCTTCCCACTCCCCAACCTGCTTTCTCTCTTCTTTCTCAGCAATCATGTCGTCTTCTATAAGCAAAGACTCTTCGATGACCTCTTGCAATGTTGATCCTCTAGCATTTCTCACCGTCGTCCTCATCTCGGCCGGTAACCCTTGTTGGTAAGCTTTAATCTTGGACCTCTCATCGGGGACCAGATGTCCCACCAAATTTAACTTTTTCAAGAACAACTTGGAGTAGTCGGTAACGGACAAAGTCCCTTTCTTCAAATTTCTAAACTCTCTCTCAAGCTTGTCCAACGACCTTTCACTGCAATACTTATCCATAATCTTTTCCTTGATAATCGGCCAAGTTAACTTGGCCAAAACTACAGGAGTGAAGGCGGATCGAGTGAGATTCCACCAGATCAAAACCTCTCCGCTAAGAAGTTGAGAAGCGAACTTAACCCGTTGCAAGATGTCACAATCACTAGACTCGAAGGCCATCTCCACCTCCTTAAGCCAGTACATGCAAGCAACCGAGTTGTCGGAACCTGCAAACTCCTTCGGGTTGCACCCCAGAAAAGCTTTGTAGGTGCATCCCTTGGCCTTTCCCTTGTTCCCGTTCTCCACCTGGTCTTCAGTCAACACAACGACCGGTCCACCACCCGACCCCATTACGATGTTTTCCGCCATCGTCTCAGGTTGTCGGTGACAGGCATCTTGATCTTCCAGAAGCTTCATAAAGAACTCTTGCTGTTGGGCCATGGCCGAGTTCATGGCCAGCATCATACTGTCTCTGATTCTGGTCTCCATAGTCACCTCCTCCATGATAGCATTGCTAGCCGCAATGTTCGTACGTGGGATATGTTCGGGTCCTCCTCCCAAGATAGTGGGTATGGGAGGTCCCCTGGAGGTTTCGACCAAAGGAGGTCGGTCAGCAGTAGATTCCCCTTCCACGTGACCCTCTGGCGTATTCGGTAACCTGTTCCGGGTGTTTACCATCACTAACTGCCATTCATGAATGAGAAAGAGATTGAGAAAAGACTGAGTGAGTTGAACTCATTGTACGTACTAATACGCATTTCAATTATCATAATAACGGCATTTGCAAGCATACTCACGTAACAATGTATTCATAATAGCAGTAACTAAGTGAAATTATGAACAGATCATACACAAGGATTCTTATTACCACAATTACAACTCTTAATTTGCGTAATTCCGTAAGTCCTAACACTCTCCCCACCTAGGACTTCTACCCCAAGTGGACAGTGAAACAATAAAGTCTAAAGTTTAAGTCTAGATACGCTAAAACAATATATAGTTCACTTAAACTAAAGCTCTGATACCAACTTGTAACACCCTGAAAATAGGGATAACAAAAACTTTCCAAAAACGGAAATGTGGTATATAATTTGCCATAGCAAGAGCCTCCCAAAAATGGGGAACTATAAAAACCTGTTAATTACAATTGTAATGTAACGGAAATAAGCAACAACCAACTAATCTAATTTCTAAACTAGAAAGAAGATTACAAAAGGGGTGTTGTCTAAGTCCAAACAATGGTTTCACCAAAAATGCATCCTAAGCACTTTACCCCAAGCTCTCACCACGGACCGACTAGGCCTGCTTAGAAACGGTGTCGCTAGAACCTGAGATACACATCGACACCAAACAAGTGTTAGGCCAAAAAGCCTAGTGAGGTTTCACAAGAAATAGCATATAGGAGCATTTACAAATCTTATCAGCAGTTAACCAAATTTCATTAAATGTGGAGTCAATAGGGGAGACCCATAACACCAATCAAGTTCCACCCAAAGAGTCGATATACCTTGATGCCAACTACTAAAAGTGACATCCGAAAGGCCCGTCACATCCGAGGACTACAACCATGGCATTACCCCGAATGGCGGAGGTCTAGGCACATACCATCACGGTGGCACCCAAGACTACACCCTCCTAGTGTCTATTGACTTGGTTCGTCTAACATGCATTATAGGAGGTTTCAAGGCACAATATACCAAAGATATTTCAATACCAACCATGGGTACAATATCACCATCCCAATCAATATAAAGTCCACTACAAGATTAGTATGACCAAAATCTCATCATATAAACATGATACCATCAAATAGTGTCTCAAATAGAAAATCATCCCCATGACAATTTATGCACTCCATTTAGTCATGGCAAAACATATATAGACATGTAAACATAAGGAAAAACCCCAAATACTTAAACATGTAGAGATGAGCATTTCAAGTAAAGATACAATAATAACAAGTAGAAGATTGTGATGTGTATCTAGTTTTGACAAAAGTTTAGTAAACTCACAATCTAGGTTTTTGATTAAAACCTAGAAAAGATGAAAACCCTAGAAGTTGCCAAAGATGGATTAGATGGAGAAGAGTGAGAATCCTTGAAGAACACTCCAATAAATTCACTTGGATGGAGCTTTGAAGAACAATTAATGAGACCACCAACCCAAACCCTAGATTGAAGTGAAATGAGACTTGGATGCTTCAAAAATCGCCCTCAAGAACTCTTTCCCATTTTTAGATGAGAATGGTTGAAATGAGGTATCAGATTGCATTTAAAACAGAAGACTGGACCACGCGGGCGACAATGCCCAGCAACTTTGCCCCTGGCATTGTCTTCGGGGCATTATCGCAGTCTCACCACCATCCACGGTACACAGCCTGCGACTATGCCCGGCGACTTTGCCCAGGGCATTGTCGTTGGGGCAATGTCGCCGAAGCACCAACACTTACGGTACACCCTGGGCGACTATGCCCAGAGCATTGTCGCTGGGGCAATGTCGCCCCCACCCACAGGGCCTGATTTTCCTAACGAAAGGCAGTTGACTCACGCGCGACTACCATTACCAAATATAACAGTACTACTAGAGTCACATAAGGCCACATGCATACAAATAAAAGCCTCAAATAAAAAAAATAATATGAAAAATACAATTAACTTCAATTAATCAAGTAAAATGCAAGGCTTAACGGATTCCCAATACTTACCTGAAATCCGGGTGTTACACATTTGGAATGGGAGAAGCAAGTATCAGGTCACTGGACCTTGGATGGACCAGTGTGTTGTGGATGCAACAGAAAGGGTATGTTCATGTAGAAGATGGGAGCTAACAGATATACCCTGTAAACATGTTGTTGCGATGATATGGTATATGACATCAAATGGGCTACAAATGGATATACCGGAAAGGTGGGTGCATCCTTGCTATACACTAGAGACATGGAAGACTGTATATGACTTCACTGTTGATCCAATCAACAATAGAGATAGGTGGGATGTTTATGAGTGCCCAATAACAATTACTGCACCAAAGCATCACATTCAAGTAGGTAGACCAAAAAAGAAAAGAAGGAAAACAACTGAAGAACTCAGTGAGCCAATTGTCAGGGGTTCAAAATTGCTACGTCGGGGGAAGACTGTTACATGCGCCAAATGCCTGAAGAAAGGCCACAACTCCAGGACTTGCAAGGGTCAAGAGGACAGGGATGCATAAAGCACACTTGATCTGTGATGTGTTGTTATTTTGGTAATTGTGTTCACTAAGTGTTTTGTCCTTTTGGTAACTATGATCACTTCATGTTTTGTCCTTTTGGTAACTGTGATCACTGGATATTATGTTATTTTGGTTGCTATGATCACTAGATGTTATGTTATTTTGGTCATTGGATGTTATCTTATTTTGGTTACCAAGATTAATGGATGAATCTTTTAACAATGCTTGGATGTTATGTTGTTTTGGTCACTTGGATGTTATGTTGTTTTGGTTACTGGATGTTACTTCATATTCCACAAAACAATATTGTTGTACAACCTATTCACAAAACAGTATTGCTAACTACCATTTCTTTTAACAATTTTGGTGACTGGAATTAAGACAAACATGAACATACTTTAATTGTTGAAAGATACCCAAAACCAATATTGTTAATAACCATTTCATTTCATAGAAGCATCATAATCCACAACTTCTTGACCTTTACACATATTAGGTCAAGTAAAAAAGAAAATTGTTACAAAGAAAACCCAACTAATCAACATCAATATTTTCCACCTACGAGCTTCTTCAGTCTTTGCCTTCAAGCTTGCTTCAAGATTGTTCTTCGACTTTAATAAACCAGGAATCACATCCACAGGTCGAGGGATCATTGTTGGGTCAACCCACATGAAAAATCCACAGTTGTATCCCTGTATCGATGATTGATGGAGGGAAACAGGTTTAGGGCAAAAATAAACCATTTAGAAAATGTAGAAAATTGTGTTTTTAAACTTACCGTGTTTTGACAACAGAAAAACCTTCGACCTGGGTTAGCATTTGTCCATGAGATTCTCACAATTGATCTTGATCCACAGTAGCATTCCACCATTGTCGAACGAGCTTCAGAGGAGGGAAAGAGAGAAAGGATTTTTTTCAGAATTAGGAAGATAGATGGATAGATATAAAGGGGGTAAAAGAATGGGGGTTACTTTTTGTTAACTTGGGGTAAAAGTGACAAAAAAAAGTCAGGTTAAACGGAAAAAGACGGATGTGCCCTCGTGTGCTATGCACGTGATTCCACTTAACGGACCTGGACTAACAGGCGTTAGTCATAGGGACCAAATCCGAACACTTTTGCATAATACAGGGAGTTTCTTGCAAAAAAAAATTTGTAAGGACCAAATGTGAAAAAAATAATAAACCACAGGAACCAAATTTGCAATTCACTCTAAATTGTTTAATTTAGAAAAATGGGTTATTATTTATTAATAAGTTTTTAATCATATTTATTACATATATAAAAGAGTAAACTACAAAATTAGTTCCTATAACACTTTTCATTCCTATAGTTTTAAAATTACAATATAGCTATTGTGGTTTGTAAAAACGTTCAGATTTGGTGCCTCTATCTAATGTGATTTAAGAATTCTATTAAATGAGAGGTATTTTTGTTATTTTATCGATTTTTTTTTGTGTTTTATCCAATCAAAATCAGTTCTATTATTTTGCACCCAGTGGTTTTTGATTGAGCAAAAGACAAAAATAAATCGATAAAAGGACGAAAATGCTCCTCATTTAACATAATGTTTTAACAACCATTAAAGGAAGGGACCAAATTCAGACGTTTTTACAAATTACAATGGCCATGAGGCCATTTTGTAATTTCAAAACCACAGGAAGAAAATGTGTTATTTTCAACAGACCACAAAGACCAAATTTATAATTTACTCTTTATAAAATTAAAAAAAGAAAGAATAAAAGTGTTAACATATTAACCCTATCTGGCCCATTTAAAGTCACCCAAAAAATTTGTTATCGTTTTAATATTTTAATTAATGTGTCTAGTCATTTCATTTTGTCACCGTTATAACTAGAATTTATACGTATTTGTGGTTTCTTGTTTCAGTTGCATCATGAAGCCAATTTCTCCGACTTATCTCGTATATATCCTCTACACGTTCTAGCACTCGTTTTTATATTATCCCATCGTTATTTACCCTTGTGTCATGTTTTAACCAACTAGAAGAACCGTTTGAAATATGTATTAGGCATCATATATCATGATTTAACTGTGTATTGTCCTATCAGTCTTGTTTTGATAATAAAAAACAATTTAATTATGTAATTACAAACTTTGAAGACCCTTCTGTTTGTTTGCCTACATCTTTCTAAAAGACGATAAGATTTAATAAAGATCTCAATTCTCAGGGTCATTCTTTTCGTCGTAAATCACACGTTCAGATTATTTCAAAACCACCAAAGAGTATAAATATCTGTTAACTCACTACCCATGAGATTAAAAAGTGATCTGAACACCAACCATTAAATAAATACAATCTCAAATCACATGGTGATTAGATTGTTATGAATTATGCATTTGTCTTCTTTTAATTTCGTCTTATTTACAATCTTCTACATCTTATTTTTATCAATATTTGGTCAACCCATAGTTTGACACTATACAATTGCAACCAGGGGAAAACAGCTACACAAAATGAATAAAAGAATACCAAATGGAGATATGGCCAATAATATTTATCTTGTAACATAAAGTTATTAGATTAAAAAAACAGGGTGATAATTTTGTATCAAATAAACAACTAACCAATCAACATATGTATTAATCGGATAAATTACAGTCAGTTGGTAGTATTGTATCAAGTTTGCAAATTTCGCTGGTACATGGTATTGGAAGTCACGTACCAACTACCATGGTAGTATTGTCGTATTGACTTATTTAATTATTTATTAATTAAATTAATTAATTATAAACATAGTTATTGATTTTTAAATTTTGTATTATCGACTTTCTTGTTTGGGTATTTGAATGTTTGAAAGTTTTATTCCTTATAATTAAAAACCTTTAAACATAATATTTATACTTGCAAACTCAAAATGACAAGTTTTCATATATGTGCTTTAAAGTTGGTACAAAACAAGTGCCAACATGTACCAACCAAAAAAAGTCGATACCAATTAAGTTGGTACCAAGCACAATTGGTTGATATATGAAATACAAATTATAATTGGTTGGTAGATGCATGGTATTGAAGAAAAAGAAATTGGTACCGTACCAAGTCCACAAAGTGTTGTATTTGTCTAAACCAGATAATTTCTTTACAAGTCAGATATTTTAGAAACAATTTTTAAAATTATAAAAAAATAGTATTTGGATCAACTCCGATGTCTTGGACCGGATCACAAGATCAGGTTGATGGTTGAACCTTTTTCGAAACATAATTTTTTGAGTCAAACTAGTCGGCCAGATATGATACATGACTGTCTCTTTCCGAACTAGATAAAGTTTGCACCCGTCAAAACCGGTGAAGAATGGTCCGGTTTTTTAAAATTTATTTACTTTTTCAAATTCGTTATTTTTCCTCTTTTATCATTTCTTTAATGCACTAGATTAGACATTTTTTTGGATCCGATCAGACTAAGACCATATGCTTCTCAGATAGGAGCAAAGCGGTTTCAGACCAGGGCTAGACCATACGTCTAGATTAGTATTAAGCTAGCCAAGTCCGGTCTAGTCCGAGTTTTTTTCAGACCACGTTGACTAGACTTTTTTCAAATTGGTATATCATTTTCATTTTTTTGACAATATGGAAAACAATATGTAAATGAAATTGGTGATGAATTAATTATTGATGGGTAAATGGAAAAGAATAAACTCAAATTCTGATAAAATAAACCTCAAAAATCTTAAAATTAAGGATTATTAAATTGAAATTGACAAAATCTGGTAGAGAGTGAGAGAAAGAGAAAGAGAGAGAGAGTTGGAATCATATGAGAATAACTATTTTTTGTGAAAAGGCGAGAACACTTATGAGTATTGGGATGAGTTGATTTTTTGATCTAACGACTAAAAGTTGTGAATCTTCGATTGCCTTTAAATGATGGTTGATAAATAACACGGATCTTCATATGCTTTTTACATATTTTCTATCACTTTCACATGTATTAATTTGTTAAAGTCCCATAGTTTTCGGTCAGTAAAGGTCACTCGAACGTTTTTGTAACTTGTAAATGGTGGATTTTATTGAGAAAACATTATTTAAAGTCCCTTAGAGTATCGGGAGTGTTGACATTGAAAAAGTCAAGTTTCAGAGCTTGGTACGGGCACGACTACAATGCCCAACGACTATGACAGTGTCATAGTCGCACCTGGCAATGTAGCAGCAAGAAACAGAAGTTGGGGGTCAGTTGGCGACAATGATCAGTGACATTGACCAGGGCATTGTAGCTTGGCAATGTCGCACAAAGGGGGATGTTGGCTGATAAATCCGATTTCCAGCTCATTTCTTCATTTCTCATTTCCCCTTTCTTCCCAAACTCTCTCTAGAACTAACCTAAAACGTATTTGGTGATTTTGGGTCATCTTTGGCTCAAATATTTGGGTATTATAGAGGTGAACCATCAACAAGTTAAGGATTGGAAGCTAGGATCAAGAGCCTCTATCTTCATCTTAAACCTTAAGCTTCATTTTAGGGTTTTCTAGGTTTTCATCAAAACCTAAGTGGTAAGTTTATCCTCTCCATTTCTAAACTTATTATAAGATATAAATTCTCCATTGATGATTTCCTATTGATTGGTTTCTCAAATTTCGGATTTGATTATTTTGGAGAAATTAGGTCGAAAATTAGGGTTTTGGCCAAATTGGAAATTTTGATGTAAAATATTTGGGGATAAATTCTAAAGGGTTGAATATGTATATTTATGGTAGGAAAATTGTGAATCTGGGTTTTTGGCTTGAAGATTCAAATTTCTTCAAATGAACTCAAGTTGGGAAAAATCTAGATTTAGCCTAAATCTAGCAAGGTGGGTTCAAGTTGATTTGTGAAAATGGTGTACATACCAAAAATGTCAATCTTTAAATGTTTGTATATTTCACATGAAATTATTAACTATTGAGTTATTGATAAGTTTTGATTATCTGAAGCATTTAAGTTTATAAACTTGTAAAACACTAATTTTTGGGATTTTTGGGTATTTTAATAAATGTATCAAAATGAAAATGTTTCGATAACTTATTTGCATAAATAGAGAATATTTGGTAATTCATTTTTATGGTTGTTGGTATTACGTGTATTTTGTGTCGTGGAATGTATAAAAATACCAACGTGTGAGTCATTGGCATATGGTCATTCCCAACTTTGTGAACATTTCAGAAGTTGTCAACCTTTTTGGTTTTGGGGAAAAAGATGTAACTCAAGTATTTTGTGGGGTAATTTTTTGATATTGACATTTTAATGATTTTATCATACGAGTGCAAATCCCTTGGAGTGATTGCATTTTAATATGTGTTATGGGAAATGTTTGATTTGTGTTATGGGATGTTTTAAAAGAGTCTGTGAGATTATAAACTTGTCTGGAAAATGATTTGTCTCAATCTAAACTATGTTGGAATTTATTCATGTAGTTTGGAGTATGTGTCTGCATAAACATGGTCGTTGCATTTTATTGCATTTTGTGGATTTTAACATATGGTCATTTGATTTTGGGCTAAAAGCTCGGTTTACCACTGTGTCGAGTCTTGAGGACATTTGTCCGGCTTTAATAACTTAATGCGGCACTTTGGTGTGAGTTTCATTTATTGCATTTTATTTTGGAAAATACATATATTGAGTGCGTGTGTCATTCATTTGGGGTTATGTGTTTAGACTGTAATGCATTGGATCCATAGGCATGTAAGTCAGTCATATTTAAGGGCGAGAAGTCTTGACATTTTCACCTTGGGAATTATGTCATGTTGGCATTGTTATTGTCTCGGTTGTTTTGCGGAGAGGAACCTTTATGGGTTGTACTTCAGGACCATGGGTTTTGGGATTTGATGTTCTAATTCTTGTGCACGAGGGTTAGACATCATGAGTTATCAAGTAAGGAGTTGAGGCTCCTATCTTGAATGTTAGGGAGTAGGCACTAGGGGTCGAATGAGTACCCTGAGGATGAAACTCCACTATAGAACGAACAAACAATAAGATCGCGTATCCTTAAGGTATAACTCGACGGAGTAGGCAATGGGGGATACGGTGTTTTTGGGACTTGAAATAAAGTCCGACTGGAGGTGTAGCTCGACGGAGCAGACAATACAGTTACGATCGGAGGTGTAGTTCGACAACGTGGCTATGTGGCTTAACTTTGTGTTCCGCCACATACAACGAAATCGGGTCTCCCCATCACCGGAAGGTGTTATTTAGGTATTAATTTCATTATTTTATTATCCATGTTTTTAGTGACGTTTGATATATATGGATTTTTATTCATGATTTATGGGTTGAGTATCATGCCCCACCCGTGTTATGGGTGTTTCGGGAAATAAAGTTGTACCCGCATTTTGTAAATTGGTAGTTCAATTTATATTCATGTTTTTGGTGAGTTTGGGGTTGATGTTGTTTTACGAAAAAATGCTTATGTTGGGTTGCTTGTTTTTAAAGGTGTGTGTTATTGGAAAATGAGTCGTCTAACATTTAAAGTAAATCATTTTGAAAGATTAGGATCTAAATTGCATTCTTTCCTTTTAACAAATTTATTTGTTCATGTAGAAAACTCTTGAACTCACTAGGCTTTAGCCTAACCTTTTTATTTGTCGGCATGTGCATCAGGTTCCGGTTAGGGAGATGGTTCTAGCGTTTCTGTGAAGTGATGAGTGCTAGATGTATGTGCAAGAGTGAGTAGCTTGGTGAACTCTTCCGCATTTTGTAGATGACAACTATTATGGGGTTTTAGTAACACCTAGGAATGGCAACGGGCCGGTTTCGGGCCGGGGATTATGGTCCCCGTCCACGAAACCGAAAACCATACCAGTCCCCGAAACCGTCTCGATCCCCGTCGGGGATCTTATCGGGGATCCCCATCGGGTCCCCGCGGTTTCCCCGATCCCCATTGCGGAACCTGTTAAGGCTAAAAAATCACCGTTACCCGTTCGTAATACCCGAAACCGAAACCGAAAAATTCAAAATTCTTAAACATAAGAAGATTTAATTTTTAATTTTTTCCCTTTTAGGGATTTGATTGGGTTTGGATTTGGGATTTTAAAATATTTGGTATCTAGTTATTAGTTAATAGATAAAGCCCAAAGTTTGAAATATATATATTATATACTATCGGATCGGGCCGGGCCGGTGAGCACCATCCCCGTCCCCGTCCCCGTTAAAATCCCCGATAACATCCCCGCCCCGTCCCCGATAAGACGTCCCCGAACCCGACCCGAAATGTTAGGTTTTCGGTTTTCCCCGTCAGGTTCGGGTTTTTTTTTGTCATCCCTAGTAACACCCGACTTTAATTAGTCTTTATACAAGAGTTGACCTATTATTCGTTGAAGTTTAATCTAGACTTCTAATTGAGGTAACTCAAGTGATGATTAGTATAATATATTCTATCCTTATTTGATGTATATTTGAAAATTTTAAATTAGCTGTTATTTCCAAATTTGAGGGTGTTACATAAAGTTTCAGTCATGATGATAGGAATATGTAAATGAAAGTAGATGAATGTTTTCATTCTAATAAAAAAAAATTCATTCTCATGGTACCCATATATACATATATATATATAGGGTCCCCTTCATTTGCTAACCACGGCATTGGTGCTAACCGTACTAACCAATTTTCAACCAATCAGAATCATCCTAGAGTTTATGTTCTCAAAGGGTAATATGGGCATTTCATAATTCATGCCTATTTAATTTATTTCTATATTTCAAGGAGTTTTTAATATGGTAGTTATCTAAATATTAAATATAATATTTAATATTTAATGTATTTCTATATTTAATGTATTTCCATATTTTAAGGAGTTATTAATATGGTAGTTATCTAAATATTAAATATAATATTTAATGTATTTTCATAATTCGAGTGTCCATATATTCATGTCTAGATGTCAGTGTGTATCTCAACCAATGCAGAATAGATCAGCTGATATGCACATATGCAACATGTACATATTCACAATACTCAATGTGCATATATGCATATTAGATACCAGTGTGCATATATGCATATAATATTTCAGCAAACATATGCATATGCATATGCTCAATGTGCACATATGCATATACTCAATATGCACATATGCATATTAGATATCAGTGTGCATGTATGCATATAATATTTCAGCAAACATATGCATATATGCATATAATATTTCAGCAAACATATGCATATATGCACTGTATGCAAGTGTGCACATATGCACTATCCTGAAAATCGATTTCTTCAAATCCTGAAAATCGTTTTAACCAACTTTTCGGACAAATTCCGGCGACCCCTATCTTGATTCAATTCAACTCCACTTCATTTTCCGGTAACGTTCATTTATGCGGCGATGCATTTAACCTCTCATGCATTATTTCTCCGTCTCCCTCTTTTTCTCCGGCGAACCCAACCCCACCACCACCACCGCCAAGAAATCAAACCATCACCGGAAAATCAAGATTCTCATAATCGCCGTTTCCGTTGGTGGGTTTTTGTTATTATGCATCTTTGTTGCATTATTAACGATTTGTTTGAAAAGAAAAAAGAAAAAAAGACGCGGCGGTGGGTGTGAAAGGCGCTGAAGCAGTTCCGGCGACGCGTGGTGGCGGCGGAGGTGCGGCGAGTGCTAGTGGGAAGAATGGTGGAAGTGGGTTTTCAAGTGAAGGTGATGACGACGGTGGGATTGGGAAGTTGGTGTTTTTTATGGGATGAAATCCCTAATTATTTGGGTTTTTAATTTGGTAGGCCCATGTTTCCCAAATTAAAATGAATTGTATTTTAACCGAAATACCCCTGTGCATACATGCATTGTATTTTTTCAATCATTTTTAATATTTTAATTTAATAAAAAATCACTTAATTTTGGACCGTTGATCTCATCAATCTACGATTGAGATTGGTTAACACGGTTAGTACCAATGTCGTGGTTAGCAAATGAATGAGTCTATCTATATATATATATATATATATATATATATTATGTATGTGTGTGTGTGTAAATGAATGGGTTGTTTATGGGTCCAAACATGTTTTGACTCAAAACAAATATTTTTTAGTACGGGTCTTTATCAGGTTGGGATGACTTGCCAATATTTTTTGTCTATTTTTTTTATAATTACATATTTAATATGTTTAAAAAACTTGTTTTTATCAAAATAACAACTAATTTATTTTAATAAAAAATATTTCAAATGTTACAAACTTATAATCACTTAGATACACATAATTGTAATATCGAAATATATCCAATTTTCAAATTTAATATCAAAATATATTTTACTAATTTCAAATCATACATATGACTATATGAGTTAATTTGTTATTAAAAAAAAGTTAATTTGATGATAAATATCAAATATAATTTTTCTAAGAGGGTTACTTCTTGCTATTAATAACCAAGAAGTTACAACTCATTATTAAAATATTTATTACATCATTTATTAAATAGTATAATTAATATTTTATTTAAACATATAATATGATCAACATTTCATCTCACTTTGCCTAAATTATTCTTCATATAATCCCTCTCTCATGAAAGGTGGAATCTTGGAGGTTTTTCTTGAAAGTGCAAAAGGCATTAGACACACCAATCTCATTGGTATAATCTATTATATGTATTATTTTAGGGGTATTTTAGTCAATTTATAATCACTAAAACAAGTTTTTAAGTTTATTATATTGATGAATTTTTATAGTTATAGACTATCAGTTTAAGAATTTTTGAAAACGTTAAAGCATAACTTTGTTGATCCTTTCAAAATAAGCAGATATTTGAATCTTGTATGAAATAGTTGTATTATTTAAAAAAGAAGGTTTGTGACATGTGCATTAGAAATCTGTTTATGAAAAATTGTACTTTGATTTCTTTTAGTTTCAATACCAAGAATGATATTTGATTGCCTGTATGTATATTTTTGAAGGGAAACCAAGGTATTATGTCATCATTGAATGTGGGATTCAGCAACATAAAAGCAAATCGTCCAAGGGAGATCATCACGAAGTTTCTTGGAATGAGAAGTTCACATTTGAGTTGTCGATGTCTGAATGTCAGAAATTGACACACCTCAGATTGAGAATCATGGATACAGAGTTATTTGCAAACGATACTGGATTTGTTGGCGAATCCAAGTAACATCTTATTTTTTTGTGTAAAATACTATTTTTTTTGTAACTTATGAAACAAAATTGTTCACTTAACCATACGTCGCTTTTTAATCACCTTTCATCTTATTCGGTTGAAAATTTACTCCTTTTGACATATTTGCCCTTGATGATCCTTAACATTAGTATCACTTCTGATAAGGGCAAATTGGTCAATTCATCTCCTAGTTTTACATTTGGTTGAATACAGCAACAAATATTAAATATTATGCACACAAAAATAATCTTATTAGTATTATGATAAAAAGATTATATCACACACACACACACATATATATATATATATATATATATATATATATATATATATATAATCCTGATATTGATCCTCTTTTAGGGTTTATGTTGAAGAAATACTAAATGAAGGAAATGAGAAAGGGTTCATAGAATTGACACCAAAACCATACAATGTGGTTCTTGATGATGAAACTTACGAAGGAGAGGTCAAAATTGGACTCAAATTCATTTCAAATGTAAGTATTCTAATGTAAAATGTGGATATTTATATCTATCGTTACTTGGTGTTAACAACATATGTTTGTTACATTTGATGTATAGACGGTCATCAATGAACGAGGAAGAGGACTTGCTGATCTTGAAAGAGGTCCTGAGGACACAGTATGGAAGAAGTTAGTGGATTTCTGCAAAATGTCGTTGTTGAGGCTTCCTGTTTTGGGTAGAAATCTAAATCCCGATGAGTATAAGCGAATTTAAAGGACTTTCAATTCTTAGAAAGATTAATAATGTTATATGAGCCACAGTCTTGTTTGTTTTGAAGATAACTAAATTTATGTGCTTATTTTAGAAATTTAGACACTGACCATCCATAAAGTAGAAATAAGCAAACCCTGTTATGATAGGTCTCTTAACCGGTTATCACTGATCCCATTCGAAAACCAGCTCCACATAACCGGTTATGATATAATCGGTTCGTTCACTCAAATTGTGTAACTTATATTGACCAGTATAACCGATCCTCAATATCCGATCCACTTTAACCGACCCGTTGAATTGTGGCAAATTTGAATCAAGACTAAGCCCAAAAAGATCAATACAATGGGCCAAAAGAGAGGGCAAAGCCCATTGGGCTCAAAATGGGAAATGGCGCATTAAAGAAATAACTTCCATCTTTTATATTTGGCAAACTTGTTAAAATGGTAGATAATTCATGACTTTTCATGCAATAGGATTTATTAAAATATTATATTATATACTTAAATCTCATAAAATCATATCAACTACAAGATTTTTATTGGGTTGAATTTTAACTGAATCAAACCAAAAGTATCCAGAAAATCTCATTTGAAAATTAAATTAGGTAAGAAAAGTTTTACACTAGTGTATAAAGGTTTTTATAACAGATTTTTTATAATTTTTTTATAATCAATAACTAAAAATTAAGATTTTTAAAAAACTTACAATAAATTTCCACATTATATTTTAGAACTTTTTATTATTAAAAATATTTTATCATCCCAATATATTTTTAGAAAAAAATATATATAAAATAATAATAATTCAGTATCAATTGTGAAATTTAATAAAAGAATCATTTATTATTTTTCACGTCAAGGTTTAAAACAGTCTTTAAACCTGGAGCATGACCATCTAATCATCTATTAGCATGTTAAATCTTACTTTTTGAAGAAAAAAAAACCCTAAAATTTTGAGGCCCAATTCGTTAACCAACATTAACAAAGACCTATCTAATTTCTTTCGAAATCAAAAACTGGTATTTTATTTTAGAATTTGTTGATAAAAAACAAAACGACTTTTTGGTATTTTCTCACTTTGTCATTTTAAACATTTTTTTTGTTTTAATTTGTAAGATTTTTGGTAGTATTCTTATGTTTAACCTATTTTAGATAACAATATAGAAAATATGTTACAACAAAATATAGAACAAAATCTTCATTTTCAAATATTGGTGTAACCCTTTTGAAGAAAACATTTTGACAAGCTATAATATTTGAAAAAAAAAATTATACAACTTGGAATATGTTTGACCATTTGACCAAAAAATCTTTTTGATTATATAATATATAATTTTTTATTTTTTATTTTTATTTTTGGTACATCTTAAAGATAAAACATAAAGTAAATCAACCAATTTCAAGAGTAACATGTTGAAACAGTTGTCTCTAAAAGTAAGGGATTCTTGATTTAAAACATAGATTTTTGGTTTTTTGTTTACATTTAGAAAAAAATAGAATAGTTGAATACAAGTTGAAGTTCAGTGACCATTTGTGCATTAAAAAATCAAAAATCAAATCGAACTTTACAAAATTATGTAAATAGTAATTTAACTGAATACAAATTTCCTTGTCTGTTTGGCATTCAAACACTGATATAAGATAGATACAACTAATTCCTTTAATATATACATTTACTTTCATAGTATCGGATTCGAAAACATAAATGAGGCCTTCACTCCTATGTTCACGATCTTGTCTCGTTTAATGTCGAAAACGCTACCCAACGTAATTGCAAATATATTTTATGAATATTTTAATGATAGTCTTTGACATTCTAGATTAAATTATTAACTCAATAATTAAACGTTTATCACATAATAATAAATAATAAAAATATACGATAATGTTTTTAATTATTAATTATTATTTATCAAATTATTTATTCCACTACAAGACCATAACTCCAATTTTTTCATAATTAATAAAAGAAATTATTTTGCATTAGACTCAAAAACTTGATGGTAGGCACGTCTACTTATATCATTATATTTTATGTGTAACCACGTTGGGTGGTATATATATAATTTATTATTTTACTTTGACCAATGATTTATTTCTTTCGAAATTAATCTTTTTTTTTCTCCCTATTTTATGGTTATTTATTTCCTTATTTTCTTTACGTAAATAAACAAATAAGTCACAAACTAAATTTTGTGGGATTAATTCAACTGACAATAAAGTTTGGACATTTAAAGATTTTCCTCAAATATTATCGATTCGAGTACTGGAAGTCCACTGGCCCACTAGGGATTTTCCTGCTTATTCTTTAGCCCACTAAAGTTAGTTGAGATGCGCACAGATTGGTCTGGACGCCCACGGTTAACAAAAAAAATTAAAATTAAAACAATAAGTCGAAAACTATTATCAATATTAGTTGTTACTTTTTTGGGGTTTCAAACTTTCTCAAGATTATTTAAAACTTTGACTTTAAATTAGAAGTCTTCATAAATCGGTAGATATCGATGAAACTGATATGATCAGATTGAAACCAATTTAGTCTTGTTTTGTCTGGTCTAATCTTAACCCGATGAACATTTCTATGTTGAAAATTTTGCTCGAGTATTGTCAAATAGAAGTGTGTCAATAAGCAGTGACGAAATATTTATTATGAATAGCTTTTATATCGAATTGCGTCTTTCAAAATACAAGTTTAGCGAAAACTGCCAATAAAAAAAATTCCAGAAGAAAGGAACATTTAAAGTCTTGTTTGATAACTATAAGGTAGTTTAATTTTTGAACTTACTAAAAAAATTCTTTTTGATAAAGCAGAAATTAGCTTATAAGCTAACATTTTGAAAAATCATTTTAGATAGTTTTTTCCATAAGTTCGATGTTTTTTCCCCATTTTTTCAACATGTCTTTTTATGCTATTTTACATTGTCATATAACTTATCAGTCGGTTTTTACCAATGTAACAATTTTATAAGCTATCTGTTAGTTTATTTGTTTACAACTAGCTTTCCAGTTAATAACTAGAAACAACTAACTTATTACTTAATTTTCCACAAACTGTAAAAAAAAATAATAATGAACTATATATAATAATTTAAATTTTATTTTATTAACAAACTAACACATCAACAACAAAAATGTTTGTTTATATGTTCGTATTATTCATTTGTTCGTTAAACGAACGTTCACGAGTAAATTTTACTCGTAAAAACCAAAATATACTTTTTAAAAATATTCCTCAAAATAAAATAAAAACAAATTCATTTCATTATAATATAATTTATCATTTTTGTAAGAAAACTACTATATTTAATAATTTAAAAAAATCATCACTTATTCCTTTTGATACTCTCTTCTGGTAATAACCATAATCTGGAATAAATATATTATATATTTTTAAGAGTAAACTCCAACTTTGGTCCCTGAGGTTTATTGATTTCTTTGAAAGAGGTCCCTATGGTTTCATAATTCAAGTTTGCATCCCCATGGTATGGATTTTGCTCTAAAAAAGGTCCCTGGACACTAACACCGTTAAAAACTCCGTTAGAGGCAGGGGCATTTTCGTCCAACCATATTTTTGTCCCCCTTTTGTAATTTTCTTTTATTTTTTCTTATTCTTATATAAAATCATAAAGCTTAGGGACCAAATATGTTAATAACTCTAATTTATATATATATATATAGAGAGAGAGAGAGAGAGAGGCTCCTTCAAATAGAAACTTTTTATTAGTGTAAACTATGCAACCCAAGGGTATTTTTGTCCATTTACAAATTTCGTATTTTTAGGAAATAACCAACTTCCTTAATTATCTCTCCCCCCCCCCTCTCTCTCTCTCTCTCACACACACACACACGATCCCCTGTCACCATCCACTTCCGGGCTCCGACGACATCCTCCCACTCCGGCGACCTCCACCATTTCCGGCGAGTTTCATATGAGAAAGAACATATGAAACTTCAAAATTTTCACGATTCATACGAGAAAAAACATATGAAACTTTGAAAATATATGATTATTTCGAATTTTTTTTGAATATTCATATAGAAGAAATATATGAAACTTAAAAATCCGATTATTTATACGAGAGAAAAATATATGAAACCATGTTATGAAAAAATTTGAAATCGTTAATGATTATATACGAAGTTATATAAAAATATATGATTATTACGAAATTTTCACGTTTCATATGAGAAAAAAACATATGAACCCATTAATGAAAACGCATAAAACCCACCGGAGTTTAGCAGGATTCGCCGGAGTTTGGTATCCTCTTCAATTTCACTTTATCGTTCATCATGGTGGCCGGAACTTTTGAGAGAGAGAGAGAGAGAGACGTGTTCACTTTCTTGTTCATCAATGTGGCCGGATTCCTATGGTGGCCGGATTTTTGAGAGAGAGAGAAAAAAACGATGGCCGGATTTTTGAAAGAGAAAGAGAGATGACCGGAATTTTGAGAGGGAGAGAGAGAGAGAGGGGTTAGGTAATTATGGAGAGATAATTAAGGATATACTCTAACCATAAATAGATTAATTTAAATTAATTAATAAATTTTAAATTTTAAATAGTTAAAATTATTCCTAAACTACCTTTTCTATTTTAAAAAAAAATACGAAAAATCCTCAACCGTTGATCAAAAATTCCGATGTTGTAGATGAGTTTGTAAGTTTGCATTATTTAAAAGGTTTTCAAATGATTGTCCTTCTCTCTCTCTCTCTCTCTCTCTCTCTATATATATATATATATATATATATATATATAAGTAAGTGTGTGTGTGTGATATGTATGTATGTATAATAGAAAACTCAATTCGCTTCCTTCGTTCTGCATCCACCGCCACCGCCACCGTCTTCTTCTCCACTCGTTTCTCGGCCACCACCATCCCATCCCCTTCGCCATTGGGTCACAAAATCACACGAAGGTTCTGAGTTCTGACTTTCATCAAAGTCGAAGGTACCTTTCATCGGAAAAAATGGTGATCACCAGTTGGATTTGAGTGTTTGACTAATGATACGAATAAATGTTGGGGAAATAATACAGAGACCATCGTCTCTTCTCCGAAACCACAGGGTGGTAACCAAAGGCATGTGCCTTTCACATCTCTCTTTCTCTCTCACACGCACAAACACACACACACACACACAAAGAGTAGTTCAAAGCAGGTGATATAATGCATCTCTTCACACTTGCCATCACCCCATCAACGTTAGAGTTCTCGCGAAATCGGTCTCTAGGCTAAGCAAACACTGCGAAGACTCGAGCCTTCGGAGCTTCGAGACGGTGTTCGATGCGTTCGCGAACACGGGTCGTGACCCCCATGGTTGGATTTTGAGCTGTAAAGAAATGGAGGCCAAGAGTAAGAAGCTGCAGCGATACGTGACCGCAACCGCTACGCTTCATCGAGAGATGGATGAGTTAACTGTCATTGAAAACAGTTTAAAGAAATCTTTATCTTCACAGCGTCATCATATTTACAAGAAAGATGATCATGATGTTAATAATTCTTTTGGGAATTCCATGAAACAACAGAAGATTCTTGATCTCCAACAAAAGCTCCAATGGCAGAAACATGAGATCAAGTATCTAAAGGAGAAATCTTTATGGAACAGAAGTTTTGATACCATAACTTCATTGCTTGCAAGATCAATCTTCACAATTTTATCAAGAATCAAACTTGTTTTTAACATCAACCATGGCTACACGACTTCGCTCCCTCGCAGCCTCTCGGCTTGATGTTCTTCATGGACGCTTGGGAAGTGGTTTAGACTGGACCAATCGGTACATGTACAATATCGCTATAGGTGTTTTGGAGCAGATGATGGACGAAGCACAAGAACGAAATGGGTTGCCGGCGATTCGTCTTCTCCGACGAGTTCATCTTCTCCGGCGATTTCGCCTGAAACCTAGTCGGCCGCCCTCGTAAATTTAAGTTTCTAATTGAAAGTTTGTTGATTTCTTTGAAACCAATGTCGGCCTAATCTTCTCTGTCAAGCAAAATGAACAGGATGATGATCCAGGATGCCTAAACTTGATATATATATATATATATATATATATATATATATATATATTAGAGTTATCCATAACAGTCCCTGAAATTTAATGGATTTTGTTAAATTAAGGAAAAGCAAAAAAAGAATTCAAAAAAAGGACAAAAATATGGTTTGACGAAAATGCCCCTGGTTCAAACGGAGCTTTTTAACGGTGTTAGGGGTCAGGGACCATTTCCAGAGCAAAATCCATACCCTGAGGACGTAAACTTGAATTATGAAACCATAGGGACCTCTTTCAAAGAAATCAATAAACCTCAGGGACCAAAGTTGGAGTTTACTCTATTTTTAAATATTGTTTTTTTTAATTATTATTAATCATTACAACAGCTTAGAGCATCTCCAACAACTTTTCCAAAATGGAGAAAATAAGGAAAATTGAGATTTTAAGCTATATTTTTGCTCCAACAACTTTTCCATAACTATCCCCAAAATGGAGAAAGTAGGAGAGAGAATGAGTTTTTCTCCAAATATGGAGATAACACTAGTTAGGAGCACCAATAGAAAATTTGGAAAATAGATATTTAGGAGAGATAAATAATATTTTAATATATCAATGTAATATTTTAATATTATAATTAATGTTTGATTCTCCAAAATGGAAAATCTGTTGGAGATGAATGTAATTTTTTTTTTGAGATTTTGAATTTTAGTTCTCCATTTTAGAGAAATTTTGGGGAAGCTGTTGGAGATGTTCTTAGAAACCAAGTACAAAGAGAAGATATGGATACTGCACTATGGTGGAGTCAACAGGGGCCAAAAAGGTAAAAATGTAATGTATATGGGTTGTTGTGTAAATATCAGTTTTTGATGACACTTCTGAAACAAATTAAAAAATATAGAAGAGTTTAGAATAAAATAATAAATTACAGATTTCGTCCTTGTGGTTATCTGACAATTACCGATTGGGTCCTCTAACCTAAAAATTATGAATGAGGCCCATGTGGTTTTATTTTTGTTATGGGTTAGACCCTTGCACAAACTTAGCTAAAAAAGTTCCAATAAGTTAATTATTATTTTAGTCATTTTGCTCATTTCTTTAATATCTTTTCTATACCTTTTGTATAAGTGTATAAACCAATTCATAATAAAATAAAACAAATACAAAAGAATACATCTACAATCTATGACTCCCCTTTGTAATCCTGATTATCCCTTCTTCGGTCGTTTGTAACAACCCATCTTATATAGATATAAAGATAGATTTGTGAATTCCTTATAAGCCTCAAGTTTTGGGTTATCAATAACTTTCATCATGATTTTTAGTTGAATTCAACGCATTGGGTTAGCCCACTGTTGTGGGCTTAGGGCGTTACAAATGGTATTAGAGTCGACCCTTGTATTATTGAGATGGTAGGACAAACTTCACCGGGCATTATGAGTCCATAAAGGAGGGGGTGTTTGTAACATCTTAGGCAAATCCCACATCGTCGACTATAAGGAGGAAGATTATGGGCATGCCTGACAAGGACATTAGGAGTTTATGTGGAGGAATTTGTAAAAATCTGTCCGGCATGGATAGAAAAGTAGATTTGTGAGTTCCTTATAAGTCTCAAGTTGTGTGCTACCAATAACATCCATCATATTTTAAGTTGAATTTGAAGTTATTAGGTTAGCTCACTACTTGGGGCTTGGAGCTTTTGGGGCTTGGAGCTTAGGGCACTACACTATTTCCCCCATCTTTGATGACTTTTCATTTTCTAGTCATCTTCTTTGTCCACAACACGATAGAAAACACACATACCAAATCAACCCTAATCACCAAATCTTAATCCAAATCTAAACTCTATTCACCACCATTGTAGGGGTGACAATGGGTCAAGTTGGGTTGGGTCAATCCATTTATTAATTAGGTTGAAAATTTCAACCCAACCCAACCTGTTTAATTAAATGGGTTGAGATTTTCAACCCAACTCAACCTGTTGCTTAAATGGGTTGGTAACGGGTTGACTTGTTTATAATTATCTCAACCCAACATGTTAAATAAATGGGTTAAACCTAGGTTGACCCGTTTATTTTTAAAATTTTAAATGAAATAAAAAGTATTAAACTATTTAATTTCATGACAAATACACAACACAAAGTCAAATAAATTGTTCGAAGTTTCAATAAAACACAACCATAAAGTAAAATAAAATGTTCAACGTTCCCCACAACCACAAAGTCATAGTTTCAAAAAAGTTTCTAAGTAACTCGACTTCCACTTTCATCGAATCTAATTTCAATCTCGATCTTCAATCGGCGTGGATAGGCGTCGGTGTCGGACTCGCCGTGGAAGTTGGAACGGGAAGCGATTTTGTATGGAGCGGCTAAGGTTTTCAATGTCTGGACTATGGTCTATGGAGGCGACGTCTGAGGGAGGAGAGGAGCCGACTAGGGTTTTCAATGTATGGTCAATCTGATTTAGAATTAGCATTTAGGAAACATTTTTAATCATATATTAACTTATTAATTGTAATTAAATAATGATTAATAATTTAAAATAAAGTATTATGTAATATTATAAATGGGTTGAAAACAAGTTGCAAATGAGTTGAAAACATGTTGCAAATGAGTCGAAATCAGGTTGAAAACAAGTCAAAATTTTCAACCCAACCCAACCCATTTACATAAATGGGTTGAAAATCTCAACCCAACCTGCTAATTTTGAGTTGAGTTGGGTTGGTGGGTTGGGTCAATTTTTGCCACCTCTACACCATTGATGAACAACCATGTTTAAATTACGGACTCTATCTAAAACCTTTTTAACAGATATAGGATAAAAGACCTCATTCGTAACGAAAATAAAACCTTAGGAACCCTATCCGTAATTCTTAGGATGGTACCAAATTCACAATTTTCATATACCACATTGACTAAATTTGTAATTTACTCAACCTATTTAAAAAAAAAAAAAAATTATTTTGGAGCCATACGACAATATATCTCAAACGATAAGTTTTATTAGTTTTTTTAAGCAACGATTTTTTGTTACGTTTTTTTTTCTTCAAAAATTTAACCTTTATTCTCTTGATTATATAAAAAATATAGTACATTTTCTTAATTAAATAAAATACATTACATTATTTGGATGTAGGTTTCCAAAATAAAAACACAAAAAATATAAAAACCAAATTTAATAACATTTGAGTTGAAATATAATTTGATGATTTATTTTTTATACACTATAAAAAAATCAGGTTTATAGGATGCTAACAGTGTTTAAGGGGGTGTTTGGGATTGCTTATTTAAAACAACTTATGCTTATTTTAAAAATTGTTTATCAACTTATGCGGTGTCGAACCGAAGTTTTTAAAAAAATATTTAGATTAGCTTATTGTGGTACCAAAACGTAATAAGCTAATAAGTTGTTATTTAAAGGTGTTTGAGATTGCTTATACACATAAAATAACTAAAAAAGTCATAAGCACTTTTCAAATAAGTTGATAAGTTAAAACCAAATGACTTATAAAAAAGTGATTTTCAGCGGTTTGGCACCGCTATAAGCCATTTTAATTTTTCCTCATCCAAACACTCAAAAGTGTTTATCTCCGGTCTCAAATCGCAATAAGCTAAAAAACACCTCAAATAAGCAATCCCAAACACCCCCCTAAATGTCTTAAATAAACCGATATATAAGACTTATGTTTATAGAACCAAACAATAAAACATCTTATCTAAAATTATAATAAGTTTATAGAATGCTTTTGACGTCCTAACAAATTTTGTAGGACATTTTCAAATAAAGTGTCGTATAAGCTATTTTATAGGACATTTTTGATAAATGTCCTATAAACACGTCTTATTATAGAATGCTTGTTTTTATAAAACATTTATTCAAATAGCGTCATGTAAAATAGTTAATACGATACTTTATTTAAAAATACTCTAAAAAACCTGTTAAAATGTCCAAAAGTATCCTATAAACATATTGCAACACTTCTTGATATGACGCTTTATCGATTGGTCCTATAAACTTATGTCTGATAAAGCAATTTACCGGAGCACTTAAACAACTTTGACGTCTTATAAACCTAATTTTGTTATAGTGATAAAAACAAATACCTAAATTACATATCAAGTGAGATTGGATCATTTTCAAAATACACAAACACACATATTGAATATATAATATTTGACAACTTTAACCAATTATTGCAATAAATTCATATAAAACGTTTCTTTCGTATAACATGAATAAATTTTACATCTTTAAGGTAACATTTTGGTACATCGGATTAGGGGTGTTCAAAAAACCGACCAACCTAATTAACCCAACCCGACCAACCCAAGAAAAAAATCAACCCGAGGTAACCCGACATATAATCGATACAAAATTAGGACAACCCGAATTTATTAGGTTGATATTGGGTTAGTCTCAAAGTAACCTGACCAACCCGATAAACGTTTTAGCGACTTCTCTATAATTATTTTTATTTCCCTTTAATATGTATAAGTTACCAAAAACAACTTGGAAAAACGAGCAATGTAACTCATAAGAGAACATTATTAAAACATTATATGTAATACCTAAATATTTGATGAACGCGTATATTTTTTTGAATGATGAATCATATTTTAAAGAAAAAATTTCTTATTTTTATGTTTCAATATTGTTTTTACTTTGTTTAAACACAACCCGACCAAACCGACCAACCCGAACGGGTTGGCTTGCACTTTTGTTTGGGTTAGGTTGGGTTGAAAATTTCTCAAACCGTCAACATTGCGTTGGGTTGTTGAAATGCCTTCAACCCGAACAATCTAACCCGTGAGCACCCCTACATGGGATCGTACATAATAGGACATGACAAATTCACTGTTCCATACATCTATATTTGACGTGACATGGGACATGACAAAAACTCATTGTTTTACGTTTGACGCAACCTGAGATAGGGACAAAAAACACTTTTTTTGTTCCACCAAATTAGGTGGAACAAAATGGGACAAAGATGTGACATAAACTAAAAAAAGTTATTAATCTGCCCTTATTTGATATGACGAAGAATCGTGTGAGAAGTTGAGTTAACGGTGAGAATTGTAATAACCGAGCTTAAAGTGAGAGAATTATAAATCTGGGGTTAAAATTTAGAAAGGTCTTAGTGAAAGGGGTCTAGAGTGAAATTTCGACAGAAAGGATTTTAACCCTAAAGGCTTTGGTATTAGGGTGTGGCGGCTGATATTTTAAAGAGCTCTTGGGGTGAATTCGGAAAGAGAGACCGAGAAAGAAGGGATGAGCATCAAGTTTTGGATCGAATTGCTTGAAGGTAAACTTCCTTGCGATTAAAACTCTTTATTTTGTAAAGGATTTAATCATAGTGGTTGTGTGGGGTGTTTGTATTTAATCTGATGTTGAAGTTTTTTGGGCTTGAGAATTGGATGTCATTATAGAAATTTATACGTGGGAAATGGATTGTTATTTTAAAATCGAGCTTTACGTCTGATTTTGTGTTATTGGGTTTGAATGGTTTTTTGATTATTAGGGTCACCGGATTTCGTTGGCACCGGTCGAGAATGTCACCGTTCGAATGAGAATGTACCGTGTAACACTCTAAAATTCAGAGTAAAATAAAACCTGGAAATTATGGCAACAAGACATCCACATTGATATAAACCTCCCATAAAGGGGATCAGTCCTTAAGACTATACAAAATCTGAACGGATATAGAATTCATCAACAAACTAATCTAAACAAAACTATCTAGATTACATCAGTTGACAATCCAAAATTCATCAAAACGATGGGACTTAACAATGCCCAACTATCAACACTTTAGTCATCTCAAAATGCCCCGAGACCCAACTCGTCTCTCAAAACCCAGTGCATCCCACCGCTAAGGGAAACCTGTTATACATATCATTTGAGAAAAAGTGTTAGGCTTATAAAGCCTAGTGAGAACATACAGTTTATACAAAATCAGAGATATAAACATTTGCATCCAAATGGAAATCTTTCAAACGAGCATTTCCAAGTTCTCCATTGATAGGAACATAATCCATTTAAAATAAGGCCATAAACCTTCTTTCCAGAACCTCACAATTTAATGCACATGTAGTTCTTCGTTTTGATTAGCTTATGGAACCTCACAATTTAATGCACATGTAGTTCCATAATTTATTAACGGCCAGAACCTCACAATTTAATGCACATGTAGTTCTATATTCGTTAACGGCCAGAGCCTCACAGTTTAATGCACAAGTAGCTCTATATTTGTTAACGGCCAGAGCCTCACAATTTAATGCACAAGTAGCTCTATATTTGTTAACGGCCAGAGCCTCACAATTTAATGCACAAGTAGCTCTATATTTACTTTACTTGGTAAACTCCAAATAATATCAGTCGACTCAAAACCTAGGGATCCGCTAGTAATGGTACAGACTCGTCACAACAACATATGTGACCAACCATAGATAACATATGGTATAAACACATTTTATAAACAAAATGTCATTTCCAGTTCAACTTCTGGTAAGAATGAAAATCATTAAAATGAGTTCTTAAACATTCTTTTCACATATCCACATAATGTGCAAGTAAAACATCATTTTACTTCAATAAGATAAGATCCATCATTTTAGTAAACACAAATGATCGGGAACCCTAAAATCTCCCAAAACTCAAGTTATATCAAATATGTAGAAAACTTAGATCTGAAACCATTGAGATATATAGGAGTTCCAAAAGGTAACTTTTGATATGTATAAAGTGTAAAATGATAGTAGGAACTCACCCAATAGGTTTATACGAAAACCCGAAGAACCAGATATCGACCCCCTTGCGAAGACGAAGCTTTCTACACCGAAACCCCGAACAATGCACTTAATACTAGCGATTAACAGAAGCTCGAAGATCCAAAGAATACCAACCAAACTTAGAGAGAGAGAGAGAGAGATAAATTTGAAGAGAGAGAATAGAGAGAGTTAGAGATTGAGAGAATGAGATATTTTGGAAACTGAAACCCTTAAGTCGGTCCAGGGACTTTCGCGGGTTATGCCGCGACCTCAACCCGTGGCATAACTCGCCCGCTTACACAAAACCAAACCCATCCAGAAGGTTTCGCGGTTTGTGCCGCGACTTCAAGTCGCGGTGCAACTCGCATAGTTCACTATGGTTTGTCCAAAACCACCAAAAGCCAAACTCAAACTTGGAACCAAACGCGGTGCTAACGACAAAAGCTTAACACTAGAATACCAAGGTTACATAACGAAATTTGGGGTGTTACATACCGGTCGAATGAAGATGACACCGGTTGGTTTGGGCGGTCAAGACCTCGGTCGAGTCATCACACCGGTGCACACAGGTCGGCCGCATGGCACCGGTCGACACTGTTGAAGGGACTTCGGTCAAGATTAACACCGGGCGGCCTTGGCAGGCCCCGATCCTCATTTTGTTGCACAGTGGGCCGAAGCCCATTTTGTTAAAGATTTAGTTTGTTGGAGTTTGGCTTAGTTTGGTAGACCCGTTTTATTTATTTTATATATATAAAGTTCATGTGTTTTTCTCAAGTAGGATTAGGTGGGTTGCATTTGATTAGAGGTTATATTACTTTCAGACTCCAGAGTCAAAGTCAATCGTTTATAAGTTAGAAGGTTTAGAAGTTTTATCGATCAATGTTTCCTATATAGGTTTCGGACCGAATTATAGAAGTAGACGCGAGTTTCGAGCTAAGGACGCCAGGTGAGTTTTTCTGAACTAAATCCTTCTGCTAACGAAAGCATGCGAAAGTTTTATTTTTAAACTTTGATTTATACATGATGGCATGAGTATTATGAAAATTATATGCAAGCTTTGAAATGATGTTGCTTAGTACTTACTTGCGAGTTTTATCTAAATGTTAAAGACACTTTCTTATTGTTGACAAAGTGGAAATGTATGCATACATGGTCCTAAGCGTGTTGGCTCAAAGTCGGGGTGTGTGGCCCGCTTGTACTCATACCGGGGGGTGTGTTCCGTTTATGCCGTTGGGGGGTGTGTCTCAACAAAGGCAGTGTGAGTCACAGACACGCCGTCACCTTAGGGTGGCGGTAGTGTGAGCGAAGAAGTTGCTGAAAGTAAAGATTGTTTTCCTTGAAGCTGAAAATGGTTTATTTTATAATAAATCCTTGACTGTTTGTTTAATGAGTTAAAAACTGTTATAAGAGGGGACTCACTAGACCTTTCGGTCTAACCCTCGCTCTTTTCAAATCTAAAACCCTTTTCAGGTAAAGAGTGGCTGTAGAAGGAGCGGTTACGTCTTAAGAGAAGATGCGAGCTGGAGCTGATTTAGAGGACCTCCATTGTAGATTATTGTCAGTGTATTCTCAGTTGTGTACTAGGTTGTCTTTACGCAAAATCTCGGATTTTGGGTGTTGTTTTGTGTTGATTGGCTTTGTTATTTACTAAGGTTGCATATGTCTCTTGTAGAGAGAGTTGGGTTGTCACAATTGGTATCAGAGCCATAGTTTAAGGGATTTAGGTGACCGGATGTGCCTAAACTTAAACTGTGGGGTAGATGAACACAACTGAGGTATAGGAAGCCTTTAAGAAAGACATTGATCAGTGTGAGGCGTGATAACAATAGTGAGTACCCTCATGTAAGGTAAATTCAGAATTGTATCTTGCCAATGCCATTATGAATTTACAGGTGCATGGGCATACTCAATTACTATTGTTGGGTGTGGTTCAGGGTAGAAATTTTTATCCATAGATTGATAGTTTTAGTCTAGCATGTGGTGGAAGTTCGTTTTTGGAAGTAAGGTTATACCGTTTAGGATGCATATCGTGCAGGATGTAGAAATTTCGTTGAGAAAGAACCTCCCGAGTTCTTAAGGAGGAGAAGGATGTTAGGAGGTGGACTTTTGCTCCAAGGGAGTCTTCGGTCTGGTAGAGTGGTATGTTGATTAGTGAGAAGCAGGAGAGCGTTAATCCAAGAATCGAAGGAAAGAATTAAGGCTTCTAAAGCTGTAGTTAGTTTAAGGGGTGATTAAGAGACGATATCAGTGTTGACTGATAATTTGTAGTGAGGATCAGATGGAAGTGAGTTACCGCTTGATTGTGAATCAATAATCGTGGTGGTGACTAGTTGTTGGACTTCCAAGGTGGTTAGAAGACGATGGTGCCAGAGGTTGTGGCGCAGTAGAGGACTCAGATTTGTGATCGGAAGCAAGGAGTCTGGGATAATTTATAGTGAATGTAAACAGTTGACCTTGTTAGAATGAATAGCCTTCAATGTCATTGAGTCCCATGCATTGTGTGTTAAATAAATTGCTAGAGTTTTTCATATCATTCACATCAGGCATTTTGGCGTTGTGTGTCTTACGAAGTAGTTGTTTTGAAAACGTGTCGACGCGTGCAAATATGCGTTTGAATTGAAAAGGAAAGTTTTTGGCTTTGGGTGATAAATTTCGACTTTTGATTCGGGGAAAACATTAAATTTCTCTTTATAAATGATTTGACTCTCGGTTACGAAAATCAAACAACATTTGATCGCATGAATTTATAAGTGAGTTTAGTACAAATAGGTATTGTCATATCATCAAGGGCGAGAGTCGTTTGGCACGTTTAGTGTAAGCAATTTTGTAGCATTTTTATAAATCGTGTGTGTAAAGTTCATCGGAAATATTTTCAAATGTGCCAACACCGACATTGGGGTGGTGAAGAGAAATTGTTGTGGAGTTGAGGTAGAACGATTCTTGAAATTGTTGTGCATGGCTAAGCCAGTGTTGTGTCGTGTACACACGTAAGTTGCTTCCTGATGTGAGTATCTTCTAAATTTTCAAAAGTATCAAGAGTTTAAATATTTGTATGTCATGCATGAAGGATATGAGTTCTCTAGGTCGATGGGAAGAGTTGCAATTAAGAATGATGAACGTTTTGAGAGTAGATGTGTGTCACTCGATTAGCGGGTGGTAAATACTTGATATTGGTATTCTTCTTCATAAGGGTGGGGAATAGCGGAGGTGGTTAATGGAGGTATTGATCTATGACATTAAGGGTGATGGTACTATAGTAGCATACCGTTGGTTCCGAGACTTGAGATGTGAATGTCGGCAAATGGTTGTGTCGGGGGTGGAGTTTGAAGTCGTAAAGATATTTTCGTAGTTACTGCTGCAGTGGAAGAGGTAGATTTCTTTGGGGGATCCTTGTTGGTTGGAAACATAGTGGAAGTATCTCAGCGTCGACGGTGGTCGTGGACGTCAGAAACCATTTTCGTGGTGAATGGCGGAACGCTGGAAATGAAGAAGTAGTTATGTTTAGTTTTGAGGAGTTTCGTGGGGAAACGAAGAGTGATTCAGAAGAAGTGGGTATCTAATGCGATGTTGGACAACATTGTGTGGATCTTACAAAAATGGAATATCTTTAGTTTGGTCAGGGGTTCCTTACCGATGAGGTTCTGATGGCTGTGGGAGCGAAGTTTTTATATAGCACAACTGGGAGGGGTTGTGCTTTGAGCATTTAAGTATTCGAGGTAGTATGCTTAATCTTCAGGCTACTAGAGTTTGATTCCAGCAGGTCGCGATGAGCCGACAAGGAGCGATATTTTGTTAGGTGGTTTTGAAGATCATAGTTTTGCGATTTATTCAGGTTCGAGAAAGACAAAATCATGAAATGCCTTGAAGTCCGATCCTTAATATTATGATCAGTGAGAAAATGACGGTATTGGTATGCGTGACAAGTGGACGTGGAGATTTGCAGTTGATCCGGGATGAGGTGGTAGAGTGGTGGTTGCAACCATGAGTCGGTGATGCCTTTATGGCAAATCTGGGAGTGTAAATCATTAAAGTGGTAAGAAGTTTCCGGGAGGATGTGTAGAAGTATGGTGTCATTGTTATCGGATTGGCGTCCTTGTCCGAAGATCTATGGGAAATGATTTGTTAATGGTGAGTATGTGGTTGGGATGTGTGAACGTTTGGTTTTTGGGGTATTGCTAAGTTGAGAATAATTTGCAAATGATGGTTGGCGGGTATCAAAGAGAGGAACTGTGTGTTCTGGTCCTCGGCAAGTTTTGGGGCGGGATTATCTTATATCCCTAGAACGATTATTGAAAGCGTCGAACCGCTTAGCTCAGGGGGGTTGTGTAGTAGATAGGAAATCTGTGGGTATGTTGAGGTATTTCTTCAGGGTGAAAGGATTCTAGCAGATTGGGAAATCCTGTTTGGGGAGTGAGGATTGTGTAGCGGTTTCGAGTGGTGGGCAATGTTTTGGAAGAGTGGGGTTGTTTATCTCGCGTAAGAATTGTGGAAAGTCGGTTGACCAAGCAAAATAATGTAAATGGGATTGGACTCTTGGGAATCATCAAGGATTAGGGTAATCAATGATGGGCGAGCAGGGTTTCTTGCAACAAGAAGAAAGTGAAGATATCATGTCGGAAAGGTGGGAAATCTGCGAGTAGAAGTTTGGCAAGTGACACAAAGTGTGGAGGTATGATTTTTAGTTTCTGCTGTTAGCAAGTTTATAAATCTCTAGCGTGGGTATGAGAAAGAGATTATGGCGTTCAGTGTGGTGTGAGTGTGATTAATCAAAATCGTGCAGCGGACTAAAAGTTCACACTACTAGTCAGTAAGTCGGTCGTTAGAGGTGGGTTTGAAATTCTCAAGGAGGAAGATAGAGGTGTTGGGATATAGTGCTTGGAGCGAAGGACCATAGTGTCAGTTTTGGCAATGCGTAAAAAGGGGATTCCAAGTGAGTCCGTTGCCCCGTGTTAAACTATTTGGAAAAGTTTGTATGAGCTTGGTCATTCTGTATCGAGCGAGTGAAGCTAGATTTTATTGCATTTTTGGTCAGGTGATTAGGGATGCAATGAGAAATGGAAGAATGCGTCGCATTATTTGACCAGTTAGAACTGGCGATTTATGAGGGTTTTGGAATTATGGAAGTTTCTACCTATACAGGAGAAGTTGAAGTGACGTTGGGGTGAGTGGTATTAGTGTGTAAGATTTGGATAATGCTGAGGAGTTGAGATCATGTGGGTCGAAAAAGAAGGCGCTTCTGCGATGGACTTATGCCGTACTAAGAGGGGTTGTTTGCAATGGCAAGTTGTACTAAAAGGGGTTGTTTGCAATGGCAAGTTGTATGCTGAAGAAACTCGTGACTGTGAGATGATGGTGATGTCTACAGTTGACGATGTGTTATATTGGTGAGTGGAGTGATTAGGTAATCAGTGATGCATGTTGTCGTGGTGTTACTCCGGTAAAATTTTATCGGTTATAGAAGTTGTTGTAATTGAGGGGTAAATCTGATGGTTACGTGCGACTATGGATTAATCAGAATGGCTTGGATAATCGAATGGTACTAAACTGGTTGGATTAAGAATCATTAGTCATTAGGCCCAAGTGGTGACAAATGTAAAGTTACTAGTCTCGCATTGGAAGGGTGTGACTCGAATCAGAAAAAAATGGAAGTTAAGACCTAGATATGTCGGGCCGCTGTGATCGTAAAGCGTGCTGGGAAGGTAGCGTATAGACTGGATCTGCCTATGGATCTGCGAGGAGTGCATTCCGTTTTTCATGTATCTAATCTGAAGATAAGTTTTGTAGAGGACCCGGTAGCCATTTTAGATCGCAAAGTGAAGAAATTAAGGAACAAGTAAATTCAACTAGTGAAAGTTCAGTGGCAATTCCACAAGGATCAGGAAGCGGCTTGGGAATTGGAGTCGATTGTGAGAACCCAATATCCCAGTTTGTCGATGAAGGAATTTCAGGGACGGAATTCTTGTGAGGGGGGGGGGGGGATAATGTAATAACCGAGCTTAAAGTGAGAGAATTATAAATCTGGGGTTAAAATTTAGAAAGGTCTTAGTGAAAGGGGTCTAGAGTGAAATTTGGAGAGAAAGGATTTTAACCCTAAAGGCTTTGGTATTAGGGTGTGGCGACTGATATTTTAAAGAGCTCTTGGGGCGAATTCGGAAAGAGAGACCGAGAAAGAAGGGATGAGCATCAAGTTTTGGATCGAATTGCTTGAAGGTAAACTTCCTTGCGATTTAAACTCTTTATTTTGTAAAGGATTTAATCATAGTGGTTGTGTGGGGTGTTTGTATTTAATCTGATGTTGAAGTTTTTTGGGCTTGAGAATTGGATGTCATTATAGAAATTTATACGTGGGAAATGGATTGTTATTTTAAAATCGAGCTTTACGTCTGATTTTGTGTTATTGGGTTTGAATGGTTTTTTATTATTAGGGTTATCTGCGATTCGTTTTATCTGTAATGGGGTTTTGAGGTTTCGTTCGAAATCTGTCCTGAGTGACTCCGGTCACCGGATTTCGTTGGCACCGGTCGAGAATGTCACCGGTCGAATGAGAATGTACCGGTCGAATGAAGATGACACCGGTCGGTTTGGGGGGTCAAGACCTCGGTATAGTCATCACACCGGTGCACACCGGTCGGCCGCATGGCACCGGTCGACACTGTTGAAGGGACTCCGGTCAAGATTAACACCGGGCGGCCTTGGCAGGCCCCGATTCTCATTTTGTTGCACAGTGGGCCGAAGCCCATTTTGTTAAAGATTTAGTTTGTTGGAGTTTGGCTTAGTTTGGTAGACCCGTTTTATTTATTTTATATATATAGAGTTCATGTGTTTTTCTCAAGTAGGATTAGGTGGGTTGCATTTGATTAGAGGTTATATTACTTTCAGACTCCGGAGTCAAAGTCAATCGTTTATAAGTTAGAAGGTTTAGAAGTTTTATCGATCAATGTTTCCTTTATAGGTTTCGGACCGAATTATAGAAGTAGACGCGAGTTTCGAGCTAAGGACGCCAGGTGAGTTTTTCTGAACTAAATCCTTCTGCTAACGAAAGCATGCGAAAGTTTTATTTTTAAACTTTGATTTATACATGATGGCATGAGTATTATGAAAATTATATGCAAGCTTTGAAATGATGTTGCTTAGTACTTACTTGCGAGTTTTATCTAAATGTTAAAGACACTTTCTTATTGTTGACAAAGTGGAAATGTATGCATACATGGTCCTAAGCGTGTAGGCTCAAAGTCGGGGGGTGTGGCCCGCTTGTGCTCAAACCGGGGGGTGTGTTCCGTTTATGCCGTTGGGGGGTGTGTCCCAACAAAGGCAGTGTGAGTCACAGACACGCCGTCACCTTAGGATGGCGGTAGTGTGAGCGAAGAAGTTGCTGAAAGTAAAGATTGTTTTCCTTGAAGTTGAAAATGGTTTATTTTATAATAAATCCTTGACTGTTTGTTTGATGAGTTAAAAACTGTTATAAGAGGGGACTCACTAGACCTTTCGGTCTAACCCTCGCTCTTTTCAAATCTAAAACCCTTTTCAGGTAAAGAGTGGCTATAGAAGGAGCGGTTACGTCTTAAGAGAAGATGCGAGCTGGAGCTGATTTAGAGGACCTCCATTGTAGATTATTGTCAGTGTATTCTCAGTTGTGTACTAGGTTGTCTTTACGCAAAATCTCGGATTTTAGGTGTTGTTTTGTGTTGATTGGCTTTGTTATTTACTAAGGTTGCATATGTCTCTTGTAGAGAGAGTTGGGTTGTCACAAGAATCGTGAGAATTGGATTTGAACCGTTGATCACTTTTAATCAAATTCCCTCCCATGAATTGCGACATAGAAGAGAATGGATCTGATGCATCTTATCTCGATGTATCTCATCCTAATGTGCATCAATTTCTCATCCAACGGTTGATAACTATTTCTCACGCTTCTCACGATAACATCAACTTCTCACCTGAACCCAACCCTATTTGTTGTAATGGTCACCACCACCCATCATCACCGCTACCACCAGCAGCGGACACCTCCACCTCCACCACCATCAACTATCAACCACCATTGTCCATCCTTGTCACCTTTGCCACCGTCGGCCACCTCCACCATAACCACCATCACTATCAGTTAACATTACCATCGCTCATGACCACATTTACCTCCACCACATAGGCCACAACTACCTCCCCCACCACTGTCGTCCCCCCCCCCCACCACCACGTCTACCATATTTACATCTTCCACAATCATCGTCATCCACCAACCACCACAACTTCTACCTCTACCACCATTATCGCTTCAACAACCTCCACCATGCCTCTTGTCAACCATCTTCACATCCTCCACCATCACTACTACCGCAGTCACCACCTTTATCTTCATTATATCAGCCACAACTACCTCCTCCACCATTGTCGACTGCCACCCCCACAGTTCACCATATCACATCCTCTACAATCACCGTCGTCCACAACCACCACACCTCTACCACCACCACCATTGTCGTTGCAACAACCTCCACCGCACCTCCGCCAATTCATAAGGATCTTCCAACCAAATAAAACATAGTTATCTTTTATACAAACCGGTTTTTCTTTCCGTACTACCATCAATTATATCAAAATTTTCATTCAAATTTATACTATTATATATGTATATAATTATATACTTGAAAACTATGTAAAAACGTATATAAATTAAATTACTTAAATATTTACTTAATTCTTGTCATTTATAACTATTATACAATTATATAAAATCATCAAATAATTTTTAAGGACAACCTGTCTAGCCTTGTCCTATCCAACCTGTACAAAAAAAAACCACTGGTTTTCTCTTTTAATAAAAAAAAACACTTTGATAATTTCATTACAACCATTTGTCCAATTGTTAAAAGAAAATCCAAAAAACATCTCCAACAACTATGTTAAAATGGAAAAAATTGGGATTTTAACATTTTTGTTGTCCCAACAGTTATGTTATTCTCTATGCTAAAATAGAGAAAAAGAGGAGATATTGTAAAAATCTCTAAATTTAGAGAAATCTCTAAATAGATAGTTTCGTCCCAAAACTAATTATCACCCTAAAAAAACAAAATTTCCATCTTCCAATCTTCCATATATTGAATATTTTAATAATATAATTAAATAGATTAAATATTTTAATAACATAATCTATACTATATTATAAATCACAGATAAAAAACTCTTATATACAAATTATTAGGCATAAGGTACCATCATTTTATGCAAGATTTTAATCTATACCTATACTATATTAGAAGTGTACTCGCGTAATGCAACGAGATACATCACGATTTTAATGTTTTATTTTATTTTTTGTTTTTTATTGATTTACAGTACGATTTTGGATGGTTTTGAGAAAGTGATAATGTTTTTTTTATAAATTTGTTTAATTTAGGCTTAATAATATAATGTTTTTTATATAAAAAATTTAAGTATCTTGTTAGAATTCAATGATTATCTTATATATTTTAATGACATCTAGAAAAAATAATCAATTACATATTTAATAATATAATTAAAATAAATTTATAGTAATATAATATATTAATTAATAGTGATACATGGAAAGGTCTGCATAAAAGGAAGGTCTTGCACATACCAAATTGGTGGGTGTTAGAAGCTTGCAGTAGTAATATGTATCTTGTGCTTTAAAACTTGTAAATTAAGAGATTTTTAAAATCTTGCATAAAATGATGGTACCTTGTGCCTAATAATTTGTATTTAAGAGTTTTTTATCCGTGCTTTATAATATAGTATAGATAATTAAAATAAATTTATAGTAATATAATATATTAATTAATAGTGATACATGGAAAGATCTACATAAAAGGAAGGTCTTGCACATACCAAATTGGTGGGTGTTAGAAGTCTGCAGTAGTAATATGTATCTTGTGCTTTAAAACTTGTAAATTAAGAGATTTTTAAAATCTTGCATAAAATGATGGTACCTTGTGCCTAATAATTTGTATTTAAGAGTTTTTTTATCCGTGCTTTATAATATAGTATAGATATAGATATAGATTATAAAGCACGGATAAAAAAATCTTAAATACAAATTATTAGGCATAAGGTACCATCATTTAATGCAAGATTTTAATCTATATCTATATTATATTATAAAGCACGGATAAAAAACTCTTAAATACAAATTATTAGGCATAAGGTACCATCATTTTATGCAAGATTTTAAAAATCTCTTAATTTACAAGTATCAGAGCACAAGATACATATTACTACGGCAGACTTCTAACACCCACCAATTTGGTATATGCAGGGATTTCCTTTTATGCAGACATTTTCATGTATCACTATTAATTAAAATATTATATTACTATACTTTTGTTTTAATTATATTATTAAATATGTAATTGCTTATTTTTTTCTAGATGTCATTAAAATATATAAGATAATAATTGAATTCTAACAAAATACTTATTTTTTTTATATAAAAAACATTATATTATTAAGCTTAAATTAAACAAATTTATAAAAAAAATTATTATCAATTTCTCAAAATCATCCAAAATCGTACTGTAAATCGACAAAAAAATAAAATGAAACATTAAAATCGTGATGTATCTATCTGCATTGCGATTTCTAGTTAATACTAAAGTTACTAAAATAAAATAGTTGTTAGAGTTGGATGCAAATTTTTTAAAGATTATTAAAACTGTTTTAGAAAAAAAAACTTTAACATAAATACCAGAAATGTGCTAAAATCATACGTTCAAATATCCCAAATATTCAAATCCCAAGAAATTATCCACCAAATCATTGTCCCCCAAAAAGTTATCAATTCAGTTTCCATATGTTTTCTTTATTAATTTAGGTATGGATTCGTCGACTTCATCTCTGTAACCAAAAAAACAAAAAGCATAAACCCCTTTATTATTTTAACATAATGACAACCCCTTTTAAGTTGTATGATAATCGAACCTTCTTCTACACCAAACTCATTCAACAATCATTATTCCAATCACAACTTCATCATCATCTTCTTTCCATTATCTTGATGATTTCAAACCTCAATTTTACCAACTGGGTTTGTAAAATTTGCTTGCAATTTCATCTGGGTTTTTTAGGGTTTTGTGATCATAATTCATAACCCTGCACGCCTCTGCAAAATTTCTTTTTGGGGAAAAGAAAAAGGAGAATTAAAAAAAAGGGGAATCAGATGATTTATTATTACGATTAAGGGGGAACTGTTTTTCGAATTCGAACGTCTTCATTTTGTATTTAAAAGGTAATAATCTTCTTTTTTTTCTTTTAATTTTTTTGAATGAATCTAACCGTTAGCTTTAAATTACACCCTTTTTGCTAGCAAATTATATAACAGTGACGTTTCAAGATTTCTTTTTTTGCTTTTTTTTTTCTTCTTTATGTGAAAAACTGCGTTTGTTCTCTTCAAATTCAAGTTGTTTTCCCGGTATTTATGATTCCATGATTCGTTCAAACCTTTTTGTTCTTGTTTTTGTGTTAAAAGTTATAATGCACACCAACTGTTTGTATAAATGCAGGATTGAATTTCAAAGAGGAAATCCAGTGATTTGAAATGGAGAAATTAGAGGATTTTGAAGAGAATTCTGATTTGGGTTTTGAATCATCAACAATTTCTTCTGTAGATCAAGCAGCAATTGATGATGATCATGATCATGATGTATCACCTATGGTGAATTCAACACTTAGTTGCAATTCTTTTGCTTACTATAGAACTAACTCAGAGACTTCAGCTTTTTCTGAGCAATTAACAGATGATGTTAATAGTTGTTCGTCGGAAAATCATTCTCCGGTGTGTTGGCCGGCCACCGGAAGATCCCCGTATCGGCCGGCACTTTCGAGATTTGGACTAATGAAGCAGAACAACAAGTTTGAAATGGATGATAAACACAAGAATCATGAACCTATGGATTTGGGTAAGTTTTATATTTCAATTTTCATTTAAATTATCTACAGATTTCTCTTAGAAAATCATCAAAAAAAGATATCTAAAACTATACATTCGATTCATTTAGTTGGTCCTTCCTCGATTCATCGTAAAATCATGTTAAATGCAAGCCACCGATTTCAAAAAATGTTGCGAAATCTAATGAAATCATCAAGATTTTCTTGAAGTTTTTAAGGGATTTGTATGAGTTTTTGTGTTGAATCATATGATTAAAAATTGAAGATTTTATGGGTGAAATCTTTTTTTTTTGGGCAGAGCTTGAGATGATGAAAGAAAGATTTTCGAAGCTTTTGCTGGGAGAAGACATGTCCGGCAGTGGTAAAGGGGTTTCTACCGCAGTTACGGTGTCGAATGCCATCACAAACCTTTATGGTATGCATTTTTAATCACAATCTTTTCTTTTATTCATATATGAATAACACTGCATTTTTAATCACAATCTTTCCTTTTATTCATATATGAATAACGTCCAATCTCTCTCTTTTGCGGATGCGGTAATGAGTTGTGGGGGTAGGTTCATTTGAAAACCGTAAATATTTTGAGAAACGTGATAACCAAATATTCATAAATGAGTTGTGGGGGTAGGTTCATTTGAAAACCGTAAATATTTTGAGAAACGTGATAACCAAATATTCATAATGAATTTCATGAATATTGAATGAATATCATAATATTCATTATGAATATTCATGTATATTTAGGGGGCAAATTTCATCTAGTTCCTCTTTAGTGTAAGAAGATTTTTTTTCCTCAATTGATGTAAGAACTAAGAAAGTTTCAAAATTTCTTATTTTGTAATAATTTTGATTCGTAACCTACTAATTTTTTAATGTTTGATGATGTGGATACCCATGTACGAAATGTTTGCGAAAGGTTACAGTAAAGTGGACGATAAAATTGACTGACACCACGTCATCAAATGTTACAAAGTTAGCAGGTTATCGAGTCAAAATGGGTACAAAATAAAAAAATTTGTTAACATTAAATCAAAAATTTTGATGCATTTTTCTCTATATTTATGTATATTCATTATGCATATTTGGTTCCTCGTATCTCAAAATATTACCGGTTCCTAAATGAACTTTTCTCACGAGTTATACGCCGCAACTCCGTCAAGAATTCATGCGTTATCGTCTTTATTGTTGTGCTCTTATCTTTTCTCCAAACCGTTCGTTGTACCATAATGAATTCATGTGTAATGATCGTTCATAACATCTTGTTTCTATCCCTCTAGCTTCGATGTTCGGCCAACACCAAAAATTAGAACCGTTGCATCCCGAGAAGAAGATGATGTGGAAAAGGGAGATGAACTGTTTACTCTCCGTTTGTGATTACATCGTAGAATTCATTCCCGCGTCACAAAATTTACAGAACGGAAAAGCCATGGAGGTAACCACAAAAAAAAGCCTTGTCTGGTTGACCATAAGCTAACTTTTTTAAAAGCTACTTAAAGTAGCATTTCAATAAGCTCGTTTTTTTTCATTTTTCCCCTTTTGCCCTTTATATTTTTTTCAAATTATTCTTTAGTAAATTACGCTTTTAGTCCCTGTGGTTTGTTGAAAATTTTAATTTCCGTCCTTGTACTTTTGAAATTATGATTTTCATCCCTTCAATTTTCAAAATATTGTTGTTTTCGTCCTTATGATTTACAATTTATTTCTATTTTCGTTCTTTTGGTTTAATCCATTGTTGTTTTAGTCGCTCGTACTTAAAATAGGAGTTGGCCTCAGAGACAAAAATAACAATAAATTGCAGCAAAAACCAAAATTTTGAAAGCACAGGGATGAATGCAACTTTTAACAAACCATAGGGACTAAAACCGCAATTTACTCTTAAATTTTTTAACACGGACTTTGAGGTCATTTTACATTCTCATTTAGCTTATGAGCTGCTTTTTGCCAAACATGACCAATAAACCAACAACCACCTTATCAACCAGTTTGCCAAAATTGTGACGGATATTGTTGGAATTATTTTCAGGTGATGTCGAGCCGACCAAGATCAGATATATATATCAACCTTCCGGCCTTAAAGAAGCTCGATGCACTGCTCTTAGTAAGAACGAAAACATCTATTTTCTTCCGTTTAATATTCGAATTTTCATTAAATTTTGTGTCTAGTTCTTTGAATTTCTCGTTCTTGACAGAAAAACGAGCGAAATCCGTCAAGAGATCCATACGATTTGAGGTCATACTCCGTTTCTTTAACATTTAACAATATCCGCTTGTTTCTTCCGCAGGAAATATTAGAAAGTTTCGAAGAGACCGAGTTTTGGTACGTGGAACAAGGGAGCATGTCGGCAAATTCACGAACGGGATCGTTCCGTAGAGTTCCTCAGCCTCAGAGGAAAGACGAGAAATGGTGGTTGCCGGTTCCGTGCGTGTCCCCAGAAGGTCTCTCGGAGAAAGCCCGAAAGAATTTGAGACAAAAGCGAGATTCCGCAAATCAAATCCACAAAGCGGCAATGGCTATCAATAGTAGCATTCTTGCCGAAATGGAAATCCCGCATACATACATCGTTTCGCTTCCTAAGGTATGCCGTCCATCGACAACATTTCTCGACATTAAAGCTCGTTTTCGAGCGTCAAAATAGACAATATTCCCCCATCCCAAAATAAATATCACAATAAAAAACGGCACACAGTTTAAAACACGTAGAATGATTGTTTGCGATTGCTTGAAATCTGATCATTTTATTCTTCCGTTTTCAGTGTGGAAGAACGAGCGTAGGGGATACGATATACCGATACATGACTTCCGGGGGGAAATTTTCGCCGGACTACCTCCTCGACTGTCTTAACATAAGTTCGGAACACGAAGCACTCGAGTTGGCCGATCGAGTCGAGGCCTCGATGTATACATGGAGGCGTAAAGCATGCGCGAGCCATTCGAAAACGTCATGGGAGATGGTTAAACAACATGTGGCCGAGACGGAACGGAGTGACAAGAACGTGGTGTTAGCCGAACGAGCCGATAGTTTGTTGTTCAGCTTAAAACAACGGTACCCCGAACTCTCGCAAACGACACTCGATACAAGCAAGATCCAATACAACAAGGTAAGCTTTCAATAGTCTTCAAAACAGTCTGCTTTTGAAGAATATAACTCTAATATTTATATACGACAAATACTCGATACATACTCTTCACCTTTGGTGAGGTAGTCCAAGGAGGCTAGGATTTACCAGCAAAACAGATACCGTTGGGCCAAAACAGTCTGATTGTTTTGAAGAGTATATATATATATATATATATATGTGTGTGTATGTGTGTGTGATTGTATGTATATGTATGTAGGGTCAGGGTCAGGTTCAGGGCAAAACCGCAAAAATAAATAAATGAATAACTGATGAACGCCTTGGTACCCATTTATTTAACAACATGCACATGTGCATGCATGTAATTTGTAAGTATGTCTTCAGGTATGCACATATGTGCACGTGCATAGAAACCAGGAAACATCTTCAATTACTTGTATGCACATGTGCATACTCACCGTACAGATGAACGGTTATTAAGGTGTTCCTCAATTTTTCAATTTTTTGGGGTTGTCCCCTGAACCTCACTCTATGTATATATATATATATATATATATATATATGTGTGTGTGTGTATATATATATATATATATATATATATATATATATATATATATATATATATATATGGTCAGGTTAAGGGGAAAACCTCAAAAAAACGGAAAACTGAGGAACACTCTGATAGCCCTTCATTTGGACGGTATGCACTTGTTCATACATGTAATTTGTAACATGCACAAGTGCATAATGCACACGTGGATAAAAACCAAAAAACAACTTAATTTACTTGTATGCACAAGTGCATATCGTCCGGATCAAGGGCTACCAGGATGTTTCTCAGTTTTCCATTTCTTTGAGATTTTCCCTTTAACCTCCCACTATATATATATATTTCAAAACAATATGTTTTGTTTTTAAGTATATAATATTTATATATAGCAAATACTTGCACACACTCCTCACATTTGGTGAGGTTTGAACCGTGACCTCCAGGGTGGTTAGGATTTACCTATAACTCTGACACCGTTGGGCCAAAGACCCTTTGGTAACAGTCTTCTTGTTTAACACAACCCGCACAAACCCTAACGGTCTCGGTGCATCGGGATCATCCCAATCGAACGAAATCTCATTTTGAAGTTGTATTTTATGTAGGACGTGGGACAAGCAATACTAGAGAGCTACTCAAGGGTGTTGGAAGGTTTGGCATTCAACATTGTTGCTTGGATTGAAGATGTTTTGTTTGAAGATAAATCCATTAGAAACCAAGAAGGATAGAAGGTTGATCCATTTGGTTCTTGATTGTGATAGCAGTAAGAAGGTGGGAATCCAACTGTTTTATAGGATACTGTGGTTTTCCGTACCCATGATGACAGTGGGGATGCTTCAGAGGCTGACGTATATCTTTTCCTTTTTTCTTTTTCCATTTGAAACACAATTTAATGTGTAGGCATTTCTCCCATTGCCCTTTTTTGTGCCCTTTCTTCTAACTAAATGACAATTAAAAAGTTAGAATTAGATGATTTTTTTTTTGGTTTGAATGGAGTCAAATTTACATTTATGCACAAGTTTATTGTATAAGGTACAAGTTATTATAACATGATTATACGGGATTCGGTCGCCTCTGATTGAGAAGAAAAAAAAAATCCGAACAAATCAAACAAAGACATGCACGTAACAGCCTGGGCCAAATTGTCAATCATACCAGATATTGTCCGTTTTGTCCACATCTGGACTCACGGTTTTAATATTGTAAGATCACATATCAGTTGGGGAGGGGAACAGAAGTTGCCTTAAGGGATTGAATACCTCATTTACCAAACGTGTTTTAAAACTGTGAGTCAAGGTGTGAACAAAGCGGACAATATCTGATACGGTTGGCATGGGATGTTACAATACAGACGTATGACATATGGTCTATGTGTAAGATGTACGTACATATTTCTTTTACCACAAGAGGTAGAAAGACCGTTTTTGTGAAAACTCTTTATTGCAAAAACATAAATTTAAAGAATAGATTGCAAAAAATGTAGGAAAACTAATCGTATCAAGACAACAATATACCTTTAAACCAAGACCGTTCTGAGCCATGATGATCCATTGCAGCGACGGACCCAAAAATTTGCCGAGTAGTTGTACCTTTACGTTGTGTTCTCGAGTTTTTTTTACGAAGGTGTTGCGATATTTCGTGTTTACACCTTTTTAAAATGCATAGAGGTTTGGAATCCGAAATGATTATTCGGACTTCCGGTTTGTAATAGAACTAAAACCGTAGGTGAAACCAAACTAAAACCGTGGGTGAATCGAGCCGGACGAGATGAGTAAATATTGCAAGAATGTAACGAGAAGCTATCACGCTAACACTTAAACGAGAAGATAACGATGCATTAATTTTAAGCAAAAGAGAAGGAAGTTTGAATTGTGAGCTTGAACTTGGATGCAACCGTGAGCTCTCGGCTCACTTCTTACAAACCCCCAGCCAACCAAACATGCCTATTTATAGTGGAAAAACACATTGGGGCCCAAGAAAACAAAAATGCTTATCGGAGAATTTACCATAGCGGATGAACATGACAAGAGGATAGGATCTTACCCGGTAAGAGCGAGGATAAGGATGAAGATCTTTACCCGGTAAGAGAGGGTGACAACTCTTACCCGGGTAAGCGTTTACCCGGTAAATTGTTGTATAAGATACCATCGTGATGATTAAAATCTTACCCGGTAAAGCAAGTTAGTGTGTCGAGTTTTATTGGTAAGCGCTTACCGGGTAAGCATTTGGGTAAACGGCCACTTAAACTTAATAGCCCAAAATGTATTAGGTTCATGTGTTTTTGGCCCAAAAGAAATGCAACCATAGTCCAAAAGATCTCGGCCCATCTTGTAGTCCAAAACGTCGGGTTTAATGCCAAGCATAGCTACGTCCACAAAATCGGCCCAAAAAGTTGAAGTCCAAGATGTAAGCCCAAAAACTGCACCTCGATTATGTTGGACTCCAAACGGCCTTTCACCTAGCCTAAAATATGTAAATATAAAGAAAAGAGATTTTTGTCGCTTTTTTCATGTAAAATATATTTATTTAAAACGGAAAGCGATAAACATTTATTCAAGCGATTAAGTCGTAAAAATAAACTAAAAGACACAATGGAAAAACGAAAATTAGCTCAGAATTATAAAAAAGAGGGCTTAAAATAGGGTAAATAAAATGACCCTATCAGAAGGAAAGGAAGGGAAAGTAAAGGAAATTAGGGGAAAGAAAAAATATTGTATTATCGTGTTTTTTTAAGGAAGGAAAGAAAAGGAAAGGAAAAGAAAATTCTATTCATTTTCCTCTCAAAACTTTCCTCTTGGGAGGAAAATGAAAAAAAATTATAACAATTAAAAAATATTTATAAAATTACACATTTATCCATCAATTACATTCCACAATAAACTAAATAAGGGTATATTTGTAAAAATGACATCTTTTCTTTCCTTTCTCTTCCACTCAAGAACATGAATATTTATTTTCTCTCCTTCTCTTTCCTTCCTTTCCTTTCACTCTCAAGAACACAAATTAAAATTTTTCTTTCATTTCTTTTCTCTTCTTTTCATTACCCTCCTTTAAAAACTCGAGAACAGAGCGTTAAGGTGGATTGAATGCCTGTAAATTTTAAAGTTGCAGTTTGATCATGTGGAAAAGTCAACACGTGACGAGGAGGAAAGTCGATTGTACGATTTGGGGAATAAAATATATTCTTCTGGATAGAATCGACCTTTTGAGCAAGAAGCAAGACTACGTTTTAGGCATAAGCCCAATGTGTTTTTAGCTGAATTCAACCGTTTAAAGGGATTTTTTCAGTTTTTTTCATTGATTTCGAGATGTTTTCAATTTTTTTGTTGATTTCGAAAAACTTTTTCAGGGTTTTTAGTTGATTTTGAGGAATTCTTTCGGTTTTATGGTTGATTTCAAGGGACTTTTTAAGTTTTTTTGTCGATGTTCTTTGTATTTTCTAATATCTCATAACACTCCTCAAAGTTGAGCATGTGTACCTTACCCAAAAGAAATTTTATTTGTGAAAATAATTAGGCGGATGCACGGGACCCACTGGTTCCTTCATAGGTCCACCTGATCCATTGGATTAGAATTGTCGCGATGGATTTTTCTAGTTGTACTTCAAGGCCCTTGGGATCTGTCGAGTTATGCGTAAGCTAACACGAACATCCACGGTTAACAAAAAAAATGCGTTTTGAATGTTGTTTTTACAACCCCGACCACCCGCACCTGGGCACTAAAACACGACACCGGAAACAGCTCATTGCAGCCATGAGCAAGACTAATTTTGTCTCGTTAACATCTATTATCGATATTTTATTATCCATCAAATACTTTTAGGGCATGTTTGGTTTGCGGGATTGTAATGAATGGAATGGATTTCAAGTAAGGATTTGGATTTGGAGAGATTTGGATTTGGGGGGATTTGAAATCCCGGCCCATTGCAAAGGAATTCCAAATCCATCATTTATAGGATTTTAAAAAGGTCAAGGATTTCAAATGCGGTCAACAACTTTCATTCCTGCAAACCACACATAGGATTGGAATGGATTTGAAATCCAAATCCATTACAATCCCACAAGCCAAACGCGCCCTTATTACATTATATGCCAAGTCAAACATTGCACTTTTTAAACTGGAGAAATACATAAATATATTCTATTACTAACTAAAGAGTGCATTTTTTAAACAAAATAAACACATAAACATTTTTTATTACAAACTAAGGAACCTTATCGGCAAGAGAAATTACCGTCACTTACTTTATTATGTAACATTCTCGACTATCAAAATGGATTCTTAGTAAGAGTCTTCAACCCGATAAGCGTTTACCGGACAAGAGTCTTTTTCCTCACTTAGGTGCCGTTTGTTTTTTAAGAGGTCTGAAGTCTTATTTCAGTTATGATTAATAAGAGGTGACGTGTAAAAATGTCTGAACGATTCAGACTTAAGAGCCATTAAGAGTTTTTTTTTTTTTTTAAACAAACAACCCCTTAGTGGGTAAAACTCTCAGTCTTTGTTATGCCTCTTACCGGATAAGATTCTTGGTCTTTGTCATGCTTAATCAATAAAGTAAGTGATATCAATAAACGTTTACCCGATAAGCATTTGGTAAACGGTCCCTAAAAAGCAGTAAATATTTAGTTGCAAGATAAAAGGCAATAAGGGGCTCTACGGTTGGTAGCCCTCTATCTGTACAGATAGGAAAGGTTTTTGTTTGAGAGAGTTTTTTCATAGATGGAAGGAGCGTGTTTTTGAATTGGAAGGGGCAGGTTAGGAAAAACTTGACTTTCTACATAAAACTCTCTTCTAAAAGCTTATTTGAATAAATCATTTTCTATATCATCAAATCACTGCTAACAAACCACAGTAGTAAACAAGCAACAAACAACATTGTTTAATACAAATGATATTTTTATAAAATAAGACTGACACAAACAACCAACCTCCTCTTTATATATGATTATATATAGTTACAAACTAATCTCCATTCATATAACATATATATTATATATTTTTGTAACTATGTCAAAAAGTGACCAAAAACACACAAAAAAACAAACCCTAAAAATCCTCACTAATCAACAAAACAAGAACACCATCTTCCGAACCCCGAACCCGACCCTACGAATCGGACGATCCACGGGTTTTTCACGAACAAGATCGATCTTTATTCGTTCTAATCTCGAATAAACTCAAAAAGGGTATCATCCATCGTTTCTTCAAAGATCGATTCTTCGATCTCGATAACAATTTGCCGAGACTCGGATCGAAGATCCAACCACATTCTCGATGTTTCCAAATCGTTTCTCACGAGCTTGTTGAGATCTCGAGGGTAGACCTTACCGAGCCGTGACTCGAGTCGGGCCCACACCTCGTTTATTAGGTCCATTCCTTTAGGAACGGGCCAGACGTTCGGTTTGATGAACGATGATTCGGGAATGAAACGATCGCAAACCTCTTCGAGAGCTTCGTTGGTTGAATCGAAGAGGAGTCGTTGGTCGTATCGGGCCCGGCTCGAAAACGTTTCGACTTCCTCGAATAAAGACGGATCGAGGATTTGGACCGCTGAAAGCCAACGCTTTTCGAAGTCCAACCAGTTGAGATCGGATGATAGTAACACGGCTTCAACGTACTCGAACGCCGATTCCTCGGAATCGGCAGAGTCCGTGATCCGTATTTGTTGATCTTTGGAAACGGAAACAGAAACGGGTTCTTCAAATCGGATACATAACGGTTGAATCGCAGCCTCGACTGAAAATTTAAAAAAAATATTAGTTTAGCAACCGATCGTATTGTCATTTAGTTACAATAAACCAAGGGTATTTTAGACATTTCACTAATCGTTAACGTGCAAAATTCATGTAACAAGCAGATTAGGTGCTCTATGATACTAAAGAGTACATACCAGGTCGAGAAACGGTTCTTGCAGGGCTAATATCGTCATCTGAGAACATCGGTTCGAGAACGGAAATCGGGCTCGGCTTCCCGGTTCTATCACCGGGAGTGATCTCGAGTTCTTCGTTCTTTCCGGCTAGTGAAGGCTCGATTCGGGTTCGAAAAGAAGAAGGCTCGTTCTCGTTGGGTAAATCCTACAAATCAACCGAAAAAAAGTTTCATTTTTTGTGTCGAAACGTCAGTCCGACACCAGTCCGAAACGATCGAATCAACAACACGCAATTTTTTTTATTTCTCCTTTTTGGAGTTTTTAAAATATTTTAATAATATAATTTATGCTGAAAGAAACGAACTCCGTATGTCCCTCGTGGAGGTGGGGTCCGGGGATAAAATGTACCCTGGCCTTTACCTCAAAGAGTAGAGCAGTTGTTTGTTTCCATAAAGACCCTCAACTTGTGAAAAGTGTGAAACTTGAAAAAAAAACTATTGAAAAACCTTCGAACTTTTAAACCCAACGTAAAACGATGTATTACCGGTTTCAAGCTCTCGGACGATCTTTCTTCATTAGAACCGTCAAAAATCACCACCGCCTCATGGTCGTCGTTTATCGAAGAGCTACATGGTTCACACAAAATATCGGAATCTTCCTTTTGTTCGTGTTGTTCTTGATCACAAAACGGCAATTTTACGATCTCTAGAACACCTGCATACGTTTTAACTACACAAGTTAGGGCATGATTGTTAGCAGCTTAATGAGCTTAATGGGACTCTCAGCTTATTCGGTCAGCTATATATTACTGATTGGTAGTGGCTTAATGATATAGAAAGTAGCTTATTCAGCAAGCTTTCTAGGAGGCAGCTTTATGCAGAAAACCAAATTTTTTCCAAAACCTGCCCCTCCCAATTAAAAACCACGTCCACACAGACAGATTTAATTCATCCGGGACTTGTTTGTTAGCAGCTTAATGAGACTCACGGCTTATTCAATCAGCTATATATGACTGTTTGGTAGTGGCTTAATGATATAGAAAGTGGCTTATTCAGTAAGATTTTAAGGGGAGCTTTATGCAGAAAGCCAAGTTTTTTTCCAAACCAGTCTCTCCCATTAAAAAACACGTTCATTCCATCTATGAAAAAACTCTCTCAAATAAAAACCTTCTAAATCTATACAGACCTTCTAAATCCACACAGACAACTTTATCCATACATAACTTAATGGAAAACCAACCAACCCCTAAGGGGTTTTTCAGTTCGTTTTCTATTAAGCCTTGTATGGATAAAGTTGTCTAAGTTGTTGTTCATTTGTTATGCTGAATAAACGGTATGAATGTTAGAAATGACCATTTTACCCCCAGTCTATGTTAGAAATGATCATTTTACAAATAGTCTTGATGGAAAACCAACCAAACAGCCCTTAGACGTTTTCTCATTATCTGTATCCGTTCAAATAACAAATACAGATTACCAAACCAAACGAACTCAGTAAATCCCACACGGACTAAGATGTTGACACAAAATAATGTTTTTCCATTCAAATCTAGAGGTCTAGTTTGACTTTCGAGTCAAAAACGATGTAATTTCCTTTACGAATCCAACATCGGGTTTTTCTTTCTATATTTGTAGAAATACGATGAAGTTGAACGTAATTATCATCGTAATTTTCTCAAAAAGATTTAAAATTCGTATCAATTTTGAAGTTCAAAATCAATCCGTTTGACCTTAAAAGTCAAAGAACACTCGTCCCGTCCCAAAATAAGTGTCCACGTTTCTATTTTAGCCCACTTTCCAATTCTACCCTTAATCATGAGAGGGAAAAATTCATTATTCCCATTATTATTATTAAGGGTAAAATTGTCTTTTAGTTAATTAAAAATTGTGATAACTATATATTTCTAAAACTGTGTGCATTTTTCATCGTGGACATTTATTTCAGGTAGGAAAAAAATACCATTTTTCTTGAAACTAAAGGGACCTTTAGAAAGAAGAATACCTTCAGAAGCCATATCATCAGAAACTACAACTTTCTCTTCGGAAATGTCGTTAATCGTTGACGGTTGACTTTGGTTGACCGTACGGAAACCCTCCCGAGGACTCGTACCGGGAGAAACCGAGCTGTAATCTCGAAGCGACAGAATCCTCCCGAGACTTTTCGGGAGGCTTCTCATCATCGTTTCGGCATCTTCATCGCCGCTCGTTAGCATCTCGGATAAATGTTTCTTCGCCTCGACGTAAATGTTCGATATCCGATGATTTGCATCTCCGTTTATCGTCTCCGATTCCCGTAGCTTTGAAGCCCGATCACCCGTTTTAACCCCGTTGGCTACTCGAGCGAATCTTTCGGTATAGAAATGATCTCGATTCGGAGAACTCCATCCACCGTCAACAACCGTTTTTCCCGATCTTTCACCAGGTCCCGGTTTTCCCATCGCCTGTTTTAGCCGTCTTTTGATCTCCATGAACGAAAATTGGGAACCATTTCCGTCATTGTGGATGTCATTTCCGATCGGAGCTCGGTTTTCCGGCGAACCGGGTTTCAAAAGGACGATTTTATCCTTCCCGTTTAACGATATACATTCTTGTGACTTGCTCCTCCTTCTGAAGAACTTCCGGTTTTTACGAGCCACGGGTTCCTCGGGTTCCAACAAGTTCGAGTCCGCCGTTGACTTTGACTTTGACTTTTGGTCTTCGTTTAGCAAAATCGAGTTTTGATCTTGAAGGAGTTTCAAGAACATTTCTTTATTCGAACTCAACATCTGAAACATCTCCTTCGAATGGCGAATTTGTTTGAGATCTCCGTTACTCGATTTTTCGTTCAGCAACACCTCCACGGCCGCAATAAGCTTTTCTTCGACGATGGGAAAAGATCGTTTTGCCCCTGGATCGAGATGCTCGTTATTCTTTTTCTGGTGGATCACCAAGATTTCTTTAACGAGCGCCTCGAGATCCTGATACTGCGAGGCTTTCGGAGCCGAAACTTGACGATTTATCGAGATTTCATGATCGACGGATTTCTTCGAAGCTTTTTCCGGATGTTTCCGGGTTGCTACACGGCTGCTGCATTCTAAATTGACCGATTCTACCTTCTTGGTGTCGTTTTGTTTCTTCGGATCTCGGTCAACGAACATCTCGTCTTCGATAAGCTCCTTCACCCTCGTCCTAACGAGATCAAATGCCGGGTTTTTTATTTTCTCGCCATCCTGTGGTTCAGTCAAGAAAACCAACATGATTTACGTTATAACGAAAAAAAAAAATCAAACAAATTCAGTAAATCTCACATAGATTAGGGTCTGGAAAAGGTAAGATGTATGCAAACATTTTCTTTTTCATAATGTGGGTCCCATCTTCCTAGAGTAAGGGACCCACATTCATGTCTGAGTTATGACACACAGATTAGGATCTGTAAAAGGTAACATAGTACACAAACATTTTCTTTTTTATAACGTGGGTCCCATCTTCTTAGTGTCAGGACCCACATTCATGTCTTTGTAACACAAAGACCCTCTAAACAAAATGTTAAATGGACAAAACTGTGAGCAAGAAGTCGGTTCGACAACAATGGTCAAATGGACGATCGTAACTCGAAATGTTCCAAAAATGGAAATGTTTCGGTTTCCACGGACATCCCATAACGGAAATTGTTGCAGTTTTCATGGGAATATGTTTAAAAAAACCGGAATCTATTAATATCCTATACCTCGATGCTTAGATGCATTTCTTCAGAATTTGTAGGCAAATTCGCTTCCGATGTAGGGTATGAAGAACCTGAAGGAAAAAAAAACAAGAAAATTATAAGTGACAACACACGGGCACGGATCCCAATAGGTCACCGGTTCGAGTCCCACTGGGATTTTCCTGGCCGTTATCTTCAGGGTCCCATAGGATTAGTCGAGGTGTGCGAAAGATGGCCTAGACAACCAAGGGTTACGATAAAAATATCTGGGCCTTCAACATTGCAGGCTCGCGCTCTAGTTTTTCGAAGCTTTGCCTAACCACGAGCCCACCAATCTTTTCAAGGCGGGCTCGGGTTAAACTCGATTACGCCCCAATTTTCTTCAAAAGTTTTGTTTTTTCCTTTGGGAAAACATACCGGCAATAAAAAAATTCTAGTTTCAGGCCCAACGGTACCCGGGTTACTGGTAGAGCCCAACCTCATAGGAGGTCGAGGGTTCAAACGTCACCAAAAGTGAGGAGTGTGCGTGAGTATTTGCGATATATAAATAATACTTCAAATATGTGTATATATAGGGTAAATCCTTAGAGAACCTTTTTGTTACATTTTGCCAATTTTCGATTTAAAAAAATGGGGGGGTGATATTTTTTTTAGAAGTGGTTGTAACCACCTTTTTAACCATATCTGTTGGATCATCTAAATCTAACGGTTTGGATGGGTTCTTTTTTCAGGGTTATCTCCCAATCTCATCCCTATATATATATATATATATAGACGAAGGATCGCGTGAGAATTTGAGTTAACGATGAGAAGCGTGAGAAGTGGATCTGAACCGTTGATCTCTTTTAATCACAAGCCCTCCCATGAATTACGGCTTAGAAGGGAATTGATCTGGTGCATCTCGGTGTATCTCATCCTAATGTGCGTCCATTTCTCATCCAACGATTGATAAATACTTCTCACGCTTCTCACCGTTAACTCAACTTCTCATAGGAACCCAACCCTATATATATATATATATATATATATATATTAGTTTCCTTGGTAAACAGAAACAGAAGTCTTACCATGAGTATTATCGGACGTGTATCTTCTTCGATCCGAAAGCATCCTTCTTGTGGTCCGACCATGCCGAAAGTCGAACATACTCATTAATCCCCACATACAACCTGAGTGATCTTTCTTTTGTCGTGCAGGACGTTGTTTTGATCTCTTCGCCATAACGAATTAATGATTCTTGAAAACAATTCCCGTGTTTTCTTAAGTTTTCTTGAAAACCGACAATAGGAAGCCTGATAAGAAAAGAAAACAACAAAAATACGGGGTACTAGAAAAAAAATGCAAAAACCCGAGGGGACGTTTGGTTCGTTTCAGGAAATGCCGGAACGGGAATCAACTTGATTCCCGCCAATTTATGTAGAAATGTGATCACAACTATCATGTTATTACTAAAATACTTTTGACTCGAGAAATCCATGATTAGCATCTCGAGAAGAACATCCGTGCCTTTAATCCACCATAACAGTGTGACGACAACGGTGATATATTGGGTTGCATTGGTAAGATTTTTCTATTTTTTGCATCATGAAATGAGTACAAAACCAAACAAACACAGTAAAATCTCACACAGAGGTAGGGCCTAAGGGTAGGAATGTATGCAGACATTTACTATGCCCCTAGAGGTAAAGAGGTTGTTTCTTTGAAGACTATGATATATTGCTTACATTGGTAAGATTTTTCTATTTTTTGCATCATGAAACGAGTACAAAAACCAAACAAACCCAGTAAATCTCAGGCAGTGGTAGAGCATAATCACAACTAAGATGTTTCGCTAACATAGTTTAGAGGCTTTAATTATTTCCGTTCTAAATAACCAACATTCTTGCAAAAATTCAACATAGAGAAGACACTAAGGGTTTGTTTGTTAGCAACTTAATGAGCTTAATGGGAGTCACAACTTATTCGGTCAGCTATAGCTATACATGACTGTTTGGTAGTGGCTTAACGATATAGAAACCGGCTTATTCAGTAAGCTTCTAGGGGGAGCTTTATGCAGAAAGCCAAGTTTTTTCCAACACGCTCGTCCCATCTATAAAAATGCCCTCTCAAACAAAAAAATTCTCAATCTATACAGACAAATTAATCTATTCAGATCCCTACAGGACTAAATTAAACCAACCAAACAACCACTAAACTTTGCGGAAAAAACCAATTATCTTCGACAATTTATGAAAATATAAATGCAAAAGGAACCATTAATTGGGCACTTTCTCATTCGAATCGATCACTAGTTCTTCCAAACTGTATGCTAATCCATCATCAACAAAATCCAAAACCCATAATAAAAAAGTAATTAAGTATGCAGAGATAAGAAAGTACCTTAAATTTCGAGAGCAATTCTTCAGATAAGATGAAGAAAAATCCGAATTTCAATTCTTTTATCGATCAAGAATCAAACTTTTCACCCAATTTTGGTCACTAATTCAATTGGAACAATGTGATTTGCAACCCAATTGCTTGAAAGTCTTCATCACCAAAAAAAGCCCCAATTTTTTGATGGGTTCTGACCAAACTAAAAGCCCTAGAGAAAGATCAAACATTCAAGAATCAAGATTTCTAACCAGATTTCTTGAAAAAATTGAAACTTAAACTCAATGTGGGCAATCTCAAACTTTCTCAAAAACAAAAAACCCAGATAAAAATTTGTGCCAATTTGCAAGCTTCTGGTCAATTTTCTTGAAGAAAAATGTCAAAAATCAAGATTTGTGCTCCAATACACTTAATGGTAAGCATATGAAAAAACCAACACAAATTTAAAAAAAATGAAAAAAGGGTTTTTTTAATTGATCAAAAAGAGAGAACCCCAGATGGATTAAACAAAAACCCACATATTTTATTGAGTGAAATTAGGTGTAAAGATATGGGCAGCCATTAAAGACTGTAGAAAAAAGTGAGAGAGAAAAAAATGGCAGTGGGTGGTTGCTATGAAGAAGAAGATTAAGCAAGTATCAAAACACTTTAGGTTTTTGCATAATATGGTGGGGCCCATCAACTCATCATAATTCATACACACCAAAAACACACACTAAATCACACACACACACAAACAAACAATTGAAGCTAATTTGACAAAAACCTAAAGATCTTGATTACAATCATACATTCAATAATCCAATATTAAAAAACACCTTAATTCAATGTGGGCAAAATCTCATTTTTCGCATGGATCTATCTTGCAAATTTTTCATCATCTGATCAATTAATTTCAAGAAAATGTCGAAAAAAATCGAAGCTTTATGATTCAATTTCAGTACAAGATTGGAAAACTGAGAAAAGGGTATCTTAATCAGACAAAAAAAGAGAGAACCCAGATGGATCAAACACTAACCTACTTATTTTTATTGAGGAATTCAAGAGATAAAAGCTTGAAGAACAAGAACTAGGGATCTTTATTATATATATATATATTGTTCAAGATGGTAGTGGGTGGGAAATTGGTGAAGAGAAATTGGGATTTGGATTTGGATTTGAGAGAGGAAAGTTGTGTGGTGGGGTCATTGGAATCAATTGAATTACACACAGAAAGAGGATAGAAAAAGTGAAAAAACACATAGAGATGACAAAATCATGAAAGAGAAAGAAGGAAGCTTTGAAGAAAAGTTTCAATTGTTTTTGTTGAAGAAGTTTTTTTTCCCAATGTTGAAAACCATCATCAATGTCATCACCACCAACACTGTCATTCCTCTTTGCTGATCACACTCTCATGGATTTGTATATTATATATATATATATATATATATATATATATATATATAGAGAGAGAGAGAGAGAGAGAGAGAGAGAATGAATGAATGAGAGAGAGGGGGGGAAGAAAATTTGACCAAACATTGATGGAATGCACTTTGTAGGGAGGGTGGAGATGAGAGTGGTCCTTGCTGTTTTTTAGCTAATTGTTAACTTCATTTTATATTTATTAATTAAAGAATCTTACTAAATTGTACTTATTTGATTTCTCAAGTTTTATATTAAGTGATATATGAATTTAATTAAAATATGTTTTGTTTTTGATTTTTTTAATTTAAAAATCAAATTTGAAAATTTCATTTTGGAAATTATGTTATTTGTGATGTTTGATAAACTTGTTGATAGGTTGGTTGTTGACTCGAAAATAAGTGATAAATTACTAGACAGATGTAGAATCTTAAAAAAATGCTATGTTAAAAAGTTACTCCTTTTATTTAATAAATGTTTATAATAAAAAAGGCATACAGATTTAAAAATGTGTAATTATTACACTTTTTAATTAATAAAAAGACGATATTGCAGTTAACTATAGAGAGAAATTTATTTAATCTCATAATTAAGGGTATAATGAGAAATCAGATTTTTATTTTTGAAAATGAACACTTATTTCGAAACAAACTAAAATAGGAATGTAGACACTTATTTTGTAATGGAATAAACATTTAATTGTAACATTTATATATTATCATAAATTTCACGTATTTCATGATATGACACTTACATTATACTGTGACTAAAAACTTATCTCGTCATCTAATTATATGTATCATAAAATCGAACTTTTGAAGAGGGAAGTGAAGATTATAATAATATATGGTAATAGAACTTCAATTTAATTATCAATTAATTACATATACATAATTATATATGTAAATTTCTATTTATTAAGTTACTTTATAGCAATTTTAGTGAAAAACAGAGCAAACTATATATAATATGTTGACTAAATTACTTTTTTTCCAAAATATGTTTTATGTATATTTTAGTAAGGTTTCTAACGTAAAGTATTGTTAACTTTTTAATAATAATTAGAGTGAATTGTGGATTTGGTCCTTGTGTTTTGATAAATTTTTTGACTATGGTCCCTATACTATGTTTATTTTGGATTTGGTTCTTGTGGTATTCAATTTGTTTTGGTCATGGTCCCTCTGAGTAACACCTCCGTTAACTCTGTTAACTCAAGGACCATTTTAGCCATTTTGCTTAACTTTTATCCTTTTTTTCTATAAAAAAATAAAAACAATAATTTATACACACACACACACATATATATATATATATATATATATATATATATATAACGATAACAAAATAAATAAAATAAGACATTATTGTATGATTTGATTTGTTTAAATTAAAAATCAATTATATTAAATTTGATTTAATTTTATGGTTTTAGTATTTTTGTCTATTTGTGTGTGAAAACCTAGCTGAAATTTATATAGGGATTTGTTCAATTTTAAGTTACAAAGATAATAGTATATATGAACTTGCCATTTGGTTATAATTTAAATAGTTGATTTTAAGTTTTTGAATGAAAGCAATATGGAAAACGGAACCCCTAATTTTTGGATGATAAAATTGGAGTTCATTTTCTTAGTGGTTTTCAATGATTTTGGTGTTAAAATATCGATAATAAGTTTATTTATTGCAATGATAGAAAAATAACAATACAATTAAATCATTTTTAACATAATAATTTTTTTTAATTTAAACAAATTAAATCATAAAACCATGTCTTATTTTATTTGCTCTAAATTTAAAAAAAAGATATAGTTTTATGATTTAATTTGTTTAAATTAAAATTTTAATAACATGTAGGCAATAAAACTCTATCTTTTTCCACAACTACAATAAAACAATAAAATTAAATCGTATTTAATATAATTAATTGTTTAAAAATTTTAAACAAATCAAATCATATAATAATATCTTATTTTATTTATTTTGATATCGATATATATGTGTGTGTGTAAAATATTGTTTTTACATTTTTATAGAAAAAAGACAAAAGTTATGCAAAATGGCTAAAATGATCCTTGATTTAACAGAGTTAACGGAAGTGTTAGTTAGAAGGACCATGGCCAAAACAAATTGAATACAACAAGGACCAAATCCACAATAAACATAATATAGGGACCCTAGTTAAAAAAATATCAAAACACAGGGACCAAATCCACAATTTTCTCTAATAATTATTATGATTTTTATTATAGTAATTAATTAAATTTTATAATTATTATGTTTTAATAAAACTAGAAATGTACCCGTGCAATGCAGCCCGATATATTTCCATTTGAATGTTTCATTTTATTTTTTATCTTTGTCGATCTTATAATAGGTTTATCTTTGATTTTGAGAAAACAATAATGTTTTTTACAAATTTTTTAATTTATTTTTTATTTTAATTTAATTTAGGTTTAATAATGATGTAATTTTTTTAGGTCTAATAATATATTTTTTTATAAAAAGATATAATTAAGTATTTTTTTAATTTTCAATGACTACCCTAACTATATTTTAGATTTTTTATATTTAAAATGTGATGTTTATCACCCTAACTACATTTTAGATTTTTTATATTTGAAATGTGATGTTTATCCTATATTTAATAATGTTTATCAGTTAGTTATGAATTCAAACAAAAGTTGTGTTCATCATCATTTACTTGTAAGATTGAAAATTAAGTAATTTAGTAATAAACAGTATTACATAATACTTAAAAGTTGTTTTTAAGACTAATGGCATAATTGGAATAAAGTGAAGATAAAAATCAATTGAGCTTATTAAGACGTTAATTCAAATAGCATTTTAATTTACTTCAATCGAGACTTCTCAATAAACTTTAAAAATAAGTTAATTTATGTTTGTCAAATAAGTCGTATACCGCTAATACAATTACAAGGGTATACTATGTTTTGATGCAATTAATGAAACTTACTATGTATTGAATGTAATTCATGCAAAATATTACTCTCATACTATTTTAGTTTGTCCCAAAATAAGTGTCTATTTTCAAAAATAAATGTCTATTTTTTCATTATACCCTTAATTATAAGATGGAGAAAATTTCTCTCTCTATAATTAAAGGTAATTTTTTATTTTTGCTAATTAAAAAGTGTAATAATTACTCATTCCTAAAACTATATGTTTTTTTTTTATTCTGGACGTTTATTTTGGGGCAGACGGAGTATAAGTACTATTTTTTGGAAAATGATATAATATAAATTTATAAAGAATGTATTATAATTTTGTAAACAAAAAATCATTTCTAAAAAATTATTATTGAACATTTTTATTTGACATGTCTTGCATAAAGACCAAAATGAAACTTATAAAGATAGATTTCACGAAATAGAAGCGATAACATTGTTAGAGCATCTTTAACATCTATGTTAAAATGAAAAAATTGGAATTTTAACATTTTTGTTATTCCAACTTTCCATATATTAAATATTATAATAAGATAATTAATACTACTAGATTTGCTAAAATATAATAGTTGTTGGAATTAGATGCGAATTTTTTTTAGAGATTTTGATCTGTTTTTACTCGATTTAAAAAAAATTAGCATAGTATTTGAAGATGATCTAAGCTCATTTTTAATGCAGTTTCTCCTTAAATCAGTTGTATTTATTTTTATAAAAAAATATTTTTGATTTTATATGTTGTCTTTTGAGAGGCAACAAAAAAGAATAAAAAAAAGATCAAAACAAACAAGAAGGTTTATTAATCCCAGAAGCAGTGTTTCACAGGATGAAATAATCAATTCAATCAATATCCATTATCATTTAACTATTTGAATCAATACACAGAGAAATGCTCTCAAGACTTTCTCTCTCTAGAACATATGCGCACAACACTCTAATTGAACTACACACACGCCACTAGCCATATACCTATTTATACACGGGATACAAACACTCGCAACATTAAACATTTACACTACAACACTTTGACTTTTTATTACAATTGACTTTGACTTCTATGTTTGAGAGTTGACTTGAGCTTTGACTTGCTATGACTTTCAGTCTTTAGTCTTCATGATTTTGTATCCAACAAATATATGCACTAACATTCTCCCCCTTTGGATCAAGATCATCTCTAAAAAGATTTGCAATACAATCTCCCCCTTTTTGTACAAACCAAACTATCTCCCATTTGATTGATCTTTAGCAATTTTATCTCCTCCTTGTAAATTTCTTCCAGCAAATCCCATCTTCAGAAAAATAAACATTGAAACACAATATCTTTCAAAAACAATCTCGGATAAAGTTGACTTCAAAAACTTTTGTAATCTCCCCAAAGTCTGTCAGGACATTCATCAAGAATAGTATAACAGTCTCCCCCAAGGTTGTAAAAACCTCTTTCAGACTTCAGAAATAAAATTATCTTAAGGTTCAGCTCTCTTTGCTTCAGCAAATTGTCTTTAAAGGAAATTTCAGTAAAATCCAGCTTGCTTTCATAATTCTTTGAACTATCTCTTTCAGCTCTGAACAATCTTTAACAATCTTAAGCAAAACTTGCAATAAACTTTCTTCAAAATTTGCATTTCTTGAACTTTTCTTCTCCATTTCAAACATTTATTGATTCTCTCTCCCCCTTTTTGATGATTGTGAGACTGAAATCATTAAAACTTTCACAAGAAATGTCATGTACCAATATGACCATTGATCTTTTACAAGAGTCTCTGACTATTTATTGATCCAAAAGATATTCATCCGAATCTTTTCAAATTCAGACAAATTATGAGTGTAACACCTGAATCAACAAATGAATCAGTTAAAAATGTCTGTCAGTAACACGAAGTCACTGTGTGTAACGAATACACATTGGAAATGAGCTTTTTGATGTTCACTCCCCCGGGTCTTTCATTCAATCATCGAATAACACAAGGTTAAACTATGAACGTTATGACGGGAAAACGAATTTCCTGTGTGCTCGTACTTGTGTATGAAAGAATTAAGCACATGATGATTGTTTTTTATAGGCTCGAAAATTGTGTAAACCATTGAAACCACAACAGTAATACACAAACTCAATTGTGCATGATTGAAGTGCGAATGTGAGACATAATTCCTTCTTTTTCAATATCCAGATTTTCCAAATGAAAACCAGATAGCATATGTGTTGCATCCCCATTAAAATATGAAACATCTTATTTTTAAGAAAAAGACGAGTAGCTGGTGGGGTTAAGTCAAGAGTTGGCATGGGCTAGTTGCCTTTTTCAATGACGTTCACCAAAGAATTGTGAAACAGTCATAAATGTGGTTGCCCGACTCAGAAAAAGTTAGTGCAGAGTTTGATATTATTTTGCTCTGATACCAATTATTAATCCCAGAAACAGTGTTTGAGAAGATGAAATAATCAATTCAACCAATATCCATTATCATTTAACTCTTTGAATCGATACACAGAGAAATGCTCTCAAGACTTTCTCTCTCTAGAACATATGCGCACAACACTCTAATTGAACTACACGCACACCACTAACCATATACCTATTTATACACGGGATACAAACACTCACACCATTAAACATTTACACTACAACACTTGACTTTTTATTACAATTAACTTTGACTTCTATGCTTGAGAGTTGACTTGAGTTTTGATTTGCTATGACTTTCAGTCTTTAGTGATCTTGTATCCAACAAATATATGCACTAACAAGGTTTAAGAGGGCTTGGAGGTGGCTTGTCATTCGAGCGGGCTCCGGTGCACCCGCTCAACTTATTTTCATAAGTATAATTTTTCTTTGTTTTGAGGCATTAAAGATGCACCTGCTAAAATTTATGGGGTGCTCCGGGATATTAGAAAATATAAAGAACATCAACACAAAAACCCGAAAAATGTACCTCGAAATCAATCGAAAAAACTGAAAAAAGTCCCTCGAAATCTAACAAAAAAAACCTAATTTTTTTTTCGAAATCAATAAAAAAACTCTAAAAAGTACCTCGAATCGGCTAAAAACACATCAGACTTTTGATCCACTTTAAAGGTGTACCCGCCCGATAAAAAGCTTAGGTCCGCCAGACTGCCACTGCTTATCAATCATTTTATATGTGATTTAATAACATATAATATGTGATTAATAATTAAATATCTAAAATATTTTTAATAAAAACAAAATAAATTTTATTGACTAAAATTATCGCACTTACTATCACGAAATGATCATTTAATAGATTCATATTTAAATTTGTACTGAAATCTTATTAAAAGCAAACATTGTATTTTAGCTGTATATTTTATTCTAAATGAATTATATGTACATGCATATAATATCAACATGTTGTAGACTAAGGTGTCGTTTGTTTTTTAAGAGGTCTAAAGTCTGAATTCTTATTTTAGTTATGATTAATAAGAGGTGGTGTGTAAAAAGGTCTGAACGATTCAGACTTAAGAGTCATTAAGAAGTTTTTTTTTTAAACAAACAACCCCTAACTTACATTTTAGTTTATATCATTGTAAAGAAACTCGTTTTTAGTAACTATTAAGAGAACCACAATGGTTATAGTGTATGGTTAAGGCCCTAAGAGATGTGGTGGAATATCCCATCTGTCCAGGGTTCGAATGATCGAATCCAGACGTACACAACAAGTGTGGTCACTGACGTTTAATCAGACCTGATGTCTTACAGTCATAATTTGAGGACACTCTTCCGAGGAAAAAAAACTATTAAGAGGGTGTTTGGTTTGATGGAATGGATTTGAAGGATTTGGATTTCGTGGATGGATTTATAATTGGAGGGATTTGGGTTTGGATTTGGAAGGATCTGATTTCATTCTTTATAACTAATTTATAATACAAATAATTGTAAAAATAATTAAATTATCTTTTTATTATTTGATTATTACAAAACAAATGTTTTTAACATATTTTACAATATTATTCCAGACAAATCATATGAAATCCTGTGAAATATCAACCACCTTCGTGAGATTTCAAAATCTTATGTTTGTGGGAATTTCAATGAAATCCCGCATCAAGATTTCAAATTCTAGAAATCTTTCAAACCAAAAATGGGATTGAAATAGAATTCAATTCCAAATTCAATCTGATCCTACAAACCAAAAGGGCCTAAAAGAATTTCAGTAGTTATATGTTAAAAATTATAACAAAACTTGGATAAAAAAAAACCAACTTGGATAAAAAAAACCCTAAAATGATATGGAAATGAAAGACCTCCATTAGCCATATATTCATGAAGAGACCACAAAAATTGAATTTCAATCAAAATAACATTCATTAGATGGGCCATATGTCTAATATCTTGTTGTCTCATGATACAATCATATGATATTTTAAGTTTTAAAAGATTTAAATATTGCATTAAATAGTTGTATTATATAGAGATGCAAAAAGAAAATCAAGTCTGAAGCCTTATTTGGGTTCGGACCAGAAAAGCCCGGGCCTAGTAAGCCTGAGCCCAAGCCTATACCTGACATTAAAGCCCTATCATAGTATCAGGGCAACCCTTTTTTTTCAAGGTCCGGTTAAAATTCAGCCCAAAAAACCCGAAAACCTCTGACCTGAAAAAGGCCCGATAGGGTCCTGTTTCAACTCCAAAGCTAGCCCCGTCTGGACAGGAAAAAATTCAGGTTTTTTTTTTTTTTTTTTTTGCTTACCGAAAAATGGCCTTGCAAGGCATGGGCTTTGTGCATCTTTAGTATCATATGAAAAGTCTGTTTTTTGGACATATACGTATGGAAATCTACAATGTAAAAATACACCGTGACTATATGACAAAAAACAATAACATCACAAAAAAACTAAACGTCCAGGGAAGAAAGATAAGGGACGTGGACGATAAAACATGGAGAAGATAACAAATAGAGTTAAACTTCGATTTGTGTTTATATTATGATTAACTAATATTTAACAAGAAAGAAAAAAGATGGATAAAAGGCCCACGTTTGGAAAAGTTTGAAATCCATACGCCATTTAACTCAAGAAGTCGTTTTTGTATTTTTAGATAGAAAATCCTTTTACGGAACTTTAAAACCCTCAAAACGAGTATCAATAAACCAAGTATCGTGTTTTTTTTTATTTCAAAAGATGCCATTTATATTTATTGGAAAGCGATAGCAGTTGTCAAACGTTGTTTTTGTTTTTATTATTTTTCCAACGATATTTAGGTTGTTTCGGTCCCGATACTTGGTGCAACAAAAAATTATTGAGTGAATTACACTAGTGGTCCCTATGGTTTGCTCAAATTTTGGATTTGATCCATAAAGCAAACTATCTACACTGGTGGTCCCTAACTTTTCATTTTAATAACACTTCTGGTCCCTCAACTTAACAATGTTAGTTAGCAATCATCATGAAGAACTAATCCGTCTTTAAACAAACTATAGAGACCAAAAGTGTAATGTGCTATAAAATTTAATGTGATTTACGGTTTTTTGTTTACTTTTTTTCATTAAAAAACATTTATATATCTATATATTTTCAATCCCAAATCAAAATTTTAAAATAAAGCACATATTGGTTTCGAAAATAATCAAAATAAAGTACATATTAAATAAAAATCTTTATATTTATTTAAAATCTATTAAATTCACCAAAAAAATTAACGTTTAAAAATTTCAAGTTTAGATAAACAATTAAGTTAAGATAAATTCACATATCTTTTGAGTTGGGAATTAAAATATGCGAGCAAAATATTGAAAATTAAGTTCGGTTAACATGAGATTATTAATATATAGTCAAACAACAAATAACTAAAATAACAACAAAATAAAATTTATAAACTAAGATTAAAGAAACACTAATTATTCAAATAATTAAGAAAAATTATCGCTACAACAACATTAGGTTTATATGACGTAAAAAAAAAGCTTCCTAATTGACCATTTTATAAAACTTAATTTATAAGAGCAAAAAATACAACGTCTTATCTAAAGGCGTTGTAATAAGTTTATATTACGATTTTGGACATCCTGCCAAGTTTTTAAAACACTTATAATACAATGTCGCATTAGCAATTTTATGACATTTTTTAAAAAAGTTTTTTATAAGATCAAACGTCATATAAAAAGATGGGTTTTTAGGACGTTTAATTTTTTTGGCGTCATATAAACATAATTTTATTGTACTGATAGTTTTACTTAATTGTTTGAATAATAAGTGTTTTTTAATCTTAATTTATAATTTTATTTTGTTGTTATTTTAATTATTTGTAGTTTAAATATATATTAATAATATCACATTAACTAAACTTAATTTTCAATATTCTGGTTGCATATTTCAATTCCAACCCAAAAATATGTGAATTTATCTTGATTTCAATTGTTTTCTAAACTTGAGATTTTTTAATGTGATTTTTTTGTGAATTTAATAGTTTTTAAATAAATATAAATATTATTATTTAATATATACTTTATTTTAAGAAATTTAATTTGTGATTGGATATATAAAATATTTTTTTAATAAAAAATAAAAAAAACATGGATCAGATTAAATTTTAGAGCAAATTACATTTTTGGTTCCTATATTTTATTCAAAGACCAATTAATCATTTATAGCGATTGCTAACTAACGTTGTTAAATAGAGAGACCATGGTTGTTGTGAAAATGAGAAGTTAGGAACCACCAATGTAAATAGTTTGTTTTAGGAACCAAATCCAAAATTTGAACAAACCACAGGAACCACCAGTGTAATTCACTCAAAATAAAATAAAAAGTAGGATAAAAATTAAAACAAAACCACGAAATATATTAGATGAACAAAATGAAAATGTTGTTATCTCTATCTCAAAATAAATAAATAAATGTATATATAGGGGTTGTTTAATTTGCAACACTTAAAAAGGTTGCAACTCTTGCAACCCACATTTTAACCGTCGAATTCATGATCGGCGGTTATAAATAGATATGGGGCCCAATATTTTTAATTAAAAAAATAGAAAAAGAAAAATAAAATAACCGTCGATCATGAATCCGACGGTTAAGATGTGGGTTGCAAGGGTTGCAACCTTTTTAAGGGTTGCAAAATATCCTTCCAATATATATATATATATATATATATTTTTTGGTTTTTAACATAAATACAACATTTTCTTTCACAAAATTTTATTGTTATATTTCATCAAATTTCGATTTAAAAAAATAAAAAGGATATATTTTTATTTAAACGAAAGTAACTATAACCGCTAAAAAATGATTAAATCAACGGTCAAAAAAATTATCTCTCTCTTTTTTTTAGAGTAAATTACGTTTTTTGTCCCTATGGTTTGTTGAACTTTTCTATTTTCATTTTTATAGTTTTAAAATTACAAATTTCATCCTTATGGTTTTTTATTCATTAACTTTTTCGTCCTTGTGATATAAATATTATTGCTTTTTTCATCCCTATGGTTTAAAATTACAATTTTCATCTTTATGGTTTTAAAATTACAAATTTCATCCTTATGGTTTTTTATTCATTAACTTTTTCGTCCTTGTGATATAAATATTATTGCTTTTTTCATCCCTATGGTTTACAATTTATTTCTATTTTAGTCCTTCATACTTAAAAGGCCACAGGGACGAAAATAGAAATGAATTGCAAACCATAAGGACGAAAACCGAAATTTAAAACTATAGGGACGAAATCCACAATTTTCAACAAACCACAGGGACGAAAAAGGTAATTTACTCTTTTTTTTAAATACCTGGATCTTTTCCATAATCTAAAAAATTTGGTAAAGTCATTAGGTTAGTTGGGGTCCACTTGTTTTCAAAGTGGCTAGCCTCGAAGAACAAACGGCTATATTTTCATTTCTCACCCACCATACTTTATCTTTTTAAAATTCCAGTTTGAACCTTCGACGTCAAGTCAAGTTACATTTTCACCCCCTTGTAACGTTTTGACGACTAAGAGCATCTCCAATAGCTATGCTAAAATAGGAAGAAAAAAAAATGAGATTTTAACAATTTTTTTGCTCCAACAACTATGATATATCATATGCTAAAATAGACTAAAGAGGAGAGAAAAGGTAAAAATCTCAAAATTTGGACAAATCTCTAAAACTCCATATTGAAGAGAAAGAAATAATATTTAATTGTTTTCAACTAATAGGAAACATTGAAGTTGTGTGTTTAGGAGAGAAAAAATAATATTTTATTAATATAATTGATGATAGAATTGCTAAAATAGAATAGCTGTTGGAGTTGAATGTAATTTTTTTAGAGATTTTAACTCTTTATACTTTATTTTAGATAAATTATAGCATAACTGTTGTTGGAGATGCTCTAAAGTTTTTCAATTTTATATTTTGACCACAATATAAGTATAAACTAGGGTAGACTTGGCAAAAACTGACACGACACGCTAACTCGACACAAACTCGACACGAAATAAACGGGTTTGGGTAATACATTTCAACCCGTTTAAGTAAACGGGTTGACACGACACGACACAAAAATTAAACGGGTAAGGTCAGGGTTAAAAATTTCTTCTCGAAAATGATCCGAATAACCCGTTTATATATATATGTGTGTGTGTGTGTATATATATATATATATAAGTTTTCCTTTTAATGCTTTGGATTTTTAGTGTTTTAGATTTGATTCTAATTTTGAACTATAAATTTTGGATTTATAATGCTTTCATTTGAATTTTGTATTTGTATTTTTTTGTGAATTTTCGATTTTTAATTTTATAAATGTTAAACGGGTTAGGCGGGTCGGGTTAGGGTTGAGATTTTCTGACCCGTTTATTAAACGGGTCGGGTTAGGGTTAGACACTTTCAACCCGTTTAACTTTGAACCCGACCCGACCCGACACGTTTACCAGGTCTAAACTAGGGGTATGTTAGTACTTTTTAAGTCGTAAATTACACCGATTGCAAAGATGGGTAATCCTTTTGAATATGGGTGTCTACGGTTCGGTTCGACTTGGTTAGTAAGAAAAATAAGAATCGAACCGCATGAGACAGATATATGGTTATCCGAACCGAAACCGAACCGAAATTAGTCGGTTACCTGCGGTTCGGTTCACGGTTACCCGAATTTATAGGAAAATATTATTTGTAATATAAAAATAATACAAAAATAGAAATTTTAAACCAGTTACATAACAAATACATAAAAATAATCCAAGAAAAAGAAATTGAAATAAGTTTTATTGTTTAAAAATATCCACTGTTTAGTTGATGTTTATTTTTAAAAATTAAATAGTTAATACTAAATATAATATTATTAATGGTTCTATATATACCGGTTCGGATCGGTTATCCGTGGATACCTACAATTTAAAACCGAAACCGACCCGTGAATAACCGGTTTTTCGGTTTTCGTTTTTCCCGGTTTTCGGTTTTTTCGGTTTCGGATCAAAGGGTTCGGCTCGGTTTTCCGGTTTTTTTGAACACCCCTACTTTTGAAGTTTTTTTTTCCTTCATTTTAGTGGCATATTTAAGATTTGAGTAAACTACATTTTTCGTCCCTGTGATTTGTTTAAAATTGTTATTTTCGTTCTTGTGTTTTTAAAGTTAGGTTTTAGTCTTTGTGGTTTATAATTTATTACATCTTTTTTGTCATTGTAGTTTAAAATTTATTGTTTTGTTCGTCCATACGGTTTACAATTCATTGTTTTTTCCGTCTATCATACTTAAAGGTAAACTACTGACAGAATTGGTCTCAGGGACGAAAATGACAATGAATTACAAACCAGATGGACAAATACCGTAATTTCATAAGTACATGGACGAAAGTTGTAATTTTTAACAAATCACAAAGACAAAAATCCTTGTTTACTCTTAAGATTTTTAAGAGAGTTTATTGAGTTATAGTATAAATATTTACTTATTCAGATCTCCAATAATTCGTTCATTCCCACAAACGCTTGTGTCATTGATTGTACTCGTCTTAGCTTTTATCTGAAGCAATATCACTTTTTGGCATGGGCAAAACTTAACCTACCAATTGCCAAACTTTCGATTACTTTTGAATAAAATTTATGGTCCATTCACTGATTTGTGCAATTATTCGTCTATATTTATAAGTATCCATTGACGTGTTAGATCATGATGCACTTGTTGTTAAAGTAAATGGCACGTTCGATTTTTCTTCAAATTTATATTTTGCACCTTCGTGTTTTGATAATTGACATACTAATTATTTTTGTACCGACATACTTATCTATTTATGTGTTTATGACCTAAAATTACTGAATGCTCGTGAAGATAAGTTCCGCAATTTGGTTATGAAGGTTGAGAAACGAGACATGATGAAATTTCTGGTCAAAGAGCTTGTAAGGACCATAAGTGTAAAGTTTTCCTATCATATAGAGTTGGGGTCAATTTGGAAAGTCTAGAACTTGGAGGTCTAAAGTGCAATTTTGGAAAAGATATTTAAGGGAATAAAATCCCTAAATTCTCATTCTAGTCTATTTGGAGGCGACAAAGGGAAAGAAGGAGCTAGGGTTCTTGAAGTTGTGGTACAAAAGGATTTTGGAAGAAAGCTCTTCATAAGAGGTAAGACTCTTATTGTTATTCTTTAATTAATCCTCCTTCTCCTTCTTTGGTAATCTTGAATTTTGGGGGTTTGATCTGATTAATAGCTTCCTTGGGGAGATGACTTGTGTAACACCCGGAATTTCAGGTAAGTATTGGGCCTTGTTAATCCTATGTTTGTATTAATTGATGTAGGACTTATATGCTTAAAATGTTTATCTTGCTTAAGGTTTGTTGTTGGTTATGTTGTGGGGTTCTATAGTTTAACTAATGGTAAACAGAGACTTACGCGACTTTATGCGCGGGTTACTGGTCGCGACATAAGCCGTGTAAGCTACTGGAGTCGACCCTTTGCGGCACGCGGGCGACTTACGCCGCGGGAACACCTGCATGTCTCTAAAACCCTTTTAAGCCAATTTCAAAACAAAAACACCCACACACAATCGTTTTTCAAGAGGGGAATTCTAGGGTTTGAGCATCAAGCCATCATTTACTCCCCTCAAAGCATTTATTGCAACCTTGGGTGGTTAAACATCAATCCATGGGCATTCAACCTACCTTGGAGTTCATTTATTGGAGAAGATCCTCAAGAATCAAGTCAAAGCATTTCTTCATCTTTAGAGTTCCGTATTTTCTAGGTTTTGGTTCAAAACCTAGATTGTGAGTTTACTAAACCTTTGTTAAAACTAGATACACATCATAATCTTCTATTTGTTATTTCATTCTCTATGTGTTCAAGCATTTGGGATTTCTTGATGAAAATGGTTGGAAATATGGATATTGGTGATATGCTATGTTTTTATGTTATGTGTACCATTATTTGGGATTTTCCCATGGATATATAATGTGGGTACCTTGATATGTTAAATGTATGCATATATGTGTGTTATGATGGTTTAGTTGGAATACCACTTTGATGACATATGTATATGCATGATGAATATAAGTGTCATTTGGGTCTTTTGTTGGACTGCATGAGGATAGGATGGTAATATTGTACCCGTAGTTGGTATTGAAATATGTTGGGTTGAAATACACCTAAAGGACATCCTATATGCGTTATGTGGACGAACCAAGTCAGTACACTAGGAGGATGTAGTCTTGGGCGCCACTGTGATGGTATGTGCCTAGACCTCCGCCATTCGGGGAATTTTCTTAGCGATAGTCTTCGGGTGTGCCGGGCCTTTGGGGTGTTCCTTGTTAAGGGCATCAAGGTATATGGACTCTTGGGTGGGACTGGATTGGTGCTTTGGGTCTCCCCTAATGACTCCACATATATTGAACACTGGTTAACTGCTGATAAGAATTGTAACTGTTAATGTATGCTTATTATTGTTCAACTCACTAGGCTTTTTGGCCTAACACTTGTTTGGTGTCGATGTGTATCTCAGGTCCTAGCGGCACCGGTCCTAAGCAGGCTTAGTTGCTTTGGGGTGAGAGCTTGGGGATTTTGCACATGGACATATTATACTTTTGAAAGTGAACCGTTTGGGTTCTTAGATGACAACCCTTTTGTAATCTCTTTTCTAGTTGTAGAAATTAGATTAGTTGGTTGTTATTTATTGTCCATTGAATTACAGTTGTAATTAAACAGGTAGTTTATACATTCCCCATTTTTGGGAGGCTCTTGCTATGGCTATATTGCATACCTCGTGTCCGTTTTGCGGATTTTTGTTAGCCCTATTTTTAGGGTGTTACAAGTTGGTATAAGAGCTTTAGTTTAAGTGAACTAGGTATTGTTTAGCATATCTATACTTAAGCTTTAGACTTTATGACTTCACTGTCCACTTGGGGTAGAAATCCTAGGTGGGGAGAGCGTTAGGATTACGGAATTACTTTAATTGAAAGTTGTGATGATGGTGACAAGAATTCTTGTGTATGGTTCGTTCATAATTTCACTTAGCTACTGCTATTATGAATGCATTTTTACGTGAGCATACTTGGTTTACTATTATTATGATAATTGATGAAGGTAGTAGTACGTATAATGAGTTCAACTCGCTTAGTTTTTTCTCAATCTATTTTTCGTACGTGTGTGGCAGATTTAATGGTAAACACTCGAAGTAGGTTGCCGGACATGCCAGAGGGTCAACCAGAGGTGGAATCTGCAGCTGTACGACCTCCCGTGGGTGTTACCACCGATGACATTCCTATACCCAGAATCTTGGGAGGAGGGCATGAGCATATTCCGCGCCGGAACCTCAATTCAAGTAACACCATCATGGAGGAAGTTACCATGGAGACCCGACTTCGGGATAGCATGATGTTGGCTATGAATGCGGCCTTGGCTCAACAACAGTTGGCCATGACTTCGGCCATGACCCAACAACAAGAGTTTTTCATGAAACTTCTAGAGGATCGAGACGCTAGCCACCGACAACCTGAGACTATGGCTGAAAACATTATTGTGGGGTCGGGGGGACCAAATGCGGTAACAGTTGAGGAACCATCCGTTGAAGGGATCCGGACGAAGACTAAGGGGTGCACTTACAAAGCGTTTCTGGGGTGCCACCCTAAGGAGTTTGCGGGTTCAGACAACCCGATTGCTTGCATGTACTGGCTCAAAGAGGTAGAGATGGCCTTTGAGTCAAGTGAGTGTGATCCCTCTCAACGGGTCAAGTTTGCTTCTCAACTACTTCGGGGAGAGGCTTTGATTTGGTGGAATCTCACTCGATCAGTCCTCACTCCTGAAGTTATGGCTAAGTTAACTTGGCCGGTGTTCAAGGAGAAGATTATGGACAAGTATTGTAGCGAGCGTTCGATGGACAAATTGGAGCGGGAGTTCCGAGATCTGAAGAAAGGGAATCTGTCTATTGTTGGCTACTCCAAACTCTTCTTGGAGAAACTAAACTTGGTGGGACATCTGGTCCCCGATGAAAGGTCAAAGATTAAGGCCTATCATCAAGGGTTACCGGCCGAGATGCGAACGGCTATAAGGAATGCTAAGTGTTCGACTCTGCAAGAGGTTATCGAGGAGTCCTTACTCGTTGAGGACGACATCAATGCCGAAAGGGATGAGAAGAAACATGTTGGTAAGAAACGTAAGTGGGAGGGGCCATCTGGGCCCGTTCGTCAATCAAGACCCTTTGTAAGCGGGAGAACGGGTGATCAATGCCGTGAAGATCGGTGGTGCCACAAGTGCAGGTCGAAGCACTCGGGGCCGTGTGCTACAAGGACTTACTCCGGTCCAACCGGGTGTAACAAGTGTGGTAAGAAAAACCACACAACTCGAGAGTGTTCCCTTCGTGGGTCGGTATGTTATGAATGCGGAGAGCCGGGGCATATGAAGCGAGAGTGTCCAAGGCTAGTTAGAGGAAGTGGTGGAAATTATGTGGGTTCGGCGGCTAGGGTCGAGCAACCATCAAGGGCACCGAGTCGAGCTTTCCGGATGACTACCGAGGAGGCAAAGGAGACCGCGGATGTCGTTTCGGGTACGTTTCTAGTAAACTCCATGCCTGCTCGTGTCTTGTTTGATTCGGGTGCTACATGTTCCTTTGTGTCGGATGCTTTCTGTAAACAATTCACCACTCCTATTAGTGTTCTTCCCGATGCATTAGTAGTAGAAGTAGCTAATGGGGATCAAGTGATCATTCGTGATCGTTTTTGTGATTGCACTCTAGAGATCGATGGGAGTTCTTTTGGAGTGGACTTATTACCTATGGCTATAGGAGGATTTGATGTAGTCATAGGTATGGATTGGTTGGTAAGGCATAGGGCGGACATCTTTTGTTCCAAAAAGATGATCCAAGTGCCATTACCGGAAAATGGCGTGGCTACCATTTATAGGGAGAAAGGGAAGAGGAATAATCCTATTATCTTCTCTCTCAAGGCGCGTAAGTTTCTAGCGAAGGGTTACCCTTCGTATCTAGCATATATTGTGGACGCGAAGAAGGAAAAGAAGACGGTGGAAGACGTGAGGATCGTGCGGGATTATCCGGAAGACCTTCCCGGATTACCACTGGAACGTCTAGTGGAGTTTCAGATTGACCTCACTCTGGGAGTGGCTCTGATAGCTCGTGCTCCATATCGTTTGGCACCGACATAAATGAAAGAGATGATGACGCAACTTCAAGAGTTGCTGGAAAAGGGCTTCATTCGACCGAGCTCGTCACCTTGGGGAGCACCGGTACTGTTCGTGAAGAAGAAGGATGGATCCATGCGGATGTGCATAGATTATCGGGAGTTAAACAAGGTCACGGTGAAGAACAAGTATCCCTTACCTCGCATCGACGACCTTTTTGATCAACTGCAAGGCGCAGGATGTTTCTCGAAGATTGATCTTCGGTCCGGTTATCATCAAGTGAGAGTGAAGAACGAAGATATTCCGAAGACAGCTTTCCGGACGAGATACGATCATTATGAGTTTTTGGTGATGCCTTTCGGATTAACCAATGCTCCGGCCGTATTCATGGATCTAATGAACCGTGTGTGTCGCCTATTCTTGGATAAATCCGTGATCGTCTTCATCGACGATATTTTAATATATTCAAAGGATGAGTCCGAGCATGGAAAACACTTACGGGAAGTATTAGAAGTTCTAAGGAGGGAGAAACTGTTCGCGAAATTCTCGAAGTGCGAATTCTAGCTTCAAGAGGTGCAATTCTCAGGGCATGTGGTATCAAAGGACGGGGTAAAAGTGGATCCGGCAAAGATCGATGCAATGATGATTTGGGAGCCTCCAACAAGTCCGACGGAGATTCGAAGCTTCTTGGGTGTAGCGGGTTACTACCGACGTTTCATTCAAGACTTTTCCAAGATAGCTGCACCGCTCACTTATCTCACAAGGAAGAACGTTAAGTTTCTTTGGACCGATGCACAAGAGCAAGCCTTTCAGACGCTCAAAAGGAAGTTGTGCGAAGCTCCGATCTTATCCCTACCCGAAGGATCGGAAGACTTTGTTGTGTTTAGTGATGCTTCCAAGATGGGGCTTGGGTGTGTCCTAATGCAAAGGGGGAAAGTAATAGCCTACGCGTCGCGACAGTTAAAGGACCATGAGAAGAATTATCCGACTCATGATTTGGAGTTGGCGGCGGTAGTTTTCGTGTTAAAGTTGTGGCGACACTACTTGTATGGGACTAAGTGTACTCTTTTCACGAATCACAAGAGTCTCAAGTACATTTTCGATCAAAAGGAACTCAACATGCGGCAAAGGAGGTGGCTTGAGCTCTTGAAGGATTATGATTGTGATTTACTCTATCATCCCGGTAAGGCCAACGTGGTGGCGGATGCGTTGAGTCGAAGGAGTCATGATGGAGGTGTCAACATGTCCCTTACCAGAATCGATGTGGTGTCGAGTTTGTTGGAGAGTATAAGAGCGAGCCAAGTGGAAGCACTTAAAGAAGAGAACCTCAAGACCGAGGTTATGTCCAAGCAAAAGGAACTCTTAACAGAAGATGGTCGTGGACTCAAACTCTTCCAAGGGAGAATTTGGGTGCCAAAGATTGGGGGAAATCGTGACTTACTTCTCGATGAAGCACATAAGTTGAAATATTCTATACATCTTGGTAGCACCAAGATGTATAGAGACTTAAAGTTGAATTATTGGTGGCCGGTGATGAAGCTGGATGTGGCTAACTACGTGGAGAGGTGTGTCACGTGCCTTCAAGTCAAAGCGGAGCATCAAAGATCGTATGGAAGTTTGCAACCGTTGTCCATTCCCGAATGGAAGTGGGACAATATCACCATGGATTTTGTGACGAAGCTACCAAAGACCTTACGTGGTCACGATACAATTTGGGTGATCGTGGATTGGTTGACCAAGAGCGCGCATTTTCTTGCGATGCGGGAGACCTTGCCAATAGATAAATTGGCTAAACTGTACATCGACGAGGTGGTGTCAAGGCACGGAGTTCCGCAATCTGTAGTATCGGATTGGGATAGTCGTTTCACTCCGAACTTTTGGACTAGTTTGCAAAAGGAGTTGGACACTAGACTGAATCTGAGCACGACATATCATCCTCAAACGGATGGTCAAAGCGAGAGGACGATCCAGACGCTAGAAGATATGTTGAGATCGTGTGTGATAGACTTCGGGGGAAGTTGGGACTCACAGCTACCTTTGGTAGAGTTCGCGTACAACAACAGTTACCATTTTAGTATCGGTATGGCACCGTTCGAGGCTTTGTATGGACGAAAGTGTAGAACCCCAGTTTGTTGGCTAGAAGCGGGCGAAAAGCAATTCGCCGGGCCGGAAATAGTACAGGAGACGGCGGACATGGTGAAAGAGATTCGAGAAAGACTAAAGGCGGCGCAAGACCGACAAAAGAGCTATGCGGACAAGAAGAGAAGACCGGTGGAGTTTCAAGTGGGTGACCGGGTCATGTTGAAGGTGTCTCCGTGGAAGGGGATCATACGTTTCGGGAAGCGTGGGAAACTTAGTCCTCGTTTCCTAGGACCATTCGTTATTTTGGAGAAGATTGGTTTGCAAGCCTATCGGTTGGATTTACCGCCGAAAATGGATGGGATACATCCTACGTTCCACGTGTGTTATCTTCGGAAGTGTCTAGCCGAGGAGGAAAGCGTGATTCCATTGACGGAGATTCGGGTAGACAATGGGAATCGTTGCGTGGAAAAACCGGAGGCGATTTTAGAATCAAAGGTAAAGAAGTTACGACATAAAGATGTAGTCATGGTTAAAGTCCAATGGAAGCACCATCGAGGTGCTACCATTACTTGGGAATCGGAAGATGATATGAAGAAGCGTTATCCTCACTTGTTTAATTTAGGATGAGATTTCGGGGACGAAATCCCAATTAGGTGGGGAGGATTGTAACACCCGGAATTTCAAGTAAGTATTGGGCCTTGTTAATCCTATGTTTGTATTAATTGATGTAGGACTTATATGCTTAAAATGTTTATCTTGCTTAAGGTTTGTTGTTGGTTATGTTGTGGGGTTCTATAGTTTAACTAATGGAAAACAGAGACTTACGCGACTTTATGCGCGGGTTACTGGTCGCGACAAAAGTCGCGTAAGCTACTAGAGTCGACCCTTTGGGGCACGCGGGCGACTTACGCTGCGGGTTGCAAGCCGCGACATAAGCCGCGGGAACACCTGCAGGTCTCTAAAACCCTTTTCAGCCAATTTCAAAACAAAAACACCCACACACAATTGTTTTTCAAGAGGGGAATTCTAGGGTTTAAGCATCAAGCCATCATTTACTCCCCTCAAAGCATTTATTGCAACCTTGGGTGGTTAAACATCAATCCTTGGGAATTCAACCTACCTTGGAGTTCATTTATTGGAGAAGATCCTCAAGAATCATGTCAAAGCATTTCTCCATCTTTAGAGTTCCGTATTTTCTAGGTTTTGGTTCAAAACCTAGATTGTGAGTTTACTAAACCTTTGTTAAAACTAGATACACATCATAATCTTCTATTTGTTATTTCATTCTCTATGTGTTCAAGCATTTGGGATTTCTTGATGAAAATGGTTGGAAATATGGATATTGGTGATATGCTATGTTTTTATGTTATGTGTACCATTATTTGGGTTTTTCCCATGGATATATAATGTGGGCACCTTGATATGTTAAATGTATGCATATATGTGTGTTATGATGGTTTAGTTGGAATACCACTTTGATGACATATGTATATGCATGATGAATATAAGTGTCATTTGGGTCTTTTGTTGGACTGCATGAGGATAGGATGGTAATATTGTACCCGTAGTTGGTACTGAAATATGTTGGGTTGAAATACACCTAAAGGACCTCCTATATGCGTTATGTGGACGAACCAAGTCAGTACACTAGGAGGATGTAGTCTTGGGCGCCACTGTGATGGTATGTGCCTAGACCTCCGCCATTCGGGGAATTTTCTTAGCGATAGTCTTCGGGTGTGCCGGGCCTTTGGGGTGTTCCTTGTTAAGGGCATCAAGGTATATGGACTCTTGGGTGGGACTTTATTGGTGCTTTGGGTCTCCCCTAATGACTCCACATATATTGAACACTGGTTAACTGCTGATAAGAATTGTAATTGTTCATGCATGCTTATTATTGTTCAACTCATTAGGCTTTTTGGCCTAACATTTGTTTGGTGTCGATGTGTATCTCAGGTCCTAGCGGCAACGGTCGTAAGCAGGCTTAGTTGCTTTGGGGTGAGAGCTTGGGGATTTTGCACATGGACATATTATACTTTTAAAAGTGAACCGTTTGGGTTCTTAGATGACAACCCTTTTGTAATCTCTTTTCTAGTTGTAGAAATTAGATTAGTTGGTTGTTATTTATTGTCCATTGAATTACAGTTGTAATTAAACAGGTAGTTTATACATTCCCCATTTTTGGGAGGCTCTTGCTATGGCTATATTGCATACCTCGTGTCCGTTTTGTGGATTTTTGTTAGCCCTATTTTTAGGGTGTTACAACTTGTATGTAAGTTATTTGGGTTCAACTCTAATCTGGGTTAGGAATTGATTTATGTTAGTGTGGAAATCATTATTGGAATGTTTATCCTTAGTTTATTCGATGAGAATAACCTATCAATTTGGTGTATCGATGTAGAACTGCGAACCAGTCGAAGTCACCCTTCCTTAGTCGCATCCGACTCGTTTTCACCCGGAACCGGGGGAGACCTGGTATCCTTTGGGAACCGGGATACGGAGACGAGGCGAACGTCGCTGGGTAACCTGGGGGAGTCCCGGGTGGAATAGGATCCCGGGGGAGACCCGGGAAAATGGGGTAACCCGGGGGAGTCCCGGGTAGACTAGGATTCCGGGGGAGACCCGAGAATGGGGGAACCCGGGAGATGTAACACCCGGAGGAGGCCCGGGTAGGCGATGATCCCGGGGGAGGCCCGGGAAGGGGTGAACCCGGGGGAGTCCCGGGACGGTCACGATGTAACACCCTAAAAATTCGGGTAATTTTAAAAACTGAAAATTCGGCAATATAACGTTTATAAATAGAGCAAACCACCCAAAATGGGTAAAAGCGTAAGCATTTACAAAACCTGTAGAGATGCATGGGAAATCGACAACAAACTAATCTAACCTACTTCTATCTAGATTACATAGGTTGTCATCCCAAATCCAAAATGAATTAATTGTTTTTCAACGCCAATGCTCCCAAAAAGTCTAACCACCCAAAAATGTCCTTAAGAGTCCACGCTCTTCTCTCAACCCCTCGACGACCCGCCGCTAAGGGAACCTGTTATACACATCATTTGAGAAAAAATGTTAGGCTTAAAGCCTAGTGAGAACATACAGTTTATATGAAAGATAGTAAGAAGAATTAAATGCAACATGAATAAACTGTTTTCGACAACCGTCTTTGTAAATGGTTTGATAAGCACATAGTGACCTTCCGGCCCAGACTTCATCTTGCGATGACGGGAAAAATCCGAATTCCAAGGATTGTGGCGAAACACAAAGTAAGCCACTTTCCAAGTTTTGATCTCACCATACTAGGATCAAGGCCACGAACAGTGGCGGATCCAGAAAAAATAATTGATGGGGGCCCGAGAAACAGGCGATGAGGCGAACAACGAGAACAACAGCGTCGCCGACGCTAGACCAAGGAGTGTTTTCTGTTTTCAGGAATTGGAAAGGGGTTAAGGGGCCTTTGATATATTTTGTTGGGGTCCCATAAGCTATACCAAACTAATACAAGTAAAAAAAAATAGTTGTCACGTGCAGGGCTGGTAGGGGGCCCAGGACCCCTACCCCTCCTTACTGCATCCGCCCCTGGCCACGAACACACCGACTCATACTAAGATGTGGGGGAGGGCACCCAGTGATCCCTAGTCATGCTCATTCGCTAGGATTTACATTTACGACCCACGACTAGTATCCGGTCCCACATAATCGTACCAAGTTGCCACCCTAGGGCCCAATGTCTCAACTAGCTACATACGGGAATTACCCTCAAATAATAAGTCAACTCTATACGTATGGATCCACCAGTAGTAGTATAGACTTGTCACAATAACACTTGTGACCAACTATAATCAAACATATAGTTCATAATACCATTTAGTTCCCAAATCATATTTTTATGGTTAACTGCTGATTAGAAAATACAAAGCTCAAACATGAATCGTAAGCTATTTTCTCATTTCCAAATATATGTAAAACCATTTTAATGTAAGCATGGACTACCTCATTTTAAACCATTATTTCCTTTTCCCGAAATACTACTTTCAACCAAAATACCCATAATATGTTTAAAACATAAACTTGGCTAAAAAGCCATAAGTTGAACATTTACTCATCCAAATGTGACAACAATCATATGTGTAGTTCCAAGACATGGGTTGTATCTATATTTTACAAAATGGTAAGAAACCCTAAAATCTCCCAAACATCAAGTTAGGTCAAAATCTCATGAAAAATGGAAATGTAAACAAGGAGATATTTAGAAGTTAAAAATGCATTTTGATGTGTATAAAGTTTAATAAAAATGAAGTATGTACTCATAATGGGTTAAATATCGAAACCCTAGAAGTTATAGATGGAGAGAACTAGCACTTGAGAACCTCGGGATCTTCACAATGATCACTTGACAACCTAGAAGAGGAGTAAGTGATCTTAGGACACAACAACTAGGAGTAAATGAAGAGAGAGGTGAGGAGGAACTCACCTAGGGCACAAAATCGCCTGAAAATCGCACCACCCAAGTTCCACACTTGCAATAAATGAGAAAGGGATAAATTGGGTCATTTTTATACCCAAACGCCCCGATCGCGACCTTGCCCCGCAACTATGACATGGGCATTCTCGCCGGTCATAGTCGCCCGCGTAAGGGACCCTACGGTACTACCTTCGCGACATTGACACGCGACGGTGACCCGAACATAATCGTCCGGTACTGTCGCCCAACGTGTACCGTAACCCACTCATGGGCTGTGACTTAGACACCGCGACTATGCCCAGGGCATAGTCGTCGGCCATTCTCGCCTTGGAGGTACATAACCCAAAATCCCAAGATTTTGAACTCGCGACTCACGCGATGACAAAAAGGGGAAAAGATACAGCGAATAGGAGTGCAATAATACGAATAAAGGTCGAAATATAGACAAGTTGGGAATCTATACTTACACGAATTTACGGGTGTTACACACGAATCGGGGGAGACCTGGGAGTACTAAGTTAAGGAAGTCCGGTTGAGTCTTGACCGCAAGAAGCAGTGGTGAGATTTATGTGGTTAACCTTAAGTTGTACTGTAATTGTAGGAATGCTCGAGTGGATTTAGTGTGTGTGAATTGTCATCAACCACGTGAGTTCCCGTTAAAGCTTTCCTTCTAAAATGTTATTTATGTTTAACCTTTGATTTTGATTGGAATGAGTAACTGTGGTTCACTGTCCATAAATGCGTTTATACATTAATTCTTGCATGAAACGTACTATTTTGTGGATCTTGTACTAATACACTATGGACATCGTTTTTTATTAAGCATGCTAATTGTGTGTGGAATATGATTATATGGGATTGGGTTGCACAGTGAGAAAGGTGTACCTTGAGAATCTCATGATTTCTCAAGAGTAAAAATTATAACCCCATGTGTGTGAAATTCGTTTTCTACACATGAGGGAACGGGGAGTCTGCTTAGGCCCCGGAGGCGAGAGGGAAGTCTGTTTGGGCCCCGATCGCGGTTGACTTGGTTATGGAATGTGTGGAAACCTATCTTTGTGCGATACCCAAATTTTTCGTTACGTTGCTTTGATAAATTTGTTATTATTTATTTATGGCATGATTTCTTTTAGACATAACTATTTTGTTTGGGAATTCAGTAGACCTTATGGTCTAACCCTCGTTTTTCAAACTCAAAACCCATTTTCAGGGAAAAGCGCTTGTGGCACTTCCTCAAAGGGGAAAGAAAAGGTGTAGAAGAGAGGAAGCAATATTACGCATAGAAAGCACGTTAGTTTTGGCATTAGAAGCTTGTCTAGTCATAGACATTCTCGGCTGTAGATGAGACTTCCACTGTTAAACTTATTTATTATGTTTTGATATGATTGTATTGGGACCCGTTTTGTAACAACCCAACTCGCGACATAAAGCAAAACTAACTTTATTAACTAACAACGCCAAACGGCCCAAGACAACATATAAAATTCAAGGTTTGCGGAAAGACAACCTAATACACAACTGAGATTACAAGGAACGAAAAACTAAAATGGAGGTCTTTAAACCCAGCTCCGGCTCACACCTTCTTCTTACGCTTGCTCGATCCTCCTACCTCACGCCTGCCTGAAAAGGTTTTTAATTTTTGAAAGAACGAGGGTTAGACCTAAATGTCTAGTGAGTTCCCTCTAATAACGGTTCACAAGCCATAACATCATATAAAAGATTTATAAGGAATTATAAACCAATTCAGTTTTTATTTAAAAGATCAACATAGAACCAACCGTTGCTTTTGGCTTACACTACCGCCACACACAGTGACGACGTATCTGGCTCACACTGTCTTAGTTTGGGACACCCCCCAATGGCATAAACGGGACACACCCCTCGGTATGAGCGTAGGCGGGCCACACCCCCCGACTTAAGCCAAAAATCGCTTTCCACAATGTATGTATACTTTTAAAACAACAACATCAAAATAAATCTCACTAAACAAATCTCGCATGTTTAAATACATTTAGGCTTGAATAAAAACGAAATGCTTTCAAAATAAAACCTCCGCATACTTCAATCCGTTCAACCACATATAAAAGTTTAGTTAGAAAACTCATTTGATAGCAAGTACTCCCTTACGCTCGATCCGTCTCCTAAAACGGTCACCTAAATAGATGCATTATTAGGTACTGGACAACGAAACGCATCAATAAACCCTCACTAAAGACACTAGCTGATACCTAAACTCCGTTGCCTACGATTGGCCGGTTGTCGGTTCTCCCGGTTTTTCCCGCCGCCCGGACCAAACTGTAACACCCCGATTTCGAAAAGTGTCGTTTCAAGTTAATACGGAAATCGGTAATTATAAGGGAAAAATAAGATATTTGATTTTGGACTTGAATCCTTGATTTTATAGTCTTGATAGATGAAGGATTAAATTACGAATCAAACGGTTCTTTCCGAAGCGAAAACAGATCTATAACGAAGAAGTTATGACCAAAACAGTGTTCGGGCAAAATTTGGGGCGACAGTGCTCCGCGCGGCCACTCGCGTGGAGCCGCTGGGCGCACAAAAAGGGCGAAAATCGGCCCCAAACTCCATTTTCACCCTAAAACTTCATTTCTTCGTAACTTTTGCTCCACAACTCCGATTTTGGTGATTCAAGTTGCCACGGTTTCGTTTTTGAGAGCTCTTCAAAGATTTAGCAAGAGATTGGAAGTATATTGGAGTATACAAGAGTATTTTGTGGTGGTAATCTCCTCATCTCTCTCAATGTTAAGCTAGTGTTGATGATTTCACCCTTTTTCCTTTCATCATTCATCTTGGGTTTGATTTTGATGATTTGTGTGGTGAAGGTGATCTTGTAGATGTGTTGGATCTAATATCTAGGGAGGTTTCTTGGTGGTTCAAGCCTTCATCAATGGTGTTCAAGTTTTGGGGGTAAAACCTAGATTTAGCCTAAATCTAGCAAAGTGAGTTCAAGTTGCTTTGTGAAAACTATGTACATGCCAAAATAAGTATTTTGAAGTAAAAATATGCTTTACTTGGTAATTGTCAATGTGTTGGGTATTTTGATAAGTTTTCACATTTGATAAACTTGAGTTGTTTTAATCTCATAAAATGCCCATATTTGGGATTTTTATATCTTGACAAGTAATAGTGGGATTTATGTATTTTTGGTGATTTTGTACAAATAAAGTCTATTTTATGATTTATACCTCTTTAGTGATTTTGTACAAATGAAGCCTAATTCATGATATATGCATTTTTAGTGTGCTTGATTTCGTAAACCCCTTTGGAAATGATATGTCCCAATTCGCGTAGATTTTTGGGTTAATCACATCTTTGAAGTATGTGTCTGTATAAACGTTTTTTTAGATACGTTGTATTATTTGGGGAAAATTTATTTGTTGGTCAAATGGGTTTTGAGCATTTAAACTCGGTTTTGACTTAAAAGAGTATCGTGGACATTTGTCCCAGTTTTAATGGCTCTTTGAAGAGCCCATGTTCGATATACATCTTAATGCATCTTATTGCATATTTATGATAATTACATGCTCGAGTGCTTTAGTCATTCATGTGTAGTCATGTAATGTTTAGACTGTGTTGCATTGGATCCCTAGGCACGTAAGTCAATCTTATTTGATGGTCAAGTGGGTGGTACGGGGTTGGACTCCGGGACTCATGTCTTATGACCTTGTCCTTTCAAGTGTACACTAGGAGGGCTGAGTCTGGTTGTGCTATTGTGACAATGGGTAGGTCATGATGGGCGTTTGGGGCCTCCGCCACGTCGGGGCAATGCCATGGTTGTATCCCCCTGCCGAGCCTTTGGAGATATTCTTGATAATATTCGCTAAGGTCAGCTGTCTCTTTTGGTGTAGCTTAAAGGAAGTCGTAGGGACACTTTGGCTTGTGTGTCGTGAAGTGTCATACGATTAACGTTGTATGAGTGGCATACTTTTGTGTTCCTCCACTCTCAACGGATGCTGGTATCCCCCGCTGTCGGCCCGTAGTATTTTGGATATTTAATTGTCCTTACTTAAATGTTTGGATTTCATTCCATTTTATGATCGCGTGAGTATTAAGTTTCAGTTCCATACTTTTGATGACGTATCATACCTATATGGTTTGTTTTCCTTTATTTATGGGTCGAGTATTATACCCCGCCCGGGTTTTGGGTGTTTTGGGATATGAAGTGTCATTCACGTTTTTACAAATTTGGTGTCGAATTATAACCCCTTTTGGGTGAGTTATGGGTGCATCGTTTTATAAAGAATGTTTGTTTTGGAGTGTTGTCTTTAAAGATGCATATTATGGAAAAATGAGTCGTTTCCATTCTAAAGTAAACCATTTTGGAAAGATTTTGTTTCAAACTGAATTCCCTTCTTTTAAGGATATATTTATTCATGTTAAAACTCTTGAGCTCACTAGGCGTTAAGCCTAACCTTTTTATTTGTCGGCATGTGCATCAGGTTCCAGTTGGGGTTCGGTTCTAGCAGTAGTATGAAGAGTTGAGCCTTAGCCTTATACAAGAGTAAGTAGTTGGTAAAGTCTTCCGCAGGTTGGAGATAGTAACTGTTATCGAGTTTTAGTAGCACTCGTCCTTATCATAGACTGTATGTATAGAATGAATGTGTGTATTGAAGTTAAATCTTAATTTGTGTTTGTAGATGAAGCATTTATCGATGTGTTTAGAAAATTTTAAATAAGTTGCTATTATCATAATTGAGGGTGTTACAACAACTTCCCCCCCCCCTCCCCGGGCGCCCCGACTCCCGGGGTCCCCGTCGGGGTTCAAGCTGACCGACTCTCGGTCTATGGTCCCCCCGGGCTCCCCCGTCTCCCGGGGTCACGACCCAGGTTCTTGCCAACACTACCGCCTGGGGTCACCTCCCCCTGAGGTCTCATATTGACCGGGTCTCCCCCGGTGTTTCCTCGTCGTCCGGGGTTTCGCCCAACACCGGGCCACCCATCATCGCCCGACTGGGTTGTCCTCACCCGACACATAAGCGACCAAGGGTTTTGAGCGAACCTCAACCCTCAAATCAAAACCAACAACTCTTTAATTCCAATGATTTAAATAACAACTCCATAGGGTTAAGATCACAAATTAACATTAATCTAACCCTTTACCATCTAGTTCCCTCAGAAAGATTTTAAGAAACTAAAAGAGGGTTCTCTAACATTTCTTATACAAAACCCAACAAAATGAATCATCAGACTTCAATCAATCAAGAGAGGATCTAACCCAATCTACAAACTCCCAATAATGAATAATACAAACATGGAGATCTTACCTTGAAATTGAGGACCAAAGTCACCAAATTGCTTCTTCCTTAACTCTTATCCAAAATCGCCCAAAGTTCCCCCTCCTTCTCTAAAGTTCAGCCGCCAAGAATGGAAGATGAGGGGCAGGCCTCTAGGGTTAATCCCACATTTTCCACTTTACCACCATCCCCCTGCGCTTTGTTTTTTAAACAATACCTTCCTCCAACTTTACTTCGTTTTAAAAAAAACACGGATATTACAATATCCCCCTTCAAAAGAATTCCGTCCTCGGAACGGAATTCCATCGTTAAACAAACTGAATATTGGGTCCTCATAACCAATCCCACTTCCCACGACGCCTCTTGCCATCCATAATAACGCCCTTGCACTTTCACAGGGCGGATCTCCTTTGATCCTTACTTCTTAACTTTACGGTCAATGCTTTCCTTAAACTTCATGGAAAAGGTTTACTTCATATTTGCTCGAATACCTTGTAAAGGTATCGTTGCCCCAATTCCCAACAAATGCTCTCAATTAATGGCGTGAAATGTCGTGCAAATTTTACAAATTCCAACCGAACACTTCCAGATCGTACACTATCTCTCCAAATATTTTCATAAATTCAACGGATTCCAAAATGTGGCCCAACACGAGCTCTCCCTCGAATGCGCCATTTCACTCTATGGGAACGAATTCCGTATCAAGTTGCGCCCTCTCCACTTGAGATTTACAAGGCTCACGTTCTTTCGATGATAACAACTTAACTTCACTCAGTTGCCAGAAGTATTCGATTCAACTCTTGGGTCGAACCACCTGAACGTACTACTTACGACATACCATCAGTAACAACCCAGGTCAACCGTACCAAATATCGTCCGCTTTGTCCACACACCCAGACTCACGGTTTTAAAACGCATATCTTTAAGGTTTCACATACTACTACTCTTCTTTTCACTAACGAACTTCACCGGAGATAGCACCACAATAGCATGTATCCCCGACTAAGATAATAGCCTCTCAAATTGCCAACTTAACACAATGTCAACCTTGGACATCACCATGAACCTACCGCTATGATTTTCTTCATCAAGTATCCCGTCATAGCAAAACAACTTCCTTCCACACTACATACACCTAGTGCGAAAAACACCTTCTTTCCCGAATCACAATAATCACAACTTATCGATGTTGCACCACTCATACGTATTAAACATACGTCACACCAAACATCATCACCCCAACTTCTTACCTGAAGAGCAGAAAACTTCCACCACTCGTCACTTCCATAGTTTACTAGATCCAATTGACCGAATTAATAAGTCACATACTTCAATTTCTCATCACCTCCAGCAACCGTCCGGCCAAATTTGCAATGAGTCCAAGCATCGTCCGTTCAAACCCAAAGTGATCATGCTGACCTCAAACCATCCTGAATAGATTAACACTGGAATACATACCCACATGAAACCTTTTCCACACAATACTAAGTTTGACACTTTAGTCCTTCACTCTAAGCACTACATCCAACCACCACTTCCAAAGATCGGCTCACTGATTAGCGGTGCACGCTTTAGGTCAACCGCACGATTTAGATTACTCAACACCCAAACCTCAACGTACGCCATAATCTTTTTCTCACACCCACATTAGGGATTCATAAACTTATTAACAGCAAAATCTGAATACATAAATCCACATTTTGTATCCCCTGCCAAAACTTCTTACTCTCAGATTACCCGCCTTTTCGACATATTATCTTCACCCTCTTCTCGATGCATGAACACTGCTCACCTAACACTAAACACTCCATTCCTCGATGATTCCTCAAATGTGTCGATTACACACTTACATTCTATACGCAATCAATCGAATGCCCTCAATTCTTATGCGAGATAATCCACCAAGCTTTTCCAAAGCATCACCCACTACTCGCAAGCACCGCACAATTCTCGCTCTCCAAACATGATTGCCCAATCTGTTAGAATCCCTTCACACCCCAAAGAATACTTCGACATGTCTATGGATTTCCTATCTACTACACAACCTCCTGAACTAAGTAGTTCGACGCTTCCAACAACATTATAGGGATATAAGATAAACCTGCCCAAAACTCGCAGCAACCCAAAACACATGGTTCCTCTCTTAAATAGTTGCCAACTATCATTCAAAAATTATCCTCAACTTAGTGATACCCTGATAACAACCAAACACCCACACGTCCCATCCATATACTTGCCACTTACAAATCATTCCCCAGAAATCTCCGAACGAGGACGCTCATCCTATAGCAATAACACCAGCCTTCTACATATCCTCAAGGAAGCTCCTTACCACTTTAATGACTTGTGCGTCTAGATATGTCATAAAAACATCACCAACTCATAGATACAACCATCACACTACCACCTCATCACAAAACAACCAAAATCTCCACGACCACTTTGCACACATACATATACCGTCCTCTTTTCACTGAACATAATACTAATTCAAGGCATTTCACGACATTGTCTTTCTCGAATATGAATAAATTGAAAAACCATGATCCTCTTAACCACTTAACAATATATCGCTCCTTGTCGACTCATCGCGACCTGCTAGAGCTGCTAGCAGCCTGTAAAATTAAGCGTACTACCTCGTAGACTTAAATGCTCGAAGCGCAACCCCTCCAGTTGTGCTACATATAAACTTCACTCCTACATAAACCATCAAAACCTCATCGAAAAAAAATCACCTGACCGAACTAGCGGTCTTCCATTTTCTTAAGATTCGCACAAGGTGGTCCAACATCACAACGGGTACACACCTTTTCTGAATAATTCTTCGCTTCCTCCCGAAAACTCTACGAAACTACCCATATCTACTTCTTCATTTTCAGCGTCCTGCCATCAACCACGAAAATGGTCTCTGACTTCAACATCAACAGTCGGCATTGTGATGCTTCCACCATGTCTCCGACTAACAAGGATTCCCAATGAAATCTAACTCTTCCAATGCAACAACTTACTGCTAAAAAGTATTTTAACGACTTCAAATTCCACTCCAGACACAACCATTTGCCGACATCCACATCTCAAGTCACTGAGCAAACGGGTATGCCGTTATTATACAAACATCCTTTACGTCAGAGGTCAAGGCCTTCAATAACCACCTCCGCTATTCACCACCCTTCCTTATAAGAAATACCAAAATCATGGGTCGACCACCCACTGTTCGAGCGCCCCATTTCCACTTTCAAAACCTTCCTCAAGACCTAGAGAGTTCATAGCCTTCATGCATGACACACCATAAATTTAAACTTTTGACACATTTGAAAATTTAGTATACACCATATTATGAAACAAACTTGAGTATACACCACACTACACCGACATCATTGATTTACCATGCACAACGATCTTGAGAATCGTTCATTCTCAACTCCACGACAAATTACGCCTCACCCCCACCCCAAAATCGATGTTGACACAATTGAATTTATTTTCGCTAAACATTACCCACACGATTTATAAAAATACTACAAATTTGCTTACATTGAGCGAGTCAGACAACTCTCACCCTCATTGAAATGACAACACGTGTTCGTACCAAATGCACTTATAAAATCACTTGATCTAACGCTGTTATGATTTTCACAACAAAAGTTAACTCATTTATAAAGAGATAAAATAATTCTTCCACACCAAAATCGAAATTTTATCACTCAAGGCAATAAACTTGTCTTTTCCACACAAACACATGTTTACACACATCGTCATGTTTTTTTTAAACGAATACATCGCAAGGCACACACTCGCCAAGACATTTGATATGAATTATATTAAGGACTCCAGCAATTTGTTTGAAACACAATGCATGAGACTCACTTGACACTGAAGGCTATTTACTCTAACAAGGTCAACTGCTTGCACTAACTATAATTCATCCCAGACTTCCTACTTCCGACCAACCAGTCAAGGTCCTCACATTTGCCACAACCTCTTGCATCAATGCTCCCCAATATCCTTGAATGTCTAACAACCAGTTACCTTCGCGACTATTAATTCACAAATCATGCGTCCTCGCCTTGACCCAAACAAACTTACCTACAATAGCTTATTTCCATCTGATCCTCACTACATTTTATCAGTCAGCACTGATATCGTCTCTCAACCACCATTCCATCAACTACAGCTTCAAAAGCCTTATTTCTATCATTCGATTCTTGGTTTAACACTCTCCTGATCCCCAATGATCGACATAACAAACTACCAAACCGGAGACTCCCTTGAAGCGAAAAGCTCACCTCCAAGCGATATTCTTTTCCTTATGGACCCAAGAGGTCCTTTCTCAAAACGAAATATCTATATCCCGCACAATACTCATCCCAAACGGTATTAACCTCAAAACCATAAGCGAGCTCACCGAGTACGCTAGACCAACGCTATCATTTCAATGATACGACTCACTACCCAAAATTACACCCATCGATTGTCTCAACAATAGAAATCGAGTATGCCCATGCACCTATAAATTCATAATGACACTGGCCAGATGCAATTCTGAATTTACCTTACATGAGAGTCCTAATTATCGTTATCACGACTCTCTATTCCTTAAAGGCTTCCTAATCTCAGTTGTGTCCCCCTACTCCACAGTTTAAGTTTAGGCCCATCCGGTCACCTAAATCCCTTAAACTATGGCTTTGATACCAATTGTAACAACCCAACTCGCGACATAAAGCAAAACTAACTTTATTAACTAACAAGGCCAAACGACCCAAGACAACATCTAAAATTCAAGGTTTACGGAAAGACAACCTAATACACAATTGAGATTACAAGGAACAAAAAACTAAAATGGAGGTCTTCAAACCCAGCTCCGGCTCACACCTTCTTCTTACCCTTGCTCGATCCTCCTACCTCACGCCTGCCTGAAAAGGTTTTTAATTTTTGAAAGAGCGAGGGTTAGACCAAAAGGTCTAGTGAGTTCCCTCTAATAACGGTTCACAAGCCATATCATCATATAAAAGATTTATAAGGAATTATAAACCAGTTCAGTTTTTATTTAAAAGATCAACATAGAACCAACCGTTGCTTTTGGCTTACACTACTGCCACACACAGTGACGGCGTGTCTGACTCACACTGCCTTAGTTTGGGCCACACCCCCCGGTATGAGCGTAGGCGGGCCACCCCCCCCCCCCCCCCGACTTAAGCCAAAACTCGCTTTCCACAATGTATGCATACTTTTAAAACAACAACATCAAAATAAATCTCACTAAACAAATCTCGCATGTTTAAATACATTTAGGCATGAATAAAAACAGAATGCTTTAAAAATAAAACCTCCGCAAACTTTGATCCGTTCAACCACATATAAAAGTTTAGTTAGAAAACTCACCTAATAGCAAGTACTCCCTTACGCTCGATCCGTCTCCTAAAACGGTCACCTAAAGAGATGGAGTATTAGGTATTGGACAAAGGAACGCATCAATAAACCCTCACTAAAGACACTAGCCGATACCTAAACTATGTTGTCGGTGATTGGCCAGTTGCCGGTTCTCCCGGTCCTTCCCGCCGCCCGGACCCAACTCCCCCCCCCCCCCCCCGGGCGCCCCGACTCCCGGGGTCCCCGGCCGGGTTCAAGCTGACCGACTCCCGGTCTATGGTCCCCCCGGGCTCCCCCGTCTCCCGGGGTCACAACCCGGGTTCTTGCCAACACCACCGCCCGGGGTCACCTCCCCCCGAGGTCTCATATTGACCGGGTCTCCCCCGGTGTCTCCTCGTCGCCGGGGGTTTCGCCCAACACCGGGCCACCCATCATCGCCCGGCTGGGCTGTCCTCACCCGACATAGAAGCGACCAAGGGTTTTGAGTGAACCTTAACCCTCAAATCAAAACCAACAACTCTTTAATTCCAATGATTTAAATAACAACTCCATAGGGTTAAGATCACAAATTAACATTGATCTAACCCTTTACCATCTAGTTCCCTCAGAAAGATTTTAAGAAACTAAATGAGGGATCTCTAACATTTCTTATACAAAACCCAACAAAATGAAACATCAGACTTCAATCAATCAAGAGAGGATCTAACCCAATCTACAAACTCCCAATAATGAATAATACAAACATAGAGATCTTACCTTGAAATTGAGGACCAAAATCACCAAATTGCTTCTTCCTTGACTCTTCTCCAAAATCGCTCAAAGTTCCCCCTCCTTCTCTAAAGTTCAACCGCCAAGAATGGAAGATGAGGGGTAGGCCTCTAGGGTTAATCCCATCTTTTCCACTTTACCACCATCCCCCTGCACTTTGGTTTTTGAAAAATACCTTCCTCCAACTTTACTTCGTTTTAAAAAAACACGGATATTACACGTTTTGGGATTTTATATTATATGTTTTCCTGTTAAATTCTTGGTTGTTACAGAGCTATTAGGGGATCACTGAAAGCATTAATGTAAAACTGTAGCTTTTGGCTGATTAAGGTATAGATATCAGCCCTCGTCACTGTCTTTTATCCGCCAAAAAGAGGAATCTCACATATCAGATCTCGTCTCTGTACTCGTTATATCGTACTCAAAAGTAAGGTTTGGAAGTATGATATACATACACCTTTAAGAGGTTAACAACAACTTATATACTGATATCATTATATCTTAATCAAACATCATTATTAAATCGATGTATTTGATATAAAAACAATAAAAATGCAAAAAAGGACGTTTTTTCTTCTTTTAATTATTGATTTGTTTTCTTAGCTCAATTCATTTTATATATTTACGCCATTTACTTTTGATATATTACGTAATTCATTGTAAAATAAAAGATTTTGGTTACAATATTTTAGTATTATCACATCTTGTTGTATATCATATAAACATTTTATAAAAATAACATGTTGATGTTATAAAACAAAGATAATAAAATTTTTACAAAACAAAATAACTACTATTATATAAAAGATTAATAGTTATATTATAAATATTAAAATTTAAAAAATGGTTTACACAATAAAATAGTTATTTAATTACACCTTATACCATTATAATTAGTTATTTAATTTACTTTTTTATTTTCTCTCTCATATTAACATTAGTAATCTATATTAAAAAATATACATTTTTTCTAAAAATTCTATCACTATAATCGTCTTGCCAATACTTTCAAAATTAATTAACCTAATATTGAATATTCTTTTTATTTAATCATTTTATTAAATATCATAAATACGTTTAATACTTATATTTTATTTCTTTACATAAAATTCGACTAATTTAAAAAAATAACGATAAAATGAATTGAAGTGAGGAGATTATCTATTTCGATCAGAAAACTTTGTATAAAGTGATCATTCCATGTGACAAATGAGGAGTTGGTTTCTAGTTACATTAAGTTTTTGTTTTTAATTCGAAAGTTTATGTAAAACGTTTTTTCATGAAAATAGTTATAAGAAGATTTTTTTTATTGGAAAATACATGCGACCCATTTAAAAAAAATATTCTATGGATTTTTTGGCTTATATTTTAAATAATTTATCTAAAATTAATATATATCTTTGGCTTAAATTTATTACTGATCAGTTAAACTGATAAAATAAAAAATGAACTGAAAAAGAAATTAATCGAACGGGTTAAGTATATTAAAAGTTGTCTAAGACATATACGGCTATTAAATTGGTTTATTACAAAAATCGATTTCTTATATAATAATATATAAACGGAATACATTTATGGAGTATAAGGAGATGTTTGGTTCATGAATTTTGAAGGAATTGGAATGGTTGATCAAATTCCAAATCTTATGTTTGGTTGACATAATGAAAATGATGGAATCCTTTGAATTCCATAGAATTCCACAAATTAAGGAATTTATCATTCTTTAACTTAAATGAAATAATTAAATTTCATCCAATTCCTAAACCAAGCGCGTGGTCAAATTGTAACACCCTAAAAATAGGGACCAATTTAAACTTGAGTATACGCAAAAAAGCTATGTTTGGTATAAATAATCACCCAACAATGGGGGAAATGTAGAATAGGAATTACAATAATTACAATAGATACTTATACAAAAACCTACTAATCTAGACTAACAAAAATCTAGATTATGAACGGGTGTCGCTAAGATCACCAAAAAGGGTTCTAATCCCCAGAATCTCCAATTGGCTCCTCCCAAAAGTATGTGCTCCAAAAGTTGCCATTACCGACTTTAGCACCTTACTCACAAGCTTGACGGACCGCTATTCTTAGAACCTGTTATACATGTCACAATTAAGAAGAAGTGTTAGGCTATTGCCTAGTGAGATCAATCAATTTTACAATTAATACAATAAGTGCAAATTCTAGAAATTTAGACTCAACAATTCCCCATAGGACTTTAATTTTATCCACTTTAACATGTACACAAACATCTCATGATGACGGGCAAGCCCGATTTTTCCATGTGGGTGACGGAACACAAAGTAGGTCACCAATCATGTTCAAGAGCCCCGCTACGAACTATGGTAATACCATCAATTCTAGATTTCACTCATTCACAAGAAATTACAATTAATGGCCATTTGGTCGTTGCCCGACTTTGAAGTCCACAACTATTATTCATATTGACCCCATGCCTATTTCTTAATACATTGGAAACTAAACTCTCCCAACAACATCCCATATAATAAAACCCATATATTCATAGTGTTACAACAATGGTCCAACTTCCTTACATACCAAATAATGTAAATAGCACCCATAACAAGGAATGGACTCAATGCAAATTTGAAACATTATGATATAACTATCTAAATCAACAAATGTAGCAAATACACCATCCTTGCTCTTTAGGGTTCCAAAGTTTGTGTAAAACAAGTAACATAGGCTATTCATGTACATTGAAACCCTTTTCAAGCTCATATCCACATAACACTTCAAAATAGGTGAAACCCTAATTTTGTATTTATCTCTCCAAAGCTTCTCAAGTGATAATCATAAAGAATAGTTCATATTAGTTCATAAAAGAGTATTTTAACATGTATAGAGTTTGGTAGGAAGAATGACTCACAACTTGGGTTTTGGTACAAACCCTAGAAAACCTTTAAGTCTAGATTAGGATGAAGATGGTGATGATGAAGACTTGACCCTAGCTTCCAACTCTTATCTTGATGGAGAAGGACCACTTAGAACTCAAGGATATAGGTTTTAGTTGCCCAAAATCGCCATTAATGCCTTAGGTTGCTTCTAGAGAGAAAGTGAGGAGAAGTGGGTGGTGTAATAAATGAGAAAGTGACTGAAATCAGTGTTTTAAACACCAGTGCCCGTCGGTAACAATGCCCAAGCGATAGTGACATTGTCACTATCGCAGGGAACAATCATCCCAAATGTACCGCATGCTATGGCCTTTGTGCGACAGTGACATGGCGAGAATGTCATTGTCATTCTCACGGGCATAGTAGCGCCCGATGTACCGATAGCCACACTCCCCCGACGACTGTGATATGGCGACAGTGCCAATGTCACAATCGCTGGGCACTGTCGCGCCAGGCCCTCCCCACACTTCTAAAATTCTGATTTCCTCCGATTCGACATTCTTGATGCATAAAGGGACAAATACACATTTCTAAGTAGACGTATACTTAACAAGTAGGACAGATATGATGAGGGAAAAGATTAACTCACGGTACCGAAATTCGGGGTGTTACACAAATTCCATCAAATTTAATTATGCGAATCAAATGCACTCTAAGTCTTTACATATTAAATACTAAAATAGGGGCCAATTCAAATAAAAGAAATCAAATATCATTTTTTTAACAACAACAAATACCCTTTTTATCATGAGAATATATGAATGAAAGGTTAAGGAAAATCTCATATGTGAATAATTGGAAATATATATATATATATATATATATATTTGAAGATGCATATGTGAATGGAGGTAACAAATTATTTATATGAGTTTACTTATGCATCTTCAAATGAATTTTTTAATGATTCATATTCACATATTGAATATTACCTTAACCTTCTCTTTTTCTAAAACCTTTTTAAGATATTAGTGTTCTTATTTAAGCATTCTACTACTAAAATAAGTTAACAATGACTAAGGGGTCATTTACCAAACGCTTACCCGGGTAAGCACTTACCGAGCTTACCAAGTTATATTAGTTTAACCGATGAATATGACAATGACCAATAATCTTACCCGGTAAGAGCGAAAGCAATGGTCAAGAGTCTTACCCGATAAGTGAGGGCGACGACTCTTACCCGATTAGCTCTTACTAGATAAAGTTTTGCCTACGAAACCGTTTGAATGGACTAAAATCTTACCCAATAAGGTAAGGGGTAACATTGAATTTAAACGGTAAGTGCTTACCGGGTAAGTGTTTAGGTAAACGACCTCTAAGAGTTTGTTTGTTAGCAACTTAATGAGCGTAATAAGACTAGATCTTATTTCGTCAACCATATATGATTGTTTGGTAACGGTTTAATGATAAATAAAATGACTTATTCAGTAAGCTTCTATGGGGACTTTATGCAGAAAGCCAAGTTTTTTCCAAATTTGTCACTCCCAATAAAAAAACATGTTTCTTCTATATATGAAAAACCCCTCTAAACAAAAACTTTCCCAGTATATACAAGACAAATTAATTAATACATACAACTTTATCCATACAAGACTTAGGGGTTGTTTACCAAATTTTCCATTAAGTCCTGTATGGATAAATGTGTCTGTCTGGATAAATTGATGTTGTTGTTTACTTTTTTATCTGAATTAACAGTCTGAATAACAAAAATGACCAATTTACCCCTGAATATGAATTCATTGATATAATCCATATATTCATAAATTCATTGATGTAATCCAAAAATAAAAACATAAATTCAAGCTACTAAACTTGATATGTAAAACAAACAAATCTTGATAAACATTAAACCCACTTTCTACATATTAGAGGTGTCTAATCCAAATCCAAGAGATAATAAACTTTAATCTCTTCATCTTTCTTCATCGCATTTGCACCAAAAAGTGGCCATGGAAACAACTCATGTTCAAACCAAAAAGCAAAAAATACCAACCAAAAAAACATAATCAAACTATTGCTTCAATACTTTTTTGTGTTTTCAAAGAGGGATTTCACATAATTTCGCCTGAGGACAAGAAGGGATGGAGACGATAATCAACAGGGACGGACGAGGTTTTCCAGAGATAATCGCCAGCGTGGGTTTTCAATGATGGTCGACGGCGTGGGTTTCAATGATGGTTGCCGATGTGAGTTTTCAATGATGGTCGCCGGCGTGGGTTTTCAAAGACAATAATCAGCAGAGATAATCGTCGGCGTGGGTTTTCAATGATGGTCGTCGGCGCAATGATGGTCGCCGGCGTGGGTTTTCAAAGACGATAATCAACAGGTTGAAGAAGGAGAACCGCAGGTATTTTGGAGATAGGTGTGGGTTTTTCAATTAGGGGTAGGGGAGTCATTTTTTTGTCTTAATGGGGACAACACTGTAACACCCTAAAAATTTGGGTAATTTTAAAATTTGAAAATTCGGCAATATGACGTTTGTATTTGGAGCTAACCACCCAAAAAGGGTAAAAGTATACGTGTTTACAAAACCTGTATAAGATGCATGGGAAATCAACAACAAACTAATCTAAACTATTTCTATCTAGATTACACAGGTTGTCAACCCAATTCCAAAAATGAATAAATCGTTTTAAACGCCAAGACCCCAAATAATCTATCATCCAAAAATGCCCTCAAGAGACCACGTTCTTCACTCAACCCCTTGACGACCCGCCGCTAAGGGAACCTGTTATACACATCATTTGAGAAAAAAATGTTAGGCTTAAAGCCTAGTGAGAACATACAGTTTATATGACATATCGATAAGAAAGTTAAATACAACATAAGTAAATATGTTTTCCCAAACGCCTTTGTAAATAATTTGATAAACACATTTTGACCTTGCGGTCCAAAATACATCTTGCGATGACGGGAAGACCCGATTTTCCAAGGATCGTGGCGAAACACAAAGTAAGCCATTTTCCGAGTTATTGAGCTCATCATACTAGGATCAAGGCCACGAACACGACGACTCGTACTAAGATGTGGGGGAGGGCACCCAATGATCCCTAGTCATGCTCATTCACTAGGATTTACATTTACGACCCACGACTAGTATCCGGTCCCACATAACCGTACCGAGTTACCACCCTAGGGCCCAATGTCTCAACTAGCTACAAACAGGAGTTATCCCAAATAATAAGCCGACTCTATACCTATGGATCCACTAGTAATAGTCTAGACTTGTCTCAATTTCATTCGTGACCAACTATAATCAAACATATAGTTCATAGCACCATTATTTCCCAAATCACATTTTTATGGTTAACTGTTGATAAGAAATACAAAGCCCAAACATAAACCATAAGGCTATTTTCTCATTTCCAAATATGTTTCCTTACCAAGTGAACACTTCAAGTGTAAAAACCATTTAAATGTAACATGGATTTCCTTAAGATTTAATCATTTATGTCCTTTTTATAAATAACACTTTCAACCCAAAATACCCAAAATATGCTTAAAACATGAACTTGGCTAAAATCCATAAGTTGAACATTTACTCATCAAAATGTGAGAACAACCATATATATTTGTAGTTCCAAGACATGAGTTATTTCTGTAACACCCCGATTTTCGAAAGGTATCGTTTCAAATTAATACCGAAATCGATATTTTAGGGGAAAAAATAAGATAAAGGATTTCGGACTTGAATCCTAGATTTTATAGTCTTAGTATATGAGGGATTCAATTACGAGTCCAACGGTTCTTTCCGGAGCAAAATCGGAGCTAAAACGAAGAAGTTATGACCAAAACAATGTGCAGACAAAAGTTCGAGAGGCAGTGCTCCGCGCGGGCCTCCGCGCGGGTGGACCTGCGCCACCAGCCGCGCGGAGCTACTGTGTGCACAAAAGCAAGAAAAATCGGCCATAAACCCCATTTTTCACCCCAACCCCAAATCCTTCCCCCATTTCTCTCCCAAACTGACCCCCAAACCCCAAAATCAAACCCTAACCCATTTTGGAGAGCTTCCTCCTAAATCTAAGTGTTTCTTCCTCATCTATCAGGTTGGGAACTAGAACCATCATCCCTCCATCTTCATCGTCTTCATCAAGTTTTCTAGGGTTTCATCCACCCTCGTTCTTCCTTTCGTAGATTGGAGGTTTGTAACCATTTTGGTGAACTAGAGGTGTTTTGGTTGATGGATTCAAGCTTTGGTTAAGGTAATCTTCTATTCTCTTCAGTTATGGAAGTTAGGGTTTCGGTATCAGTTGAGGTATTCTTGTGTAAAGTTTGGGGAACGATTCCTTGTGGTTGATTATGATTATTTATGGTTGGTTATGTATGGATTTGGGTTTTTGGAAGTTTTTGGCTTGAGGATCTAAGTGTTCTTCAAAGGAGCTTAAGTTGGGGTAAAATCTAGATTTAGCCTAAATCTAGCAAGGTGAGTTCAAGTTGATTTGTGAAAACGTTGTACATGCCAAAATGTTTATTTTAAAGTATTTATGTGTTTAATATGAAATTGTCATTTGTTGAATTACTTGATGGGTTTTGGTTAATTGAGAAGTTTAGTTTTATAAACCTTGTAAAGCACCCATATTGGGGATTTTTGGGCATTTTGATAAATGAGTCATAAATGGATGTGTTTGGTAATTATTGCATAAATGAGATTATTTGGTTAAAAGACATTTTTAGTGTTGTTTGGATAAAAGGTTTAATTTTGCATTATGAGACGTTTTGAAAGGATAAATAGTATAAATCTATTTGGAAAACCTTTTGTCCCGACTTAAACTGTGTTGGAGTCCATTCAAGTATTTTGGAGCATGTAATTTCATGGTACGGGTCGAATACGTTTATTATTTGAAAAGCGTTAATCGTTGGTCAAAAAGAGGTTTGAGTATTTTGGCTCGATGTCGTTTAAAGGAGTCTTGAGGACACTTGTCCGGTTTTGAATGGCTCAATTTAGAGCCCAGTTATGACGTACGTACTAATGTACTTTGTTGCATTTTGACGTTGGTTACATGTTCGAGTGCGTTGTCATTTCGGGATAGGCATGTAATGTTAGACTGTGTTGCATTGGATCCATAGGCACGTAAGTCAATCTGTTTTGGATGGTTGATTAGGTATTGCAGGTATAACATCCTGAATTTTAGGTAAGTATAAGGTTTTGTTAATCTTATGATGGTGTATTTATCGAAGTAGAAATTATATACTTAATTGCTATATTGTTTAAATGGTTATTTGGTTTGGTTTGGTTTGGTTTGGAAGCTTTAGAAATCACCCTTGGGAAACAGTGACTCACGCGACTTACGCCGCGGGTGGAAGTCGCGGCACAAGCCGCGTAACCCACTGGAGTTCATTCTTTTTAAGTAAGCGGGCGACTTATGCCGCGGGTGAAAGTCGCGGCACAAGTCGCGGGGTGACCTACAGTCCCTAAAACCCCCATTTTGCCCGATTTTGTCTCATTGTTATCACAAAAATCAGTTCTAAACCGAGAGGAGTTAGGGTTTGGGCGATTTTCTTCCACTCTAAACCCTCTTGTCATTTATTGCAAAGTTTGGTAGGTGAAATCATTATTTGGGCTTCCATCTACCTCAAGTTCTCAAGACTTCAAGTCTTCATCACCTTCATCCAACTTTTAGGGTTTTCATCTTTTCTAGGTTTTGGTCAAAAACCTAGATTGTGAGTTTACTAAACTTTTGTTAAAACTAGATGCACATCATATCCTTCTATTTGTCGTTATTTATCTCTATAAGTTCAAGTATTTGGGTTTTCTCATGAAGATATGTTGGAAATGTGGTTTTATATGATATGCCATGTCTTACTCTAAATATACAAGTATTTGGGGCTTTTCTATTGAATATATGATAGGTGTACTTTGATATGATAAATGTACATATGTCTCGATATGACGATGATTTCTAGTTGGAACACCTTTTTGGTAATATATAATATGCATGATGAGCATGATTGTCATTTGGGTCTCATGACGGACTTATGTGATAGGATGCTAACATAGTATCCATGGTTGGTATGGAAATGTATTAGTTGAAATATACCTCAAGACCTCCTATATGATATGTTGGACGAACCAAGTCAATAGACACTAGGAGGATGTAGTCTTGGGCGCCACCGTGATGGTATGTGCCTAGACCTCTGCCATTCGGGGTAATGCCATGGTTGTAGTCCTCGGATGTGTCGGGCCTTTCGGGTGTCTCTTGTTAGAGGGCATCAAGGTATATCGACTCTTTGGGTGGAACTTGATTGGTGCTATAGGTCTCCCCTATTGACTCCACATTTGTTGAACTGTGGTTAACTGCTGATAAGAATTGTAACTGTTCATGCATGCTTATTATTGTTCAACTCACTAGGCTTTTTGGCCTAACACTTGTTTGGTGTCGATGTGTGTCTCAGGTTCTAGCGGCGCCGGTTCCAAGAGGGCATAGTTGCTTGGGTGAGAGCTTGGGGAATACTTGCATTTGAACATACTTTTGGTAGAAGAACCATTGGGTTTATAGATAACAACCCTTTTGTAATCTCTTTTCTAGTTGTAGAAATTTGATTAGTTGGTTGTTAATTTATTGTCCGTTAAATTACAGTTGTGTTTAAACAGGTTCGTATTATTTCCCCATTTTTGGGAGGCTCGTGCTTTGGCAATTTTTATACCACGTATCCGTTTTTTTCGGATTTTTGTTATCCCTATTTTTAGGGTGTTACAGCAGGTGACCTTCAATACCCATGTTTTATGACCGGAAACTTGACAGGTGATTGCTAGGAGGGTTGAGTCTGTTAGTACTGCCGGGACGGTAGGCACTAGGACCTCCGCCGCTTGAAGTAATGCCTGGGACAGGTAGTCTTTAAGTGCGACGGGCCTTTGAGGTGGAAGTTCTTCGGATAGGCCATCAAGGTCAACTGACTTGGGGTGACACCTATGAAGAAGTCGTAGGGACACCTGGCTGTGATGTCGGGAGGTGTCATGCGATTAACGTTGTATGGGTGGTATACTTATATGTTCCCTCCACTCTCAACGGATACGGGTCTCCCCCGTTGTCGGCTTAGTATTTTATTAAGAAAGATGTTTTAATTTATTGTCATTTGTTTTATATGGTCGACAATGAATGAGGACCTTAATATTGGACCTTCCTCCTTGTATATTAAGGTTTGAATGATATATGTCATCCCCGTGTTTTGATATTTAGATTTCTTTCGTCTACGGTCGCGTGAGTAATGGACCTAGTGTCCATGTTTTCGGACGTACGGTATACATGGTTATATTAATGATTCATTTTCGAGTTAGTTCAAGTTGCATCAATTTATAAACATGTTTGAAACGAGGTGTCTATCTTTGAAAGTGCATGATATTGGAAAAGAGTTGTTTCCTCGTTTTAATGTACATCATTTGAAAGGTTATGATTTTAAGAGAAGTGCATCACTTTTAAAAAGTATTTACTCATGTAAAACTATTGAACTCACTAGGCGTTAGCCTAACCTTTTTATTTGTCGGTTTGTGCAATAGGTTCTGGTTGGGAATAGTCCTAGTGACATTGTGCAGAGAGGAGTGCTAGTTCTATGCTCGAGAAATGGTTATCTTAGTGAAGTCTTCCGCACTCGTTTCGGGAAGAGCAACTTGTGTTTGAGGATTAAGTAGCACCCGGATTTGGTTTAGTCCTTGTGTATTGTTTGAGTTTGAACTTGTTGAGATTAAATGGAAAGTTTCATTTTGGAGATTTATCTTTTACTTGATGTATTATCGAAATTTTAGTTAGTTGCTCTTACCAAATTTTGAGGGTGTTACAATTTCTTTATTTAACAAAATGGTAAGAAACCCTAAAAATCTCCAAAATACCAAGTTAGGTCAAAATCTCATCAATAATGAAAATGTAAACAAGGAGATACTTAGAAGTCAAAAATGCATTTTGATATGTATAAAGTTTAATAAAAGGAAGTATGAACTCACAATGGGGTTATTATCAAAACCTTAGCAACCCAAGAGTGGAAGATGAAGATTCTTGGGTGGTTGGATGCTTGAGACCTTCTTCCAAGACTTAAATAACCCTAGATAGCATTTAATAATCCTCCATTAGAGGAAGGTAGAAGGAGTAAATGAAGGATGAAGTTTAGGGTTGAAGACTTACCACAAAGAGGAGAGAAAACGAGTTCTTGGCTGCCAAGACTGATAAAAATGAAATGTGGCCCGCTGAACTCTCGTTTTAAACGTCCAGACGCGCCGACGATATTGCCTCGGCGATAGTGACATTTGTCACTATCGTGGGCATAATCACCCGAGAGGTACCGCAAGGGGTCCAAGGTCGGCGATAGTGACATGCGATAGTGACATTGTCACTATCGCGGGGCACAATCGCGCCATTTGTACCGAAAGTCGGAAGGCTTCCGCGATAGTGCCCTGGCGATAGTGACACTGTCACTATCGCGTGGCACAATCGCGCCAGAGGTACTGAAACCCGAAAACCCGAGATTTCGAACCCGCGACTTACGTGACGATGAAAAAAGGGATAGATACAAGGAATAGGAGTATAACAATATGAATAAAGGTCACAATTCAGACAAGTTGGGAATCTAGACTTACACAAATATACGGGTGTTACAAACACCCCCTTCCCTACTTTATGAATAAGTCATTTTTGTCTGCGCGAATAAGCCATTAAGCCACAAGTAAACACCCTCAAATGTTTGACGAATAAGCCATTTTTGTCATTAAGCTCATTAAGCCACAAGTAAACACCCCTTAGTGGAATATCAAGCAAACAACCCCTAAGTCAGCATAAACGTGATCAAAAAATACTAACAAGTTAAAATGGCTTTAACAAATAACGTAACACAATCATACCCAGATCTAATACGTAACTAGATTTTGCTATTTTCATTTGCCATTACCGGACGTGCCTTTTCCTAAGATAAATATTACTCAATTGTTCTTTTAATTTACATGTGCGGTCTCCAAAATAGAATTTTTTATGTAAGTTTCATGGGAAAGAGTATATTTTAACTATTATTGTCGTTGGATATAATAAATTACCATATCAAACTATATGCATAAATATTATTTTTGGGGATAGAAGACCGAGAAAAAACCTGTATCAATTTTGCATTGTGAAATCAATATCGAACTTTTCTTGAACATGGGTAGTGACATTGAAAAGTCGAACAATTGACCATCCTAGGATAGATGAAATACGAGATGCATGATATAAGCCTTTTTCCCAAATCGATCATTTGTCAGATACATGTTCTCAAGTGTATGCACAAACTAGAGCCAGAAATGAGAACTTACTGATTGATGAAGAAAATCAGCCGAATAATGAACCAGAACACATGGCAATCAATGGCAACAAATTAACTTACTAGATGAAAAACCTTGAACTCATTAGGCCTATAGATTTAAACCCTTGTCGTGAAAGGAGTTGTAATTAGGATTAAGGGAGTCCTTGGGATTTGGAACGTCGGATGATCCGACTTGCGGTCAGTCTTGAATTTTGGGTTTCAGTTTTGTATCTGTACGCGCATGATGAATGAAAGTAGTAGATTTAAGCCTTCCCAGTTATTTAAGGGAGTGATTTTATACTTGGGTTCGCTTTGATGGACTATTCGTCGGTGTGACATCATGGTATGTGTGTTGGTGTCCGTCTTAGTGGGTTCCACGATTAAAGGAAACTTTGGAGATCTATCCATTAGAAACGTGAGATTTGGAATTTTAGCACCCCACTAGGTGTCGACCTTAGTGCGACAATCCGTCTGGAATGAAGTTTCGGGCGGGATGTCCACGTCTCGAGGTCACCATTTAGTCATAGGCGTTGACTTATTTTTCTTGAAGTCATTGGATCTTGGAATATTTTGGAAGTATCCCTATTGGATCATAGGAATATTGACCTTTCGGTGAGGGATTCTAAAAGAAGGATAGGTGTTGATGATTAAGTACCGATGTATATAAGCAATCCCGTAGTGATAAAGATTGTATTAAAGGAAAGTTGTGAGGTTGTGGTTGGAACGGAGTTGAGTGATAGCCGAATCTGGACTAACCAGTTACCTGAAGGACGCATTGGTGCGCCTTGGGAGGACAGCTTTATCAGCATTAGGAATGGATCAGTCGAAAACTAAGGATTTTAAGAGTTCATGGACGATTCTTGACGTTGGGTTCAGAATCGTGAAGGTTCGAAGTGTTTTGATTGTCAAGAAGTTAAGGTCACAAACTACCCTGAAGATAGTAATGATCATTTAAGGTTGGGAGACAGCCGAGATCTTAGGGGTGGTAAAGTAGTCGATAGGGACTCAACGTTCGTCCCATCATCGACAAGATTTAATGGATGTCAAAATTGAGTTGTAATCGGGTCGTGCATAAGGCAAGGTATGGTGGAAGCCTTCCTGTTGGGTAGAGAATTAATCGATCTTGTTAAAGGCTGTGTTGGGTGTTTAGCCGGTGACAGATTTCGAGGACGAAATCTCTTTTAAGGTTGGGAGGATTGTAACACCCGTAGATTGGATATTGCCTTTAGTAATAATTTGGGAGTCGTTTGACTATTGGAACGAAAAGGTGTCGAGAAATCAAACGAGTTTTTACTATGGAATCATAGAGGATCGAATCAGGTGCGAAGACGTGAGAAACCGAGTTTTAGGCTGCCGCGAGTTGTGGCGTGACTTGGGGTCGCGGCACAAGCCGCGTAACTCACTGGAAGTGAGTTATGGGGAAACAGGTGACTTATGCCGCGACTCAAGGTCGCGGCATAACCCGCATGACGGACTGTGGATCTAAAAGCCGATTTTTCAGCCATTAGCCTCATTTCTCTCAATCCCAAACCCTAAAATTTCTTCCCTTTTCTCTCCCAAACCTCAAATGTCGAACCCTTACCTATTTTGAGGGTTTTCCCTCCTCAAACCATATAAACCTTCTTCATCTAGCTAGTTGGGATGATAACCCACAAAACCTCTATCTTTATCTTCCTCATCAAGTTCAACGTTTGGGAGCTCGGGTTGAAGAGTTGGAATGGGTGCCTTCGGAAAGCCTCATCACTCAAAATGGTAAGCTTTCTTATAGTAAAGTTATAAATGCTCCATTAATGGGTTCTTAGTGTTTGATTTCTCAAATCTCGGATTTGATGGTTTTGGGGAAACTAGGGTTTTGATCTCGTTGAGGATTTTAGTAAACATTGTTTGGGGAATGTATCTAAGTGGACTGGTATGTTTGGATCTAGGTTTTGGAAGTCCTCGGCTTGAGGATTCAAGTGGCCTTCAAAAGAGCTCGTTGGGTGAAACCTAGATTTAGCCTAAATCTAGCAAGGTGAGTTCAAGTTGATTTGTGAAAACGGTGTACATGCCAAAATGTTTATTTTAAAGTGTTTTACATGAAATGGTTAACTGCTGATAAGTTTTGAGTATTTTGAAGTAAAATATGTTTTACTTGGTTATTTGTCAAAGTGTGAGTATTTTGATAAGTTTTCATATTTGGTAAACTTGGGTTGTGTTAACCTCTTAAAATGCTTATATTGGGTTTTGAACATTTCAATAACTAAGTAGCATGATTTACGTATTCTTGGTGATTTTGTACAAGTAAGATCTATCTTATGATTTATGCATCTTTGAGGATTTTGTACAAATGAAGTTTATTCCATGTTATATGCATGTTGGTGTAATTGCATTCATAAACCCTTTGGAAAACTTTTGATCCCATTACGTGTTGAGTTTTGGGTTAAGCTCGTCTTTGAAGTATGTGTCTTCGTAAACGTTGTTTAAAGGCATTTCATCATTTGGGGGACCGGTAACTGTTGGTCAAATGGATTTTGAGCATTTTAGCTCGGTAGTGGCTTAAAAGAGTCTTGAGGACATTTGTCCGGTTTTAATGGCTCGATGTAGAGTCCAATTTGTGATTTACATCTTAATGCATGTTATTGCATATTATCGATAGTTACAGACTCGAGTGCTTTAGTCATTCAGGAGTAGTCGTGTAACTTTAGACTGTGTTGCATTGGATCCATAGGCACATGAGGCGGTCTTATTTGATGGTCAATTGGGTGGTACGGGGTTGGACTCTGGGACTCATGGTTTATGACCTTGTCTTTGCAAGTAGGCACTAGGAGGGCTGAGCCCGGTTGAGCTATTATGACTGTGGGTAGTCCTCTGATGGGCGTTTGGGGCCTTCGCCGCGTGGGGCAATGCCTTCGTTGTATCCCTCGTGGGCTGAGCCTTTGGCGATAATTTCAGTGGTATTCGCTAAGGTCAGCTGTCTCTTTGGGTGAAACTTGTCAAGGAGTCGTAGGGGCACTTGGGCTAGCGTGTCGTGAAGTGTCATACGATCAACGTTGGTTGAGTGGCATACTTTTGTGTTCCTCCGCTCTCCACGGATATGGGTATCCCCCGTTGTCGGCCCACCGTATTTTGGATATTTAATTGTCCATGCTTTAATACTTGGATTTCATTCCATTTTATGGTCGCGTGAGTATTAAGCTTCAGCTCCATGTTTTAATGGCGTATCATATTTATATGGATTGTTTCCGTTATTTAAGGGTCGAGTATTATGTCCCACCCATGTTTTGGGTGTTTTAGATTATAAAGTATTATTTACATTTTTAGCACATTTGAGTATCGAACTATGACCCCGTTTTGGGTGAGTTACGGGTTGCATCGTTTTATAAGAAATGCATGTTTGGGAGCATTGTCTTTAAAAGTGTGTATTATGGGAAAATGTGTCGTTTCCATTTTGAAGTATAATATTTCGAAGGATTTTGCCTTAAAACTGATTTCCTGTCTTTTAAAGATATAATCATTCATGATAAAACTCTTGAGCTCACTAGGCGTTAAGCCTAACCTTTTTATTTGTCGGCATGTGTATCAGGTTCCTGTTGAGGGTTCGGACTCTAGTAGCCTCATGAAGAGTTGAGCCTTAGCTTTATGCAAGAGTAAGTTGTTGATGAAGTCTTCCGCAAGTTGGAGATAGTAATTGTTATTGAGTTTTAGTAGCACCCGTCCTTTTCATAGATTGTATGTATGGGATGAATGTGTGTATTGAGGTTAATTCTTAAATTGTATTTGTAGTCGAAGTAATTATTGATGTATTTAGAAATTTTTTAATAAATTGCTATCTTCAGATTTAAGGGTGTTACAGAATAATATTCAATTTCATCGCAAAATTATTGTAACACCCGTAATTTCGTTTGGAACTTTCCTATCTATATCCTTATATTTTCGAGCCATGTTGGAATCCTTGAAACTTCTCCTAAATAAATTCGTTGTAGGTCTAATCGTGCGAGACTGAGAACTTGTGCTTTAGAATCGAGAACTTAGTTTTAAGGCGTGGACATCGACTTGCGCGGGTTTCTGTGCGGGTTGGAAGTCACGGTCAAAGTCGCGGAACTCGCTGGAGTCCAGGGCTTGAAGCACACGCGCGACCTATGGAGCGACCTCGAAGCCGCGACCAAAGCCGCGTGAACCATGTGCAGGTATTAAATCGGGTTTTCAAACCCTATTCTCATTTATTGCTCTCGTTTACTTCTTCCTCTTCAAAAATCCGATTTGGGCAAACCCTAGAAGGTTGTTGGGAGCATTTGAAGGCATTAATTTCACATCTTCTCATCACACTTGCTTTCTAGGGTTTTTTTTTTACTAAAAATCTAAGTAGTGAGTTTTCTAACCATTTTAAAATGAGATACATATCTTTATGTGCTTTCTATCATCATTTCATGTTTATTTCCATCATATTGTTCATTTGACATTGTAGGGATAAACTTGCTATATTGGGAAACATTGAGGGTTTGGGTGCCAACCTTTCTTTTAAAGGGATTATGAAAATATTATTTTATTAGTAAATATTAAATGATATCCTTGATAAATACTTGGTGGATGAATGTTATATGGGGTTTTACATGATTTAGGGTTTTGACCTAAATTGAGGATTGGAATTATATGGAACTTTATATGTATTTTGCTTCGAGTAAAATGTATATAATGTGGAATTGTATATTGGATGAACCACGAGTAGGCATTAGGAGGATATAGTCTTGGGGCACCACCTTATCGGTATGTGCCTAGATCTCCGCCATTTGGAGTAATGCCTAGGAGGTAGTCTTCAAATGTGTTGGGCCTTCGGGATGTTGTTCATACGAGTGAACATCAAGGTGCATTGACTCTTGAGGTGAAACTCGTTGGTGTTTTGGGTCTCCCCCATTGATTCCTCTTTGGACCCGTACGTGTATTAATTTCCTCTTACATGATTATATTATGCTATTGTTCAACTCACTAGGCTCTTTTGGCCTAACACTTGTTTGGTTGATGTGTATCTCAGGTTCTAGCGGCACGACCGCTAAGAAGGTGTAGTAAGCCTTAGATGTGAGCTTGGGAGCATTTTGGGACGCCATTATAGAAAGTGATTTATTTTGGAGATTCAGATGACAACTTGTTGTTATCTCTTTTCTTGATAGGAATCAGATTAAAGGGTTGTTATCCCTAATTGCTTTAGTATTACAAACTTGTAATTATGACAGACGTATATTGTTCCCTTTTTGGGAAAGCTTGTGCTTTGACATTATTTTATATACCACATTTCCATTTCCGAAAATTTTTGTTTGTCCCAATTTTTGGGGTGTTACAATTATGAAAAAGACAAAAATACCACTGAAATAGTAAATGATTTTAATAAAAATAATTTTAAATAATAAATAAACTAAACTCATATCTTAAATGATACATAATTTTAATAATAAATAATAATTCTTAACAGTTTTGTAGAGAATGGTGAGAACACTTCTGAGCTTTTGAATGAATTGACCTTTTAATCTAACTTCATTTTCTTCGACTACATTCATCTACCTTCAATTACCTTCGTATGTCTTTATCTTTACTTTTAGTCAATTTCACAAACTTTTACGTACATTTAATCACTTTTACATGCATGAATTTGTAAAAAAAAAATGACCACGATGATAAAAATAGGTAAATAAAAGTAGTTGAAGTTATGAAAATTTTGTTCTCGCCAACTCGCTAGAACTATTATTCTCACCGGAACCCATCCATTAATGCATGTTTTAAATATATTATGAAATATTAAAATTGACTAATTTTTAACATGCACTTTTTGGTAATTTTGCCTTTTTTTAACTCACTTATCAACTAGTTTTCGCAAACGTGATGAGTTTAGCGATAACTTATCAACCATCAGCCAAAACAGCTAAAAGTGAAATAATATTTTAATTCTTTCTCACCAATTAAAGTTATTGAAATTAAATGTGCAGGAGAGATAAACAATATTTATTAAATATAATGAATATTTTATTAATATAGTTAATGCTAGAATTGCTAAAATAGAATAGTTATTGAGTTGCGGAATACTCCCTTCGTCCCAAATAAGTGTCAACACTTGACTTGACACATAGTTTTAGACATCATAGTTATTGCACATTTTTATTACGAAATGATATCTTTATTCTTATTTAATTTTTCTCTCTATTCACAACTCTTATATATGTGTGTGCATTAATTAAGGGTAAATGTGATAATTTAGGGGCATTTGGTTCGTAAAATGGAATTTAATGAAATTGGAATATATTAAAGGAATTTGACTTTGAAAGAATCGGAATGGAATTTGATGAAATTTCACCATGCTTTTGGTTGGTAGGAATTGAATAGAATTCAATTATTTGACTTAAGCCAAAAAGATGATGAATTTTTTAAATTTGTGGAATTCAATGAAATTCAAAGGATTCCATCATTTTCATTATGTGAACCAAATATAAAATATGAAATTTGGTCAAATGAATTATCCATTCCAACTTTTCAAAATCCATAAACCAAACACCCCCTTAGTTATCTACTTTTTTGAAAGTGAACACTTATTTTAGAACAAACATAAATAAAAATGTGGATACTTATTTTGAGACTGAGGGAGTATAAAATCTTAAGGCTGAAGAAAAGCTCGCTCATAACAAAACTCCCCTTCATAAGTGATAGATCTATCACTATGGGTCATGAGCAACAAACCTGCTAGAGATAGAAGGGCACCACTTCTTATTTCACGTAAAAATGAGCTTTCCTTTTATCTATTAATGTATTTTTTTTCAATTTTTTTTACTTTTGATACTCTATTTAAACAAAATATGGAAGCCTAATTACAGCCATATACATTACTAAATGCATCCTACCTAGTAAACTCATCCTCACATACATCAACATTAAAACGTATTTATTACATTCCCAATACATGACTTGACCTGATTATGAGTGGTGCAAGTAGCATGGGGTAGTTTATTTTGCAACCCAGTAAAAAGTTATAACTCTATGCAACTCTCATCTAAACCATTCATTTACCCCGTTCATTGTGTAGACACTGGATTGCATCAATGATTACTGGTTTTATGCAGTAACTTTTTCTTCAATGCATAATATTTCATTAAATGCATATAGCAACATGGAATGCATACTATTTAATGAAAGTATCACCTCCATCCGATACATCACATGAACCGTTATATACATCAACATCTGTTGCACAAATTCAACGAAATCAAGTAAATTCATTTAGGAAATCAATGAGAATCCAAATGCAATTTGCATTTATAACGAAAATTGTATGAGATATAAGAGCATCTCCAACAACTATGTTATAATCTTTTATAAAATAGAGTATAAAAAGTTAAAATATCTAAAAGAAATTACATACAACACCAACAACTACTCTATTTTAGCAATTCTATTATCAATCATATTAATAAAATATTATTTCTCTCTCATAACATACAATTTCAATTTCTTCTATTGGTGGAAAAGAATTAAATATTATTTCTCTCTCTTCAATATGGAGTTTTAGAGATTTCTTCGAATTTGGAGATTTTTACCTCCTCTCTTCTTTTCTCTATTTTAACATATGATATAACATAGTTGTTGGAGTAAAAAATTTGCTAAAATCTCACAATTTTCTATTTTAACATAACTGTTGGATTGACTTATTTAACATGCTGAAAATTAGGGGTATGCATCGGGCGGGTTCGGGTGGGAAAACCAAAAACCTGATCGGATTTCGAATATAGAAATCAAGACCCAAATTTTAGGTTTCGGATTGCTTCGGGTTCGGGTTGGTCGGGTTTCGGGTTGATGTCGGACAGGTTTGGTTGTTATTATTATAATGCAAAAAAAATATAAATGCTATCGATTTTGAGGATGAATTCAATCGATTGAGAGATTGATGAAATCGATTGTAAATTTATAAATTAGAAAACTTTTCGACCGACTAGAAATTTACGATTTTTAAACGATAATTAGACAAATAAATATATTTATATAATATATATAATATGTAAGTATATTATTTCGGGTTTTCGGACGGGTCGGGTGACCAAAGATCAAACCCAACCCAAACCCAAATATCCCCAAAAAAATCGGGTTTCGGATTTTCGGATTTTGAGTTTTGCAAAAACAATTTATTTTCGGTTCAGGTTCGGGTTCGACTTCGAATTTCGGACTATCTGGGTTTTGCACACCCCTACTGAAAATCCATCAAATATGGAAACCCGTGTCCCCACGCGCTTCTTGTACGTCTATAAACTTGCCGTTTATTGCCGCGTACTCAGTCCGTCGTCGTCGTCATCTTCATCGTCAAACCGCACCATGACAAACGAACTAAACCAGAATGAAAGCAGCCCTAATCATTACGTTTTCTTCAATTTCTTTCTATAATTACTCATCTCGCCAACAACTGAAATCAATAATCCATTAATGGAGGCCGCACCAAAACGAAGCACAAGTGTGCTTGCCGTCGTTGTAATTTCACTGATTTCTAGTGTTTCTCTTGTATTCGCCGGCGATATAGTTCACCAGGATGATGTTGCACCTAAGAAACCTGGCTGTGACAACAACTTCGTTCTGGTAAAATCCTTAAATTGTTGTTGTTGTTGTTGTTGTTAATATTTGCTTATGAGCTTTATGTATGTATATGTTGGTTCATTTGTAGGGAAATACGTACACAGTTTTAGTGTATGCTATTTGTGTGTTATTTTGATTATTGTTCGCACTAAAGTTTTTGTGATTCTGATGGAGTATGGTGTTAGAGTTTGATTGAAATGGAAATATGATAATCGTATGTTTATACTACCGTTTCAGGGGTTTTTGGGTTTAGGATTGGGGAAATATGACAGAGGTAGCTAGATTTGATAACAAAATAACTCAAAATAGAAGGAAATATGATATTGTTGAATAAATTCTGCTAATACAAATATACAATATGATATTGTTGAATAAATTCTGCTATACCGCCATATTTGGCATGTTCAGTTAACCATTGACAATCAAAATCATACCCTAAATAGTGAAATAACGCTATTTGAATTAACGCTTGAAATGAAGAAACTTCAGATTCATGCAATTTCTATTAAAAGCATAATATACCAAAAACCTAAAAATCATGCAAAATTGTGGGAATATTGAAATTGGAGCCCCAGATGATGGAATTTGTGTTTGATGGTTGGGATATAATGGGCATAGCCTTATGCCAAGGCGTATGAAGACCTTTTTGTGGATCCGTCATGGGCTCTGTAACTCCTTTCGGCTCAAAAGTTATGTGAGTTTGAAGTTTGTTCATGTTCCTGCAGTTCCATATGTGAATTAGCCAACTGTTCTATTTGATCTGTATTAAAATAGGAATAATCAGTTTGTTATTTATAGTTTGTGGTAGAATGTAGATTTTGTCTAATCATAGGCTTGCAGTGTTTGGTGAAATGTGAATAAAAGTTATCTGCAATGGAAGTTGTCAATTTGATATACATATTTGTCCATATGTAGTCATGGTTTTCGCAAAACACTTGTTTTAAGGATAGATATCTTAAATGGGTATTACTCCAAAAGGTGTCTTATTTCTCATTATTTGAGTGTTGACTGCCCTGTAGTTAGCAAATTTAATTCAACCCGAGTCATAACCCCAAATTAGTAAGTCAGAAAATTTTGGAGTTCGATAGAATCAGAGAATGTTGACTTTGTCTTAGGGATTCATGACGCCTGCGAGCTGTTGAATTGGGGGGGGGTTGCAAAAATGGGCCGAATTGGCTTTGGACCATAGAACTTCTGTGCGAGCGCGCGTGCTGTGGACACGAATGCAACTTGAGGTTGACCAGAAAAGTTCAAATAAGTTTTGACTTCATAAATCTTTTGCGGATTTCGAAATTCAAAATATATCATTTCCGAGATAAAAACGTATTGCTTCCTTTTTTGATTGTTGTAAAAGCGGCGACTCCCAAATTTTCCTCACAAGGGTCGATTTGGGACGATATAGAAAAGGCTGTATCGATGCCTCATTTCCGACACCAAATTCTCTACTTCCTCTTCTGACCATTGTTTCCGAGAAACTGACCCAAGGTAATCTTCAGGCGTACATTACGTTCGCGGCTTGTGCTTAGGCTGTTTCAACCGTTGTATCGTGGGAAATGGACGCACCGTTGGGGGCAAATCTATTTTAAGGATATCGTGTCAAAAACGAGCCTTGGCTTACTCGTTTTACTGTTTTATTCAAATACAACACGTATAACATATATGATATACCACAAATATGATTTGAAGACTTCCTTATATTGGAGTTTGTTAATCCTCTCATATGTATATATGTATGCATCATGTATATAAACCTTATTGATATGCAAGGGAAGCTATCAAGTTGGAATATATTGGAATTGTCACCTCATTGTGTACCTTTCTTCACCTTCGATATTTGATGATCTATGGCTAATAAATTCAATTATCAACAATTCTTGTAATCCAAAATTAGATTTGGTGTGAGTTTAGCCGAGAGGTGATCTTTTGGTTCACTTACTTGTGCATTTGTTTTTTAACACCACCTCTTTAGGTTTTAGTTGTTTTGTACTTCTCTGTATGCTTTTTGTGCTCTTGCTTGTTTGAATTAGTCCTCCTGTTGTGTACATGCTTACTAGCTTAGCTTGATCTCCTTTCTCAAGCATCTCTTCTCTTCAAACTTCCTTTCTTGCAACTTTTTAGTCTTTCATTTGGGCTCGTAAGACCCCCAAATTTCCTCCTTTTCCGCTAATGATAAAATTATTTTAATTTTTTGCTTGACATGTCCCATTTATAATTATTATATTGTAAAAAGACATTAAACAACACTATGTCACTATAGACAATTTGGTCATTTTAACATTTTGTCCAATACCGTTTATACCGAACACTATACAGACAAGTAGTTATGTCTAAGTCTAGTTCCCTCATATCCGGTTCACGTACCAAATGCAACCTTAAGGTCCAGTTGCTTTTATTTGGTTTACTTGGTAATTCGGTTTTTATACCTTTTATGTCTATCACAACCTACAAATTTATGTTTCCCATCTCTTTGCTTGGAAAACATTTTTTAAAACATCTTTTTACAGTTTTTCCTTCTTTGCTGACTTATATACCATGTAACAGGTGAAAGTTCCGACCTGGATTGGTGATAAAGAAGAAGAAGAGTTTGTAGGTGTTGGTGCCCGTTTTGGCCCCACCTTGGAATCAAAGGAGAAGGATGCTGATAAAAGCAGAATTGCTCTTGCAGACCCTCCTGACTGTTGCAGAACACCTAAAAACAGGGTTTACTTTTCTTCTTAGCTCCCTCTTCCTCTCTCTCTCTCCACTCTCTTTTTGGTGATAAGTGTGAGTGTCTTTGTTGAGATCTTTGTGGGTCTTTCATCTATATTAAAACTCAGCAGTCAGAGGTCTTGTTGTCTGTAGCTTACTGGTGAAATTATCCTTGTGCACCGCGGGAACTGCAGTTTTACAACTAAGGCAAATGTTGCTGAAGCTGCTGGCGCTTCAGCTATCCTCATTATTAACAACCGTACAGGTATATTCATTTGCATGCCTTTCGGTATAATCATCATTAGAAGCAAATAAGAACCAAGAAAATTCCACCATAAATGAAGAGGTTTTTTTAACATGATCAAGGATTCTTCTATCTCGGATAAAGTTGTATTATATAATGGAAAAGTTACGGAGAGAAAATATTCTACCCCATTCTGGTTGAAGAAGACTTACGGACGCATAAAACAAAAAAAAATACACTGATGGGGGAGCGATGGCAATTTCGGGAATTAAAATATATTATTGGCTTTATAATTGCATGTTTTATTTCAAATATTAATGTTTCATTCGCGATATTCCTACATGAAAGGTGTTGTTTTTGTTCTGTGAACTTTTAAGCTTCTAAACAAGGTCGGAACTATCATTGGTACATATTAGGGTACTGCAATTAGTTTCTGGCTTTCTACTCCAGACATGCCATTTCTTTCTGGTCATATCCTATTGGATGTTTAGCAATTAAAGCAAATATCTAATTGCCATATAATTAAACTTAACTTCATGAGTGTAATATGATAGATGGTCAATGTCTAGGAAAGGTTGGAGTTCAGGTGATAAGGAAAATAGTTACCTCCTGTTGCTTTTGTGCGTCCAAGTTAGATCTGCAATATTGTCTCTAAATCCATCAAAGGCTGTCTAGAGGAAAAGTTCACTAAAGATAAATCCAGCAGAATATATTATTATCGCGGCTATACGATATACATATCGAGTATGATGAGTGATATAGGTGAAAGATTTTCAAATCTCATTATGCTGTGGCTAATGTTTGTTCTTCCACAGAACTCTTCAAGATGGTGTGTGAAGCAGATGAACCGGATGTTGATATCGGCATTCCAGTAGTCATGCTTCCACAAGATGCCGGTGAAAGTTTGAAAGAGAGTCTTGAGAAAAAATCAAACCGTAAGATGCAATGCACATTTATGAGAATTTTGATTTGAGAAAAAACAACCTTCGGAAACTGGCATGTTTTTACATGATATTGTCAACAAGGCTGCAGGGCACAATTGCATGTGTGAGAGAGTTTTGGTATTACCTAATCAGTCACTTCTCCTTTTCTGTTGATTATGTGCTCTTTTCTCAGTTTATGTGCAGCTATACTCTCCAAAGCGTCCACTGGTTGACGTTGCTGAGGTGTTTTTATGGCTTATGGCTGTTGGTACCATACTATGTTCATCTTACTGGTCTGCCTGGAGTGCCAGAGAAGCAGCCATTGAGCAGGACAAACTATTAAAGGTCATCCTAGCTTATCATACATCTGTTTACCATCCCTAAAGAAGGGATCATACATCTTCTCATAGAGCGGACCATAAACATATTGACTAATATCGAAATTCACAGGATGCTTCTGATGAATACTTGAGTATGGAACCTTCTCATTCCAGTGGTGTGGTGGAGATCAACACCACATCGGCAATAGTGTTTGTTGTGGTTGCATCCTGTTTCTTAGTTATGCTTTACAAGTTGATGTCATACTGGTTCATTGAGGTATTGGTTGTTCTATTCGCCATTGGTGGTGTTGAGGTATGTCATCCTTCACATAGTAAAAATGTCGTTTTTATTGCTTTGATCAGAATGCTGTGTTTTCTGCATTGTCTGGAAGGAAAAGGATCTGGGCTAATTAGATATAAGGGCCAAGTTGATAACGTATATAAATGTTGATTCCATCTACCTCTCTGCTTTTTCTCATTTCGTTCTTATTTTATTTGCTCCGTACGCTTGCCCTTGATGCTTATAACTGCTGGTTACCTGTCATAGAGTTGGTAAACTTCTTTTTTTTTGTTATTTTTTCGTCTCTCCATTCAATCTCTTTCTTTTTGTTTCATTGTATCTGAACTGTTTGGATATAACTAGGAAATACAAAAAATAATCAATGGAAAGACTGATGTAAATTGCAGATGCTAGAGTCGGAATAAGGGACTTGGTCCAAGCACATCGTCGCTTGTCAAAATTGAACCAAGCATGAAAGAAGGGCCGTAAAAAGTTTTGAAAATCTTATATGTATAGATCCCACTTGTTACAATTTCAGAGTGACAGCCTTTATGACAGAAGTCAAATTGCATTTATATATTTGTTCCTTTTGCTTATGCTTTGTGCTACTAAAAAACCCTTGCTTGATTTGTAGCATTAAGTGCATAGAAAAATTATTTAGTGATTTGTGAGAAAACCATTAATAGGTTGACTATATGTGCACGTCTTATAAAACGAAAGGAATAATTTTTATGAATCAGTTCAATCAGTTGTTTGACGTTATTCAACTATGTTTTATATGGCATTGAGCCCTTGTCATTGTTTCTTTATATATATTCTTTTGTCTGCGCATGTTAACGAGTGTTTACTCTTTTCAAACAATATAATGAGAGGGTTGTTTATACTCTAACCATGAACTCAGGAATTATGAATCAGATTAAATTCTTAAATTTTCTACATCTTCTATGAATTGAATAACCTCTTGCTATTTCCATTTTGCAGGGTCTGCAAACTTGTTTGGTGGCTTTATTGTCATGGTATGTGTATTCCTCGAATTTCCGTATTGTCTTGATATGGAGGGTATGCAAAATTCAACCTCCTCGTGATAATATGAAACCTTTACATGGATCATAGTTATTCACTCAAAGTCTATATAGAAGGCAGACTGTAGTGGGGCCATACTGCTATGATATATCCTTTTTAGTTCTTACACTGGTTTCAAACTTCTATCATCTCTAGTGTTATTTTTTCTAATGAAGATTGTTCCTGAAAGAGTTGATGATACTATAATTCTATAAATATAACCCCATTTCATAAAAATTTGTTAAAAGTGTAGCTTTGCCTTTTATGCATCTTCTGATTTGCAAGGCCTATAATTTGCTCTTTTTAGGATCAATGTAATAGAATGAATATCAATAATTGAAGCATCTACAACCTGGTATTATTATTAGGCTGATAATGGTTGTTGGTGTTATAATATTAGTAAGATAAGAGGCGGCTCGTTACCTACATGTGTAAAAAGTTTTAAGTCTGCTTTATCAAGCTCTAAAACCTTCACGTATTCTTTTATTGTCCCTCTGAGATTCTTTTGGCTTTCTCTCTTTTCTATTCATATTTACTAAATTGAATTTCTTATCCGCCTTTCGCTTATCTATTACCTACATTAGTGAAAGATTGAAGTTCTTGATGTGTTGAATGTTTGAAGTTTTTAATTCACAAATAAGAATGTACATACAAGTCTGAATGAACTATCTAATAACTGCAGTTTCAGACTGTTTGAACATGCTGCAAAAACATTTGTGAAGGTCCCTTTCCTAGGAGCGGTATCATATTTGACGCTAGGAGTCTCCCCATTCTGTGTGACTTTTGCTGTTGTATGGGCTGTTTATCGCCGGATCTCCTTCGCTTGGATAGGTCAAGATATACTTGTAAGATCAATTCTTACCTATTTATACAATCAAATTTCATTTTCTTAAAACATAATTGATATGCAAGTCGAAAAAGTTGGCCTGCTGCTTGACTATTATTATCTGCTTAACTAAATATTTTCTTGATCACAGTTTTTGATACCATGCTCTTTTACAAGTGGAAGCTGTCTCCTCTGTGAGATCTTGACTTTTTGTTCAGCAGTAGACCAAAAGGATAAAATTTTCTATTTGTTTGGTGTCTTTTGTGATGAGAGCATTTATATGTGCAAGGGATTTCAAGTAGCCTTCCACAACCTCAATAGACTGCATGTTCATCTGTTTTTTTTTTTGATAAAGGGGAAAAGTACCCCAGGAATTTTTTTATTTCAGTGTGGATCTACTTAAGTGTATTTTATATTGTTTCGACTTGAAAGAGATGAAATAATTGTGCAAAATAAAATCTTATTATTATTTTTCCATCTTAAATCAGGGTGTTGCACTGATCATCACAGTAATCCAAATAATACAAGTGCCTAATCTCAAGGTAATTATCTAAGTTACTTTTACAACTCTTGCTCCTTTCATTTGGATTCTGGTAGGCATATGCCGAATAACAAAGTTACCTGATATTTCATGTTTTCATCTTGCACCAGTTCTAACTTGAGACAGTTGGCAAAGTTGCAAACAAACCAAATCATAAGGTTTTTTTATGGTTTGGTATGGTGCCAGATTAAGTTGTAACCTTTATCAACCCATTCAAACAATTTGGTTCAGTTTTAAGGTGTCATTTTTACCAAGTCGGTGGAAATGGTTCCAAATTCTTGGTCGCTGTTTTTTTTGGTAACACATTGTTCTATAGAAAATATATAATTACTTCAAAAACATACAAAATCTCCACATAAAAATGAACTTGTTAAACCTTCAATCTCGCAACAATCCTAATACTGTTTTAGCTATCAATTACCCATCACGTACCCAATTGGTCACAATATTTTTAGAATTAATTTAAACCTCCTGTTCGATTTTCCTCTAATTATGGTTTCTGGTTTTCATGTTTCTTTCCCAGTTCTTGGAAATTCGCATGTCCTGTAATATCAACTCATTTGTAGTTTAACTTGATTGAGTAACGTAAGAACATAATACTTATATGATAGGTGATGATATGCTTCTGCATCATGTTCTATTTTTCTTTGATCAATGTAGGTGGGAACAGTTCTCCTCAGCTGTGCATTTTTGTATGACATTTTCTGGGTGTTTGTTTCTAAATGGATGTTCCATGAAAGTGTGATGATAGTGGTGAGTATTCTGATCCCAGGTGTTGAATTTATTTGTTCTTTTAAGTATATAATATTTAGAGTAAATTACGATTTTCATCCCTGTGGTTTGTTAAAAATTACGATTTTTGTCCCTGTGGTTTAGAAATTACAGTTTTCGTCCTTATGGTTTGTAACTCATTGCTATTTTCGTCCTTATGATTTATGATTTTTTGTTGTTTTGGTCCCTGTGGTTTACAATTCTTTACTGTTTTAGTCCCTTATACTTAAAAGGTAGGAATTAGCCCAGGGACGAAAATAGCAATAAATTGCAAACCATAGGGACAAAAATTCGCAATTTTTAAACCATAGGGACAAAATTGAAATTATTAACAAACCACAGGGATGAAAATCGTAATTTACTCTAATATGTATATACGGCAAATACTCATGCACACTCCTCGCCTTTGGTGAAGTTTGAACCCTTGACCTCCTTGGAGGTAGGGCTCTACCGGTAACGCGGGTACCGCTAGACCAATGACCCTTTGTTTAAATTTAATTGTTCTTGGCATCACCACGGCATGACTGTTCCTTTTTATCAGGTAGCTCGTGGTGATAAAAGTGGAGAAGATGGCATTCCCATGCTACTGAAAATCCCACGGATGTTCGATCCTTGGGGTGGCTACAGCATCATCGGATTTGGTGACATTATATTACCAGGATTATTAGTAGCCTTTTCTCTAAGGTTTGAACAATTGGTTTTCCCCGAGTGATTGACCTTTTGAAAGGAGAATACGTGCCTTTTTGTTGGAAACTACTCCCCCCATCCCGAAATAAATGTCCACCGTGAAGAAGGCACACAGGTTTAGAAATGTGTAATACACTTTTTAATTAACTAAATGGTGATTTTACCCTTGATAATAGAGTAATGAATTTCTTCATCGCATTATTAAAGGTAGAATTGGAAAGTAGGCACATACTTGTGAAAGTGGACACTCATTATGGGACAAACCGAAATAGAAATATAGACACCTATTTTGGGACGGAGTATTAAACAAAATGGAAACTTATATTTTATAGTTTACACCAAGTTGAGTTACTAGTTATAAACATCCTCGAATTTGACATCATATGCTCAGGATTGGTGGCCTTTTCTCTAAAGTTTGAACGACTACACTTCCCCCTAATCATGAAATGCCTAATTCAAGTTGCTTAGACCTTTTAATATTTTCAGTTTATGTGTCCCGTCTATATGTGATGGTGGCCCTAAATTACTTGATGTAAGAAGAAAAAATCTTAACGAAGATGGGACCTGGGAATAAAGAAGGGAGGAAACTGGTATAAATGTTAAAAACCTTCTACTTGATAAGAGTTCCAACATCATTTTCTTGACATTACAGGTATGATTGGTTGTCCAACAAGAGCCTTCGAGCAGGATATTTCTTATGGACGATGATTGCTTACGGATTAGGTACAAAAACTCATTTACATGTGTTGGATATTGAATTGCTTCTTCAATTTGGGATTACTTATTTGGGTAAATTGTGGGTATCCGGGCCAACTTAAGTGCACCGACTAATTCCCCAGGCAACCACGAATGGCATGGAGTCATCGCAGGTGAACCTCCATGGCAACAAGGGCCTTGGCGGCGCCTGGATTTGAACCTGGAGAAGATTAGATTTCCACTACTTGACCCTTAACCAGTGTGCCACGACCCAAGTGGTTATTTAGGATTCATTGTATTTGGTTTTCATTGCGAACAAACCATGGGTTTTGTGCAAAACAAAATAACATTATGGATTGCAAGAACGTGTAATTTTGGATAAACCATGTAAATATAAATGCAAAAAATACTAAAATAACCGGTGCACTTGATTTTTTTAATTGAAAACTGTCAATTCTTGCAAAAATAATGTTTCTTTGATGCATTTTTTACAAGGACGATGGTTTGCTGGCAAAAAAAAAAAACCAAGTATGATGGTTTGAAAAGTTGATCACTCTTTTTCTCAATATCTTGGTCCCCCCCCCCCTTCTGGTTTTAGCTGCTGGAACATACACAAATTCCTTGTTCTAGGAAAATTGCAACAATTTTCGTCTTAAGATGCCCAGATTTATTGCACATTTTCTTTTCTAGCAAAATTTACAGCTAAGATTACCTTGTTGCCTTGAATAAAACCATACTAAAGGAACCCAGTGTATCCCACTAGAAAGTTTGTTCTAGGGGGTGGGATGTATGCAAACATGTTATCTACCTTTTGGGTAGAGCGGTTGTTTCCGTGAAGTAGAAGCAATAGGTACATTGAGATAAAGGAGAGGTTAGTAAAAGCACACTTCCGGTCCCACCCTATCTGTCAACTTTCTAAGGTGCCGTTTGTTTTTTAAGAGGTCTGAAGTTTGAAGTGTTATTTTACTTCTGATTAATAAGAGGTAGTGCTGAAGTCTGAAATCTGATTCAACGAGACTGAATGTTTTTGTAACGTCTGGAGGCGTCTTGAGAGAAAGAATAACATATGAACTAAGGTGGTGATAAGAGGTTTTAAGAAGTTAGGTCACCACTTCTTATTTCAAACGTATTCAAGAGTTAAGAGGTTCTGAAAACTGGGAAAAGAAACAAACAGTCTAAATCTAAAAAGGTCTGAACGATTCAGACTTAAAGAGCCATTAGTAGATCTTTTTTAAAAAACAAACAACCCTTAACCCTCCCCTTTCCCACCCTCCACCTCTTCAACTCCCTCAACCCAACCTAGAGATGCACAAACAAGCCCAAGCCCAACGCTCGGCCAAAAAAGCCCGGCCTAGTGAGCCCGAAATCCTTATCAAACCGGAATTTTGGGGGCAGGCCTGACCAGAAAAAGCCCAGTTAAGCCTGAAAAATCCCGTTTAAGTCCGATCGGGCCCTTTTTCAACCCCTAAGCCTGGCCCGGGTCCGAAAAAGCCTGGGCCCTGGTTTGTGCATCTCTAACCTAGCCACACTAGCTATGGGTCCCCCCACCTAGTTTGCTACCCTAGTCCTACCTCTCCAAAAACTCCTAGCAGAAGTCATGTCCTCGGGAATGTCTAAGGCCACCATATCCAACTAGTCATAAATCATGATACTGGAATGTAGACCATAATATATTTTTTTCTTGGGAAGACGTACGAAACCACAACCATGGGGGTGAATTTTTGTCTCCGGTCTATTGGTGCTAATTGATGGGCCTAATAGAGGGGTCTTCACGGAAACAGTGGGGAATACTGCACTCTTCTAGGTAAAGGCTAGGACTGCGTACAACCCCCCCCCCCCCCCCCCCCCGGGGCGCGGTGCGCTCGGGGGCCGACCCTACCTTCGGGTGGGGAATACTGCACTCATTTGGTTTGGTTATTTGCATATCGTCTTGGTTGGCATGTCATATTAGACTAAAATGCCTGAACCTTTTATGACGCAGGTCTGCTTACTACATACGTAGCGCTGAACTTGATGGACGGACACGGTCAACCAGCGTTGCTTTACATCGTTCCTTTCACATTGGGTACGTTTTGTTAAAAGAATTTACTTTGATGATTCTTGTTGGAGTCCCACATCGGCCAGACTTTGACCATTTCTCCTCAATAGTCAATATATGTTGGAATCTCCCTTCAAGGTCTTTTTTGGAGGGTAATCTGATGGGGTTCCATCACTTCCACACGTATTTTACATTTCTAAAACTAAATCGCGGGTGGCACCATATTTGCAGGCACGTTTATAACGTTAGGGATAAAACGAGGCGATCTAAGACATCTATGGACAAGATGCGAACCCGACAGGATCTGCCCGCATGTTCGGCTTCAACCTTCCGAGCAGTAAACTACTAGTTTACCCAAGTGTAACTTGCAACACAAGTCTCTTCCCTCTAGGATAAAAATATTTTAGCATATCTGTATTTCCCCCTTTCACACTTTTCACTAACCGATGGTTCTTACAGAAACGACCGCTCTATTCTTTAGGGTAGAGGTCAGGTCTGCGTACGTCTAGAGACCCCACCTCAAGTGGGATAATACCGGGTACCTTTGGTCTGGTTTGGTCAAATCCTGGACAATGTACAACTCTCACTACGAGGAAGTACAACTCCCTAATGCATTAGGTCTCAAAGTACAAGTCACTAATGCATTAGGTCTCAACCTTCTAGTATAACTTTCAACATGAGTCTTCCCTTCTCGAAGCCTTTATCCCGAGCATAAGTAGTCGAATTTAGAGCGATCAATGTATTAGAAAGTTGTACATTATGTAATGAAAGTTGTATATTGTTGTCGATTCGTACCCTCGAAAGCTTAAATGTAGTTTGTAGCCCAAGTCTTTACTTTTTTTGTAGTAAATACTTCATCTCAAAGGTAAATAGCAAAGTTGTAGGGTAATTGTGTATTAGTAACTTGTACATACTGCATCAAGACTTGTACATTAGCCTAGATTTTTGGTCATTGGAAAAACATTTTGTAGTACGCGGCACAAGTCTTCATGGTAAAACCTGTCTTTCACGGAAAAACAAAAAAAGTTCAGATCTAGATTAGAAGGGCACCAATAACTTGTACATCATGTATGTCATAATAAATTCAAGAGTAAACTACGATTTTCGTCCTTGTGGTTTGTTGTTTATAACCATTTTCGTCCATTATTTTTTTTTGGTCTGGTTTGTAATTCCTTTTCATTTTCGTCCCTAAAACTAATATTCTTAGGGACTAAAAGCAAAAGAAGTTGTAAACCACAAGGACCAAAAAAACAATTTTTAAAGATCAGGGATGAAAATAGTTATAAACAACACACCACAGGGACGAAAATAGTAGTTTATTCTAAATTCAAATATTTTCCTTTTTATTAAAAGTTAAACTTATAATATATAGAGATAGCACAAAAAAAAACCCTAAGTTAGGGCTAGGTGAGCTTGAACCTGGTCCAGGTTAGCATCAAAGCCCGATCGTACTGAAATTTGGCCCAAAAAGCTTGTAAAAGCTCAAAAAGGCGCAAAAAACTTGATCTGGAAAAAAGCATGATTGAGTTCTTTTCCAACCCTAAGGGGTTGTTTGGCAGTTGCTGAATGGTGGTGCAGAATGATCAAGAGACTCTTATTTTATAGTGATATGGTTGTTTGCTAATTATTCATAATGAAATCAGGGCTCTGAATGGTTAAGACAGGGTCAAGATACAAAATCATTCAGAGGGTTTTTGAACCATTAAGAGACAGACATTTTTTTTGTCAAACAAGATTTACCTCTTAACGATTCAGAGGTTGCCTCTTATTGGAACCATTAAGAGGTAAACAAACAACCCCAGCCTAAAGACCCTGGATCTTTTTTCTCTCATTAAAACAGGCGTAGAAGGCCTGGATCTGGATCAAAAAAAGTTTGGACCTTATGCATCTCTATGAGCAGGTTGTTTTCCAAGTGGTATAAAAGTGGTTGTGTAGGTTTTTGGTATTTGATAAAATTTTGAAATTATTCAAAAGTTGTTTTGTAAAAACTGGTTCAATTTTATTAATTTTAATCAAGTGAGTAATTGTAAACTTTCCAACCCGTTTGTTACGTACTTTTGTAACTATGACATGCCAACACAATCGAATGTCTAAATGTGCATTTCAAGAATGATTATATAATTGAAATATAAAAAACATTGTTTGAATATACCTTCTCAAGGATAATATAATATATTTATTTTTTAAGTTTATTATATTAAAAAAATGAAAAAGGAGATGGGATGTCTTGAGGTAAAAATTTATCAAATGATGAGTAAACCACAATTATGATTGTAATGGTCTTCATCCCTATACTTTTTTGTCATTTTTCTTTAAGAAATAAAATCTAAATTAATATATCTTACATTTATAAATTATATATATATATATATATATATATATATAGAGAGAGAGAGAGAGAGAGTCTTAGGTTCATTTGAGAAATAGTAAGTATATGAGAAATAGAGAAGTAATCTTAGTCATTCATACGGTCAAGATCGGATTTAACTGGTCAAATAGTGCGGCTTTGACTGGTCAAAAGTTGCGGTTATTCAAAAAATAGGACAATTTCGTAATTTTTACAAGATACACGGGCTGAATTCATATATGAACCTGCATGATTTACATATGAATTATATGTTCATATGTGAACCAGTGTAATTCACATATGAACTTTTTTAACTGATTCATATATGAACTAATTAACTGATTCACATATGAACTAATTAACTGTAGGTTCATATGTGAATCGGTTGAACTAATTAACAAATTCATATATGACCATTTGTGATTCATATATGAACTAATTAACTGATTCACATATAAACTAATTAACTGTAGGTTCATATGTGAAACAGTTGAACTAATTAACAAATTCATATATGACCCTTTATGATTCACATATGAACTAATTAACTGATTCATATATGAACGTATAGTTCATATGTGAATTATACATGTTCATATATGAACTCGTCCCGCCTATTTTACGAAACTACCCCTCCATCTTCTATAGACCACGCAAGGAATTATCTGGTGCTTCACGGTCAAAGCCGCAAATGTTGACCAAATGAATGGCTATGATTACTTCTCTATTTCTCATACATTTACCATTTCTCAAATAAACATTTCCCTATATATATATATATATATATGTATGTATATATGTATGTATATAAGGCAGGATCAAACGGAAATATGGTTAAAATAGGAGAACAAGAAAACAACCAAATCATGTGATTTTACATAGATTACTTAACACATTGTATATAAGGGAGGATCAAACGAAAACATTTTCAAAATAGGAGAATAAGAAAACAACAAAATCATGTGATTTTACATGGTAATAAACACTGTCAACGCAAAAGTGAGCGCTCAACTGTGATGTTACAAGTAATTTTAGTGTAAAATTTCATGCCCTTTTGTTTGATTACCATTCTCGTATGAACCTTTAGTGTAAAATCACATATGACTCGATTGTTCTCATGCCCTTTTGTTTAATTACCATTCTCGTATGAATCTGACTCTATTATATATTATATACACACACACACATGATACACAGATGAAGCAACCACGTCGGTCACCATCTCCAGCTCCCCAACCACTTCCGGTGCTTCTTCCCCTCAAATACTCGTTTACTGCATCCTCACCACCGATCCCCTTCACCTCCATCTCTCATCTGCTCCGTCTTTGCCTCCCTCCTACACCATGACCACAACCGGCCACCATCTCATCGTTTTGATATCTCCGACAATGGTAAAGTAAAGCGTAATAGATAATTTTTAATTTTACTTTTTCATAACCATGCGGTACAAAACTACTTTAGCAAGTACAAAATGGGTCCGGATCGACATTTATTTTTTTTTTTAACTTTTTTCAACACCTATTAAAAAGAAGGAATTTGATTATTATCCAAAACCAAAATAAACCAAATCAAAATTGCACCATTTGGGTTTGATTTTAGAAAAAGAAAAAAAAAAAAGAAAGAAAGAAACACAATTAGGTGGTTTACACTTTGAGCAGAGAATGCATACATATCTTCTAATCTCTTTCTGAAGGTCAAAAATCAAGTCTTGGTCATTTATAGAGATCACTTCTCATGCTTCTCCAGCCCTGTTGAACCTGTCCATTTTTACAACCAAATTGGTAAGAAGCTACTAGCAAATCATAAACCAATCCAAACCAACCCTCAAGAACTGTTTGTTATCAGCTTAATGAGCTTAATAGGACTCGCAGCTTATTCGGCCAACTATACATCACTGTTTGGTAGTGACTTAATGATATAGAATTTGGCTTATTCAGTAAGCTTCTCGCGCCGCCCGCCGGGGGGGGGGGGGGGAGCTCTATGCAGAAAGCCAAGTTTTTTAGAAATTGGTAATGAATTACAATTAAAAAACCAAACCTAGTATATCCCACTTGAAAGGAGGGTCTGTGAGAGATATGTGGAACCTCATCAGTTTACTTTCCAAAAGATTCCTTAGGAGAGAAAGGGGTTTCAACATAAATTGGAGGCGAGACTCCGAAACATCCCAAGGGTAGAGCGGTTGATTTTGTGAAGACCCCAGCTTGTGCATAAGTACAAGGGAAAAGAAAAAGGACCAAGACTAGTAAATTATGGATTAGAATCAGAAATCCATTATAAAATCCTTACGGCCCATTTGGAATGTATATTCAAACCAAAAGGTAATTGTGAATGATTTTAACATATTTTAAAACATTATTACAAACAAATCCTATGAAATCCCATAGGATTTACTGGCTTCATTTGGTGCGGTTTGGTCTAATCACAAATAGTCTTGCTCAAAGACTAATGTTGCTACCTGCCACTAGGGAATAAAGTCATAACTTTAGGTATGGGATTCTATTCGAAAATGATGGTTTAGATGAGTGGCTCGAATGGATTTCAGCCCATCTAGTAATATTCCTAAGTCCTCCTTTGGTTTGCGGGATTTGATAGGATTTGAAATTGAATTACATTCCAATCCTATGTTTGGTTTGAATTGAAGGGAGTTCTTGGATTTGAAATCCCACAGACATGAGATTTAGAAATCCCATGGGGGTGTAGTCGATATTTCGTAGGTTTTGTTTATTATAATGTTCTAAAATATGTTAAAAACACTTCTTTTGTAAGAATCAATTAATAAAAAGGTAATTTAATTGTTTTTGTAATTTGTTTTTATAAATTATTTATAAAGAATGAAATTCAATTCCATTCCAAAATCCTACAGACCAAACACACCAAAGATTCCAAATCCTCCCAAATCCAAATCCTTCCACGAAATCCAAATCCCTCAAAAACATTCCATTAAACCAAACGGGCCCTACTATTCTGGAGATCATGGATATTGAATCGAACTTCTCATTTTCAGAACCGGAAGGCGTACGTGATTGATGTAACTATGGTAATTTAATGACAACCCACAAGCATGGGATTCAAACCAAAGACTTGTACTAAGTTCACTATCATGTATGTGTTAAGCTAGGTAGATTCTGTGCATTGAAGGGATGGAGGGACAGTACATACAAGACATAAAAAGTCCAAACTACCCCTCTTAGATTTGGCGTTCATATGTTTTTTGAAGATAGAAAAGAAGTACAGTTGACTCAAACTTTCTCCAAACTATCCAGCCTAGGGTGAATGGATTTGCAAAACTATATACCCAAACTGACCTTGATAAAAAAGACCCTAAATGTCATTTGCACGTAGTAAGACTCAAAACTCATAACCTTCTAGTCACAAATGAGTAACTTTACCAATTTTCCCTCAGGGAAGTGCAATGGAAAAGCATGTAAAGATTCACTTTTCCATTTTACCCTTATGTTGCATAGCATCTACAAGAACCAAGCAGTCCCACCCAAGAATGGAAAAAAAACAGAAAACAGAAAAAGAAATAGGCTGAGAATGACGAAAGTATACGTACCTGGACGTCTTGCTGAGCAACCATTTCCGTTAACAGTATATAAACTTGGTCTCCGTTCTTGGCCTAGAGATAAGAGCTCTTGCACTCTCTCCGGCCAGTCAGAATTCAACCTTCGAGCAAAGTCCTCCACTTCTCTGAGAAACAAAAGAAACGAGAAGCAAAAAGACGTCAACAGGCCGAGCATACTAATAATGCGTTGATTCATTCCCAAATAGTAATGTTTGAAGCAATTACGTGCCATATCAAGAATGTAATACAACTGGATGAAGAAATGAATAAGAACATGCATGTCGTGCAATAATGTTAATTTGAACAAAAGAAGCAATAAAGCCCAAAGCAACAGGCTTGCCCAATATTTGAATCCAACTTAAAACCATGGTGAAAGTATTGGAAACCCATAAATTTGAGCGTATAAGGAGCTCACAAATCTACTTTACCATCCATGTGAGACAGGTTATTACACACAATCATAAAGGCTATGTTTGGCAAACTATGCTGACAAGTGTTAGCTGAAAATCCAGTTGTTAGCTGAAAAGCTAGCTGTTAGCCGATAAACTAGTCATATTTGGTTAAAACTAGTTGATAAGTAGATGATGATGTAAAATGTAAAAGAACACGTTGAAAAATTAATTAAAGGATACAAGGCGCGCAATTGGAAAATCTTGAAGTAGCTTTTCAAAAAACTTATGGTTAACCAAACTAGGCTTTTTTAATAGGCTCAAAAAATAAGCTAGCTTATAGTAGCCAAACATGGCCAAAGTTTATTATGAGTCTTCTAAATGAGTCAATACAATCTAGTAGTTTTCACGTTAAGTGTGGTTCTACATCCTTTTGGTAAAATTACCATAGCATACACCAATTGCAGAACACCCGAGAAACCAAGGTTTTCATTTTTCACCCATGATTTTGAATAACGTTCAAACTGAAAAATTAGGAATTCATCCAAAAGGGAAAAGAAAGAAAAAAAGTCATTCCTATACTCCCTACAGTTGTATCTATATCACATTTATATGTCCCATCATTCAAGTGTTAAAGACGTGCTCTCTCCATAGATGACAAAGTTGCAACGTTTGACCAACACGGTTAAATAGAAATGTTTGATCATAACCAAAGGTCCTAAATACCCTTCAATAGTGACAAAACAATAAAATCTTGTGTACCCAAATAAATACCCTTTGATCATAACCGAAGGTCTCAAACTCCCTTTGATCATTTTCTTCATGAACTAGTTTTGACAATAATGTAACGCACTACCAATCTGTCCAACCATCAGATTTGAAATTCTTTATAAAGGTGAAATTTTGGTCAAAGAACATATGAAAATAATAATGGATAAGATGAAATTACGAAATACTACTCATTCTGGAACCTCAACAAGTACGGAAATAGGTTTTTAGCTTCCACTTCAGAAAAATTGCCATATTAAATATAAGTTATAAATAAACACTCAGAATAACAAAGAAAACAAAAACGAAAAAAGTGAACAGAGAAGGGGGTAGGAAAAAAAAAGGTGGACCAAAGAAGTCTGGTGAAAAAAAGAAATGGAAGTTAAAACAGTAAAGAAAGGGAAAAAGACAAAACAAGTGCAACTTTTCGTTTGCTATAAAAAGGATACTCCCTAAATTCCATGAATATTGCAATGTTTAATTTGGTAAAATGTTCAAGATTTTTTTTAAATATTTAGAATACCTTCCACTAAAAACAAAATGAAGAAATCTTGTCGAACCAAATCAGTAACATCAATTATATGCAAATATAGGCAACTTTGAACAAGAAAAAAAAAAAGATTTGCAGTTTCCAAGAAGCATCTAAAAGAAAATCATGTTGAACCTCTTTCCTATGATATTAATAATCCATCTCTTATATCTTTTGTACTTGCCTCACAATTCATAAACATTGTACCAAAATTAAATGATCACTATGGTCCCAACCATCCAAGAATGTTCACCCTTCATCAAAGTTCATGCATCCAAAAGCCTCCATGAAAAAAGCTTCGAACTATGTGAGAAGTTCTAAAGATGAAAAGATCCATTGATCACAAATAAGTGACCAATAAAAATTAGAGAATGTAACCCTCCATAACCCAACCATTGAGAACTTTTTTATGACATTTCCAAAAATAGAAAGTTAAAGGAAGCAAAGGTTTTGTGATCTTATGAAAAGCAAACTACAGGAATTCACTACATAAACAATGGTATAGATGTAAAGTTGAGATCACCTGGAATTTTAAACCTCAAATTCTCAATAATAGAAGTTCATTTTTGAGGTATTTCAGAATCGCACAAATACTATAGTTGCTGTCAAAATTAATAATAAAAATTGTTTCAAGCACAAGAAAGAAAAGATCCTGAATATCCAATTCTACAAAAAAAATCCTAAAAATTGTTTGCCATAATCGTTAAGTTTCTATTAGTATCATGATACAAGTCGGATCCTAATGAATTAGTTAATGAGTTGAAATAAACAATTGCGCTCATATTCATCACTGTAGGAATTGGGAAAAGATAGCAACTTTTTCATGAAGAAAAGAACAGGTAATTGGCAAATTCAAGCTTACCTTTCCGCAAATGTGCAACCAATAGTTGGTCTGATTGTGATTATCGTCCACTGGAAACCCGCCCTAACTGGCCAACCCACCCATTGTTCTATTTTACATTTCCACCAAAAAATCCTCAAGAAGCTCAGTCCAATGAAATTATATTCAAGTTTGGGCAATTTACAAAGTATGTTTCTACAGGTTACGATATCAAGCTTCGTGAACACAGACTCTGCTTAAAGAGTTCCACAAGTCAGGGGTATCTATTAAGTATTCATTTGAACTTGCAAAAATCTTCCATTTGAACATCCTCTAAAGCCTAACCTTTTTATCTTTAGAAGATGCCAAAAAACACAAGCAAAATCCATACCAAATAAAAATCTATTCAAGTCATCCCCCATAGATTTATTCATTTGAGCTGCTCCAGAGAGTTAAAAGTTGAGTGATCATGCCGTCACGATAAGTATTATTGTGTGAATCATGTAAGTTATATACAATCATAACCAATATAAATCATACCTACTAGGTTGCAAATGGTAGTTGTGTTTCCTTATAACTAGGTATTGGGTTCACCCAGAAAATAGTTGTATGTATAAAGTCAAGGTATGCAAGCAAATACGTTTCGAGCATAATGTCAAAGATTTAATGACACATTTAATCCCTACACCATGCATTGCTTTCGTAAACAGGATGTTAGTATTAATGCCACATTAAAGAATCATGTTGCCTTGTTCTTTGCCGAAGGCATTGAAACATGTGTCAGAATATACGCACAAAAAACACACCCTTTTTCATACTAATATAGTACAAAGGCAGTAAGAATGTAGGATAATAGCTAAAAAATATACCCACAATGAACAAAGGCCTAACAAACAAACTAAAGTATCATATCAAGTAAAACCTAAAATGGAGGGGGTGCTTCCACTGATTGCCAAATTTTTGTATCGAGTGCTTCAAGAGGGGAGTTTTTCCTTGTTGGGGAGGGATGTTGACTTTGACCAAGTCATCAAAACATAAAGCATAACTGTATAACCAAGTCAATACTTTTAAAGAACGAAATAACAGTACATACTCAAAGAAATTGAGCAGATACATACACTGACGTCACAATCAAGTAGTGTTCACGCACATATATAATACACGTCTTTAGTCAAGACAATACTTTATTGCAAATGGGAAAGAAGAAATGATCATATTCTTGCATTCAAGTCTTAGGTTGGTTGTCAAATTCATGATATGAAAAGCCATAACTTCACAACGTACCTGTCAATTTGCTCTTTAATTTCAGGATCTATCCCATCACCTATATCACAATCATCAAATTCATCAAGTCCAAATCTATCATCTTCTGAATCTTGTAACTTCAAAAGCTCATTGATATTGGGTAGACAATGATCTTTGACCCTGTCATCATGTCCCACCAAACTAATACCGTTCGATTCCTGAAACATATGACAAATGCCTGTTTTGTTTAATGAATTTGTTCGGTTTAGTTGAGAAAAAGGGTATTCACAATTACTTTGCAATGAATAAAAGTTCGATGATTGATTTCTAAAATCATATTTGGCCATTCATTGCATGCAAACCATCATTTTTCTAAACATGCAAAAATAACAACACAATTTGCACCAATGAACAATCTTGGACAAAAAAAAATGCCTAGTATAGTCGTTTCGCATTTACATTTCCACATGTCCAAAATTGCTCACTCGTGCAAACCTAGTGAGTTCTTTTTGGCGTCGTTGCAAGAATGATGGTTGGTTTGCAATGATAAGTGCAACTGTTCAAGTATGATAGTTCAAAAAGTCCATCAACAATCAATTTTAGCAACGTAAGTTCAGTTATGAACCTTGGTGGAATTGTTCAGAGATGAAGAGCTGTTTGAGATTGTGCATACAGGAGCATTCTTTTGTTGGTCCTTTCTTCTACGGTTTTTCTTTTTGTTCTTTGCTGTTTTTACTTCCTTTGAATCTGCAAGACTGAATTAATTAGCTTCTCACTGATGATAGATTTCAAGCCAGAAGAACAGTGACAAAAGAAGAACCAATAATCATGTTAACCATCAATATATAAATGTAAACCAGAAGCATAAACAAACGTCGCTTTAACAAGTAAATCACAAGCACTGGGCACCACCTTGTCAAAGAATAAACATGGAGGAACCAGTATGTAATGAAAAGCAATAAAAAAATATGGACAATAGAGAAGAAAAGCAAGTATGCATACTGATGAGATTGGAGAGCGAGGGAGGTACCTCCATTTTCTCCATTAATAAATGACAGGAGTTCATCGACTGAACGATCATCTACATGCTCTGCTTCAACCTCGACATTCTGAAAATCCAAACAAACCACCATCGGTCTCAAATTTGGCATGTGACATGGTGTGACTTTATAGCCAAAACCTTACATAAAATTCCCTCCGTCCCAAAATAAATGTCCACAATGAAAAAGACAGAGAGTTTTAGAAATGTATAATTATTAAACTTTTTAATTAACTAGATGACAATTTTACCCTTAATAATAGGAGTGATGAATTTCTTCATCTCATAATTAAAGGTAGAATTGGAAAGTAGACACTTTTAAAAGTGGACACTTATTTCAAGACAAACTAAAATAGAAATGTGGACACTTATTTTAGGACGGAGGGAGTAACTTACAACTGATGAGCTGAAGTCTTGATCAACATCCCTCCCCAACCCCTACCCCAGTGCCAGCAAGAAGACGGGTGTTTAGGCTTGGTTAGGCATACCATTTCAAGCATGCAAAGTAACGCGTAGATTGACGAGAGAAAACAATTGTTTGTGACCACAAGAATTACCTTCAATTTCTCTTTTTCTTTTAGTTCTTTCCTCTTTCTTGCATATAGTCTATTCAATAGTCGGATCCGAGGATCATCAGTTATATTTTTCAAAGGCTCCAATTTCTCTTCCTGCGTCAGTTGAATCTGTATTATTACTAAATGCCCAATAAAGCATATAGTTCCCCAGAGGCAGTACAAAAGAACATGCCACACGTATACACTACATGAAAGCAGAAAACACCTCTGTTAGATCGTCAGGTATATGAAAAGTTTCACGGATCTCTTCAGGAGTTTTCCCTTCAATCATTCTTGCAAGTGCACGACTGGTAAGATCAACTAATGGCTTTAATTGCAGACTGTCAGCAGCAGATGTTAACTCACAGAGCCTATTTGTGTCCATACGGATAAACTTTTCATCAAATGACTTCCGCTCCTATGCACAAGGAAAGGTAACAAACCAAGTTTGTTTTCATTACTTGAGAGAACAGTTATATGAAATCATTATGTTGTATTCATGATTGAGCAATTAACTAGAAACACATGATTTTTTGTGAATAAGCAAAAGACATATCAGCTTAAGAACATACGCACCTTGTTAGAGCGCCCTGGGACTTGATGAAATCGACAATAATCGAGGATTAAACTTAACGTGACGGGGTTTACTCGTGCTGGAAGAGAGATTGGATAGGTTTTTGAAGATCCCATGCCCGCATGTATCTCGTGACATATCAAAGGACAAAATATAGCGACCTCCTGTTCCACTTGTTGAATCGACCCATCAGCAGTTTGAAGCCATATATAAGACCTCATCATCTGGAGAGCGAAAAAAAAAAAAGGCATAAAAATAGAATCATGCAATAGAAGTCAAACACCTGTTAATTCCAGTGAGTAGTGATAAAGCCATTATATTTACGCAAAGCTAAATTATTGCTTCATGACATAAATTTAAGTTTCAACAATGAATTCAATATGGTTATAAAAATTTTATAAAAGATATCAGTAGTTCAGTCATCTGTTTCACTAAAAAGTGAAAATTAGTAGATACTAATTACTTGCCTAAATTTGTACTGCATAACTATTTTGTATGTGAGCTTGAACTCTTTGAGGATTCAGAGAAATTTTCAAAACCCCGAATTTGAGTTCGGCAATTTTCAATAGTTGACGTCTAATAATTAATAAACAATGTAATAGAAGGAACTTTTGGCCTTTTGGGAATTCCAAATGCATATAAGTACAGGTACATTTAGCATTACTTCATTTTTTGTTGACATTTTTCAAAAACTGTAAACCGACTAAAAAGAAACGCTTTACGTCTAGTGTTTACAAAAGTTTCTAGACGTTATTTATAAAATTGTAAACATGATTTTGATGCATTCATGGTTTAAAAAACTGATTTAGTGTTAAGAAAATGAATTGACTATTTTATTCCAATAAGATAGAGGATTGGAGCCACATAAAAGAAACTTTCTGTCTATGAATTTTTCTAGAATACTCTACTTTGGATTGCCTAGTATTCCACCAACTCAGGCCGAACCTTTTTGAAAAATGAGAGAATCAACAAGCGCAAAAATACCATAGATGCAAGATATAAAAATGGAATGTCTAACCAAGCGTGTTTCTATTATGTTGTCTAACAAAAAGCACATTACCATTTTACATAACAATGAATATAACAGAAACAACTGAGGTCAAAAGTATCTTTGCTAGTTTTAAGGAGGAAGAGGATAACGTAATCAAATAGAACTCCTTATAAACATAACAAGCCTGAAATCAAACAGTAACAGAGAAGCCAAAAAAAATCAAGTAGAAAAGCAAATTGAAAGCAGAGAGTGGATATGGAGAAAAGACGGGATAAATCATATGTGATACCTCAGGTTTAATCACATCCGGTTCTGACATTATGCCAGGATAATAAATCCGCTACAAACAGATGACACGCTGATAAAGTATAACCTGTATTCAAAATTTTAAGTAGAAACTTTAGTGAAAATCAGATATTGACGAACCATCTGCAACAGAAAAGCATTAACCTGATTGACGGAGTCTATTACCAATAATTCTTTCACAAATCAAGTCATCAAGTCGGTAAAAGCATAAAAAGACATGCCAGTTGGCAGGTTTACAAATTGCCAAATGCAGCCTTGGTATCAAAATTCCCCATATAAAAATTGCCAAAATTGCTAGGTTTTCCTTACCAAACAAACCATCATACTTCTACTTCCGGAATTGCCCGACATTTGCCAAGAATGAGCAATTTTGGACAAAAGGTGCCCAATTATGATAAGCTTTTTCCTTCCTTTATATTTCCACAATTGTTGCTCATTCTTGAAAACTAGTGTTTTTTTGTCATTTTTGCAAGAACAATAGTTTGTTTGCAATGAAACATCAAGTGTGATGGTTCAAAAGTTGATCACTCTTTTCCATAGCCATATTAAAAAGATAAAAACAACTACATTGCAAAACCACAGACATAGCAGCCTGAACTCTATAAAGTTGGTAACTATTATAAGTGTATGGGCACAACTTCAACCTAAACAATAAGACCTACAAAAGTAATCACACTGGTTGCCATGATACGCTTGATACATTTTAATTGTTCAGCTTGTGAATCAGAAGCAAAATGAACGCCATATTTGTTAGATGTGCCAAAGCTTTCTGTCTAACATTTCCGAAAACAGGTGGACTGTATGACAAGTGAACACCAAAAGCATAGACCACAGCCAGAATCATATTTATAAATCAAGCCGTTACCCAAATCCTGGAATCTAAAAAAGGAAGTTTTTTTAAGCTGATTTATAATGATATTTGCACCCAAATAATATGTAAACAACATGGCTAATCAGCACCACATAAATGTGTTCAAACCCCTAACCCAAAAAAACCTTTCATTCCAAATCGATTATTGGGATGTAGAAGAGTTAGAAAAACAGTAACGGAAGAAATCTGTACAGTTCTTCCTTCTTAGGAGTGCCTGTGGCATTGAGCAATACTAACATCACACAAATTTCACGAGTTTCCCCACCCTAACCAAATAATAACAAAGAACGAATGAAAAAGACTTGCCTTTTGTAATTGTAACTTGATTAATTCATCAGTAAGCTAGTAGCCATGGAGCAATTAGCAATTAGCAATAGTTAAGGTTACGCCACATTGTCCACCGATTAAATGAACTTCCCTTCTTTCAACCGATTAATTTTAGCAACTACAAACATATATTGATACACCAAAAAGAACATCAAACTCGTCCGTTAACATGCAAAACCCTAAATATACGCCACTTCCATTTCAACTTTAGAAAGACAGATTTATTTGTGCAAGTATTAGAAAAAAAATTCCCATTGGTTTAACTTTAACCTGATTAACTGTAGCAACTAGATAAACGGATATTAACATGTCATAAACAACACTAAAGTCATCCAACAAATTGTGCAAAACCCTACTGTGTGAAGTTCCAATCTATTTCAAACCAAGCTGTTTCAACACAGATAAAAAAAAGAACCCCTTTTTACCCCTAATTAATTTTAGCAACTAATTAAACAGATAATACCATATTGATAACACCAAAATCGTTCATTAATCTATCCAAAAACCCTACCACCCATCCATTACCAATTTTCAGAAAATGGATTCGTTTCTCCAAAATTAAGAACTCTCTTTAACCTGATTAACTTAAGCAACTAAATACACAGGCACTATATCATTCTAACTAACATCAAATTCAAACCAATAATCCATCAATTTTGCAAAACCCTAGCCCTAAACCACCCATCCATCACCAATTCAAAAACATACAGATTCCAATTTTCGCCCGATTTCAAACAAACAAACAAAAACCTAACCAAAAAAAAAAAAAACTAAACCGAAGTTCGTAACTAACAAAACACTGAAAAATCAAACAAATTTTACAGTAACTTATATCAATTAAAACAAACCCCTAACCAATCACCAACAGACTCAAATTAACAACAATTAACCATTTCAATTAACGACAATCTCATACATTCAACAAAAATGAAAACGAGATTACAGTTTTCGTTTACCTGAGTGAAGATCCAATAGAGATTTGAGAAGAAAAAGGGCTTTACAATTGCTGCGAAATTTGGCGGTTATTAGCGGAATCAATTAATGGATAAGAGCGAGAGAGAAGAGGGAATTTGTGTGTGTGTTTTCTCTCTTATATCTACAATTTTGTTACATATAATCTGTGGCGATACCCTGTGTGTGTGAGATTCAAAAGTAGGGATAAAATTACAGGGACTGAAATGGTATATAGATACCAAATTTGGGGTTTGAATTGTAAGTTTGTAGAGTTTTTTCTCCAAGATTTATATCTTGGATGCTAAAATAGAAAAATGAGTGATTGTAAAAATCTCCAAATTTATAGAATCTCTAAAACTTTATAGAAGAGACTGAAATAATATAATAATATTTTCTCATTAATAAAAAAATTTTAAATTTAATGTGTAGGAGAGAGAAACAATGTATTATTAAGATATCGTTTGGCAAAAATAAGTTAGCTTAAGCTAGCTTATTTTCTGGGTACATGTTTGGATGGACATAAGCTAGCTTATAAGTTATCTTATAAGCTAGCTTTTTGATAAGTTACTTATAGTAGCTTATGATGAGCTTTTTGTGATTATTCTAATTATACCCTTATTAATATTTATTATAATATATCAACTATTAATTATAAATAAATAGTAATTATTAAAATTTATTATTATTAATTAATAAATATTAATTAATATTATCTGGAAATTATAAAACAATTTTTAATTATACGTTGATATTAATTTTTAATTATTTAAAACTATTGATAATTATATTAATTTTTTAATATTGATCAATATATTTTAGTTATCAATTATTATTATTTTTGTAATTATTATTTGATTATTTTTTTCCATGTTGTATGTAATGGTTATTTAAAATCATAAATTAATATATATTTTCTTTGAATATTTGGTTTAAAGTTCAAAATTTATAATATATGTAATAATAAATTTCAAATTCTTTTAATTAACATATTATATTATTTACTACTTTATTTATATTAAACTATAAATTTGTTTTAATTATATTATTAAATATTGTAATTGATTATTTTTTCTAAATGTCTTTTTTGGTAATTTTACATGTTTATAAGCTAGTTTTTGTCAACTGTGACTTTTTCATCAGCTAGCTTATCAGCTACCAGCTATCTTATCAGTCATCATCTAGTTTATCAGCTAGTTTGCCAAACATAGCCTAAATGTGTTGATTATTTTATTAATAAAATTAATGTTATGATTACTAAAATAGAGTAGTTGTTAGCAAGGTTCTAAATGGCGTGAAGCGTGAGGTGGCGGCGAGGTCAAACCTCAAGCCTTAGGAGCTACGACGAAGTCATGTCGTTTTCAAGGCGTGACTTATAGCGTCAAATTTCTAACTCATATATAATATTATATATATAAAAACGTATTTTTGTAGTATTATCCAATGAGTCAATAGTAATAAGCAAGTTAAGTTAGGTTATATATTAAAAACTGACGAATAAGACATTAAAAACGTAAAGAAAAATCAAATATCTCATTACGATAACTGCGCATTAGGCCATGACGTGTCATGAGCATAATGTGGCGTGGCATACAAGCCTTGGTGCCATGGCAAGTTATGACGGTTGTGCGACGAGTTTTTTACAACAGTGGTTGTTGGAGATAGATCTAATTTTTTTTAGAAATTTTGACTTTTTCTACTCTATTATAGAAAAAATTATACCGCAGTTTTCAGAGATGCTCTAATATTATGAGTTGTATTGAATATTTTAATAATATAATTAATTGTCTAATCTCCAAAATCGAGAATCTGTTGGAGTTGAAGATGTTTTTTTTTTAATTTTCACTTTTTTTATAAAAGTTGTTAGAGATACACTTAGGTGCCGTTTGTTTTTTAAGAGGTCTAAAGTCTGAAGTCTTATTTTAGTTATGATTAATAAGAGGTGGTGTATAAAAAGGTCTGAACGATTCAGACTTAAAAGCCATTAAGAGGTTTTAAAAAAAAAAACAAACAACCCCTTAGAGTTCTTTCACTTTTATCCCCTTTCACATTGAAATCATATGAAAATTTCCCCTTTTTGTTCATCAATTTTCTCCCCCCCCCCCCCCCCCCCCCTTCTCTAAAATACTAAGGTTGGTAACCGATTTATGAAAAAATATTGAGTTTGGTAACGGTTTTATGAAACATAACAATTATGTAAGGTCGATAAAACCCATCACTAGAAACAAGTTGTTATTGGTTGATGGGTTATATGGTCGTTGATGAGACGATTTGTGTTTGAAATATTGTATACGAGTTAGGAAAAAAACAGTTTTGAAAGGTCAATATAAGTCAATCAGGATACAATTGTAAATAACTGAAGTTGGTAATGGTTTTATGAAAAATAATGATTGTGTACAATCGATGAAACCCGTCACTAGAAACAAGTTGCTCTTGGTCGACGGAGTTATATGGTTGTTAGTGGGACGATTCACGTATACGATGGTAAGTAACCAAAGTTGGATACGGTTTTATGAAAAATAATGATCGTGTCAGGTCAACAAAACCCGTCACTAGAAATAAGTCGTTCTTGGTCGACAGGTTATATGGTCGTTGGTGGGATGATTCGCGTCTGAAATATTATATCTGACTTGGAAAAAAGAAAGAACAGTTTTGGAAGGTCAATAAAAGTCAACCAGGATGCGATGGTAAATAATTGAAGATGGTATTGGTTTTATGAAAAATAATGATAGTGTAAGATCAACAAAACCTGTCACTAGAAACATGTCGTTCTTTGTTGACGGGTTATATGGTCGTTGGTGGGACGATTTGCGTCTGAAATATTATATCCGACTTGGAGGAAAAAAACAGTTTTGGAAGGTCAGTAAATGGTAATCAGGATACGATTGTAAATAACTCAAGTTGGTAACAGTTTTATGAAAAATAATGATTGTGTAAGAGTAGCAAAACCCATCACTATAAATAAGTCGTTCTTGATATACAAGTTACATGGTCGTTGGTGGGATGATTCGTGCCTAGAATATTATATCTGACTTGGAAAAAAGAAAAAGAACAGTTTTGGAAGGTCAATAAAACTCAATCAGAAAACAGGTGTAAGGTTTCGTGCCAAAAATTGTTGATGGGTTACGGGTTTGAAAAACGACTCAATAACCTTGATATCTGAAAATGAATGCTAAAATCTAGACTTCGGGGTTGTTTGTTTACCTCTTAATGGTTCCATTAAGAGGCAAACCTCTAAATCGTTAAGAGGCAATTCCTGTTTGACAAAAAAAAAGTCTGTCTCTTAATGGTTCCAAAACCCTCTGAATGATTTTGTATCTTGACCCTGTCTTTACCATTCAGAGCCTTGATTTCATTCTTAACAATTAGCAAACAACCATATTTCATTTCACACTATATCATAAGAGCCTCTTAACAATTTTATACCAAACCATTCAGCAACTGACAAACAACCCCTTCATTAAAGTCAATCGGTCATTATATTATACGTTTGAATGTTTATAAATTTTCATCACTTATTTCGACTTTCAAAAAACTTCAAAATTTTTAAAAGCGTGTCCCATTTTTTAAATGTATATTAAATTATAATTATTTTTAATTTGAAAAAAATAAATTGAAAATAAAAATATGTGTAGCCATTTATAATTGGCTAGAGTTGAAATGGGCCTTAGATGGGCTTGGCCAACGTTATGTTGTTTCTAATCCACTTACATGAGGCCCATAACTTTTGGGTCAAATTATTTATTTAATTTTCTTAATCCATTTTTTTAATCATAATTTACTTTTTTAATTCTGATTTCCCCCCAAAAAAAATCAAACATTTTTTAATGATTAAAAGAAAAAACAGTTGTTTTACTATTTGAGATAGAAGAATTGTTTGGTTTGATTCAAAAAACCATAAACCCACAAAACAATTTCATTGTCTTTTGTCAATTAAATTGTACTTGTTACTTTATCGAATAATAGATATACGAGAGATTCAAATGCAGTTCCTCTAAATCTTACTTGTCGTGTTTATTATCAGAGTAAAAAAATATATGTATAATCATCGTATCTCATGTTTTCATTGTTCTGTACTCATCAATTTGATTCTCGGGAAAAACAGTGAATGGAATGTTTTTTATAGTCGAATGATATTAATGGTATGCTTGTTAATGAAAAACTTGACAATCATAAGGAAAGACTGGTGGAAGAAAAACGACTGAAAACATTAATTAAGATACCATCTATAGTTTTTTAACAAATGCGATGTTTTTAATAGTTATGTCAATGTATTTTTCAAACTTTTTTTCCATATTCAAACCAAAAGATGCATCAGTTACGTATATCTATACTATATTATAAAGCATGGATAAAAACTCTTAAATACAAATTATTAGGCACAAGGTACCATCATTTTATGCAAGATTTTAAAAATCTCTTAATTTACTAGTATTAAAGCACAAGATACATATTACTACTGCAGACTTCTAACACCCACCAATTTGGTATGTGCAGGATCTTCCTTTTATGCAGACATTTTCATGTATCACTATTAATTAATACTACTGTTGGGCCCGTGCATTGCACGGGAGAATAAATTTTTTGTTGGAATATTGAACCGAGTTAAAATGAAACGTAATTTATCTGTTAACAGTTAATGAAATACAATGTGAAAAACGAATGTATTTTCATAAGTGGTTAACTTGCATATATTCTTAATCGTTTGCTGTTATGAGTTTTTGCAATAATATTGGTAACAATTTTGTATTATATACTGGTATAGTTCAAATTCACTCAGTACCACTTGAAAATTTATTTGACTATTGACTTCAAGACCTCATAGTATTAGTCGATAAAAATAAAGATATATATATATATATATATATATATATATCTCATTCCCCTACTTCGAAAAATATGATTGTGGGTTTTGAGAAATATAAACAAATCCTCAGTAAATAAAATAAAATATAAAAAAATAGTTTTTCAAAGAAACAAAATTATAGTGAAATACTTTTTATTCAGTTGTAGGTTCCGCCATTGCCACGTCACTTGGATTTTAGTGCACCCCGGGTCCACCAACAAGATCCCGGATCTCCCACTGCCACACTATTCTCTGCCAGCCGTAAATCCATTCTCTAATTATATCACATATATTTTTTAAATCTTAAAATTTAATTCCAAATAAATTTAAATAATATATTTTTAATTCCAGAAATATGTATGATTTTGAAATAAAATCGTTTTATATTTTTAGTAATAAGATTATGTAAAACATTATTATTGTGAGGAGTAAAATTTATTGTAAATTGATAACCAAAAATGAATACAATTTATTATTAAAAAATATATATAATCTAAAGGTTATTTTTGATTTAAAATTGAAATTACAAATAACAATAGAACATATCATGTTAATTTGGTTAAAAGATATTTTCTTATCATTGTCACTTAAATTTACAAACAAAGATCGAATATTAAAAAGGTAAAATTGAGTTTCTAAATATAAACTATTTTTATTCTTGTATAATTAGGAAATCATATATGTTTTTTAAGTATATAATATTTGTATACAGTAAATATTCATGTATAATATCTTGCATAAAATGATGGTACCAAAAAAACAAATATTTATATTAATAAATGAGTATCCATTTCACAAATAGTTATTGTTCTCGTTTGATCCTCCATATATATATATATATATATATATATATATATATATATATATATATATATATATATATATATACTCATCATCATATTAATTACGTTATTTTTCGTTTAATTTTAACCAAATTATCAGTATAAAGCCCAATTCAAAACATGATAACATTTTGATAAGAGAAAATGTTACCCATTGCCGGTATTAATGATTTTTGTTAAAATGTGATGAAAATATATGTTTAATATACTTATGAGAATATAATTACGCATATAAATAATAAATATGATGTTTTACCAAATGACTCATCATGCATGATAAATGAATGACTAGTCAAAGTATATATAGAGAGAGATTGATTCATACGAGAACAAAATCTATTTAAAAAAATACACGAGAACGAGAGAGTACAAACAAAATCATATATGATTCGCGTACAAAATCATATGTGATTTACGCGACTTTGCAGCGACTTAAGCCGCGGGCAAAGTCGTCCGCGTCCATTTTTTTGACCGTTAATGCCGAATTATATATGATTTTGCACATGATTTATTGTTTTTTTGTTTTCTTAAATAGTTAACGTTCTCGTTTGAACCTTCCTAAATATTAATTTGTTTGATAACTTTAAACTGTAATACCGTCTTCAAAAGATTCTCTAAAATAGAGAAAATGTTCTCTATTTTGTTCCAACATATTTGCTAAAGTGTTACCTAAAATAGAAAATTCATGAAAAATTTCCAAATTTAAAAAATTCTCTAAAACTTGAAAGTAGGTCAGAGATATTGTTTTTTTTTTAATTCATTTTCACCAATAAGTTTAAACTATTATTATTTTACATAAAGCTTTACATTGCAATGATAAGCCTATATAAATTTTAATAATATAATTAATATTAAAATCTCTAAAATAGAAAATTTGTTGGAGTGAAATATGATTTTATTTAGAGATTTTCACTTTTATTTCTCTATTTTAAAAAAAGTCATAGAAAATCTGTTGGAGAGGCTCTAAGAATATCTCTAAGTTTCTTCATAGAAGTTTGCAAAACCCGAATGGTCCGGAAATCGAACCGAAAATGAGGTGTTTGTGCAAAATCCAAATGTCTCGAAATCTGAAACCCGACTTTTGGGGGATATTTGGGTTCAACCTTTGGTCATCCGACTCGTCTGAAAACCCGAAATATAACTATAGGGTGGTGATCTTTTGTAAACCCACTTCATTTGTGCAAACCATACAGACTTGTATCAACCAATGAAATAATTCCATTTTTTTAAGAGTGAATTACACTGGTGGTCCCCATGGTTTGCTCATTTTTGGATTTGGTCCATAAAACAAATTATCTACGTTAGTGGTCCCTAACTTTTCATTTACATAACATTCATGATCCATCCACTTAACAACCTTAGTTAACAACCGTTATGAATGATTAATTAGTATTTGAACAAACATTATGGACCAAAAATGTAATATACTCATACATTTGACGTGACTCACGCTTTTTAAAAAAATTTATTTTTATATATTTAATCATAAATCAAATTTCTTAAAATAAAAAAAGCATATATTAAATTAAAAAACATATATATTTATTTAAAAACTATTAAATCCACTAAACATTTAGCGTTAAAAAATCTTAAATTTAGAAAACCAAATTAAATCAAAATAAATTCACATATATTTTAAGTTAGGAAATGAAATATACGAGCGAAATATTAAAAATTAACTTCGATTAACGTGAGATTATTAATATATAGTCAAATAACAAATAATTAAAATAACAACAAAATAAAAACTATAAATTATGATTAAAAAAACTGATTATTCAAACAATTAAGAAAAATTATCACTACAACAAAATTAGGTTTATATGATGCCAACAAAATTAAGCACCCTAATAGGTTACATTATAAAACTTAATTTATAAGACTAAAAATAAAGCGTTGCAAAAAGTTTATAGAAAGTTTTTGGGCGTCCTAACAAGTTTTTAGGACACTTATATTACAAAACGTCGCATTGGTAATTTTATATGACACTATTTAAAAAAAATTTCTATAAAAATACACGTCTTATAAAAAGATGGGTGTTTAGGACATTAATTTTTTTTTGGCATCATATAAACTTAATTTGGTTGTAGTGATAGTTTTTCTTAATTGTTTGATAATTTTTCTTAATTTGGTTGTAGCGATAGTTTTTCTTAATCAATGTTTTTTAATCTTAATTAATAATATATATCTTCTTGTTATTTTTATTATTTGTAGTTTGACTATATATTGATAATATCACATTAACCGAACTTAAGTTTCAATATTTTTCTTGCATATTCAGTTCCCAAAAGATATGTTTATCTTGATTTTATTTGTTTTTCTAATCTTTAGATTTTTTAAACGCTAAATGTTTTGTGGATTTAATAGTTTTTAAGTAAATATAATTTTTTTATTTAATATATGCCTTTTAGGGAAATTAATTAAAGTAGTCATTTTAGAAAATCGGGTTTACCTCCTAGCCAAAATCTCCCAAAAATTAGTAAAATAGCCATTAGGTTCGTGAAAGGAGTTCGTATATACGAACACTTTCTTTGAAGTCAAAATTTTGATCCACGTTCGTAATATGTGTTCATATATACGCACATAGCTTAAAAAAGTTACCTTGTTTTTTATATGAACTTACATTTTTTGCCCTAGTTAGTAAAAAGGTAAGTCCATATATGGACTTATCTTGTTTTTATATAAAAAAAACTTAAATTTTTGGCCCTAGTTAGTAAAATTTTTTTAGCTTGGTTCGTATATGTATATACGAAGTAGATCACGAATAAGGGTCAAATATGTAGATTTAAACTTACCTTGTTTTTAAAAAGTTATACATTTGAACTTATCTTTTTTTTATATGAACCATTTTTGGCCCTAGTTAGTAAAAAGGTAAGTCCATATATGAATTTACCTTGTTTTTTATATAAAAAAAACTTATATTTTTTGCTCTAGTTAGTAAAAAAAATGACGAACTAGATCACGAACAGGAGCCAAATATGTAAATTTTTTAATACTTTCAAACCTTTCACGAACCCACTTCACGAACCTAGGTTATTTTGAATATATGAGTTATGTTTGTATATACGAAGCCTTTTTATGAACCTATACCAAATTATGAAATTTTTTTGAGTTTTTGGGAGGAGTTCGTATATACGAACCCCTTTCACGAACATACGGGCTATTTCACAAAAATATAGGAGAGAATGGCTAAGAGAGTAAGTGTATTTTCTGAAATGATTATTTTAATTAATTTCCCTTTATTTTAAGAAATTAGATTTATGATTAAATATTTAAAATATTTTTTAATAAAATATTAAAAAAACCGTGAGTCACATCAAATGTATGAATATATTACATTTTTGGTTTTTATAGTTTGTTGAAAGACTAATTAATCCTTTATAACGGTTGTTAACTAAGGTTCTATGCTGTTAATATCGGATATCGGTGGTGTATCGGTCAAGGACCGATACACGATATATCGGAAATATCGGTGATATATCGGTAATATCGGTTCATATAATATTTCTCAGAATTATATATAATTATATATATATATATATTTATATCAGTAGTATAATGTAGTAGAAGAACTGAAGAAGAAGTCGAATGGAGACTGGAGAGAACTGAAGATGTCGAAGACTGAAGAAGAAATCGATGAACAGAAGTCGATGAAGACTGTCGAACCAGCAGCAGACCAGCACAGCAGTAGAAGAACTGAAGAAGAAGTCGATGAAGAGAAGTCGATGAAGAGAAGTCGGTTTAAATGAAGACCTACTGTATATTTCTAACAAATTAAAAAAAAGGCCCATATATTCGATAACAAAGCCCAACCCAGTAGTATAATGTATTAAAAAAAAAACAGACCCAAATTCATATTATCAAAAAATCGGAAATATCGGCCGATATTTTGAATAAAATATCGCCGATATATCGGTATATATCGTCGATATATCGGCTTCCGATATAATGGCCGATATTTAGCAACGATATTTTTCTGTAGGTGCGATACACGATATATCGGCGATATATCGCGATTTTAACAGCATAACTAAGGTTATTAAGTGGAGGGATCATGAATATTATGAAAATGAAAAGTTATGGACCACTAGTGTAGATAGTTTGTTTTAGGGACCAAATCCAAAGTTTAGGCAAACCATAGGGACCACCAGTGTAATTCACTCTTTTTTTAAATTAAAAAAGGCATTAATGTAAATTGACTTTTAATTTATTAATTATGGTAATTTGTAATATTTGGTAGGTGTGCAAAGTAGTCACAAACGCCACACACATAAAACCATTTCGAAAGTCATTTGATCATTACTAATGCTAATAACGACATTAATAAAGTATGCACAACAACCTTTTCACATGGACCGTCGTGGTCCGAATATGTATCACTTTATGCCATGTACGTAAAATAATTTTCCGCACTAAAGCGGTGTGCAACAAATGTTTGTATAAACTCCGAAAGGAGAAATTTACGTAATCAAGTTCCAAAAATTTCTCGTTTAACTATAAAATGACGTAGAATAAAATTTCCAACAAGTCCCACATACATCAGTGTATTTCCCAAACTTAGTAAAACGATAAATACATGTTGACTCGTTTGATACGTAAAATAATTTAACTCAACTTCAAGCTTCAAGATGTACAAACGATACACATGATAATTCAAAAATAGTGGCTATAATGCCATGCATGCCAATAAATTAATATAATGCACTCATAGGAAACGATAATAAAAGTACCAACTACTGGAGTGCATAAAACAAAACATTTAGTATGAACTATCGCAGACTCCTCATACACTTCCTCACGCCATAAGTACAAACCAATTTGTACTCCATGTAGTATATAATGAAACGTACTAGCACAAAACTCAAAAGAGAAAATCATGCGGTTTCACAATTCCAAAACTACGTAAGGTAACATTTTCTCAACATAACTCGCATTAGATAAAAATGTTCAATAAAACCCATAAATTAACGCACACAACAAATCAAGTATACACACTTCAGAGTTAATTCATGCGGCGCAAAATGTCTTAAAATAAAACTCCAGAAGACTCAACAAAACTACCATAAAACTCAATGAAACTCAATGGTACCCAAAATCAAATGGTGCCAAAATTTTCGTTCTCAATAGTCAAATAGCATAAGACAGACTAAATGTCATAATTTCAAAAATTTCCCTTTTATTGCAATATGATATAAAGTGACACATTTTAACAAAACTCGCATGAAATACAATTCCAATAAAACTCAAACACCCAAAATAGTGGAAGGTAACGATTCGTCCGAAACCTTAACATATGTGGAGGAGATCCGATGTTAAAGTCATAAGTCGCTGTTACTTGTCCAATACCCTAAACAACATCAAAATACAGACTTCACAATATCCGAAAATAGTGTTGGACAACAACGAGAATAAAGAAAGTCTCAACAAGGTTTGCAACCACATGCAATAAAATAATTTTATGCATGTTTAAAATCATGGTTTAAAAAGTTGTGTATGCTAAACATTTTTCCAAGATTTCGTAATATAATCCATATGGTGATTTGGAAACATGAGAAATAATCGATACAATTTATTTCAGAAATAAATTTTGTGCATGAATTTGGTCGGTACTCAACGTCTTAGAATCACGCACCTCAATTTCCTAGCCACACTATCGTCAGCAGGATGTTCAAACATCTTAAGGCAATAATCACACATAATTAGTTAACCTTATAATTTCTTCTTGAAATAAAATCAATTCAATAAGCTCATGGTTCTAATTCAACCAATAACCGTGACCCAAAATGGTCAACTTAACGTATTCATCATACTTAACCATCACTCCAAATGACAATGCCATAAACATCAATTCTTCTATTGGCTACTCGCTTAGAAACTTTCTCACTACCCCCAACGGTCATCATACCAAGGCAGTCCAAGCATACACATGTAACATGTAGGTTCACCCTAACACTGACCAGGTGCAATTATGAACGTACCGTACATGATCATCCTTGCTACCCTCAACGAGTTTCCCATTTCTAGCGACTCTATCAACCTCAAAATATCCTATCTTAAAGTGCCTAACAATACAATCTCACTTTCATTTACTTAGAAGAACGCTGGTTTGAGTCTAGGTATCCGAAATCAACACCTAAATCTCTCAAACTTAAGCTCTGATACCAACTTGTAACACCCTCGAATTTGGTAAGAGCAACTAATTAAAAATTTAATTTTACAATAGGAAAACAATAAATATTCTTCCTATAATTCGGAACCTGAAGAATCTCCAAAATAGAATTTTACATACGACCTCATAATTAATAAATTCCAGACTTATACAAGGACTAAACCAAGGACGGGTGCTACCTAGCTCCAAACAAGTTGCTCTCCACAAGACCAACGCGGGAGACTTCACATTCACGAGCACACAACTAGCACTTTTCTCTTCAAAGTGTCACTAGAACAATTCCCGAACGAAGTCTGTTGCACATGCCGACAAATAAAAAGGTTAGGCTAACGCCTATTGAGTTCAAGAGGTTTAGATGAATAAATATATTTTTAAAAGGAACAACTCCACTTAAAAATCATAACCTTTCAGATGTTTTACTTTAAACCCAGAGACGAATCTTTTCCAATATCGTGCATTTTCAAAGATGAACATCTTATTACAAAACATTCTTTATAAAATGATGCAACCCAAACTTACTCGAAACGAGAATAGGGATTGACTCCCGATTTAAGAAACGTGGGTAGAACGTTATATCCCAAAACACCCAAACACGGATGGGGCAAGATACTCAACCCATAAATCATGGTTAAAACCCGCATGTTCAATATATTACCGAAAACATGGACACTAGGCCCAATATGTAACGCCCTAAAAATCAAGGTGAAATAAAACTGCGGAAATATAGGCAATATGACTTAGCATTTGGTATAAACCTCCCAAAAAGGGGTAAAGTACTAACCTTTACAAAAACCTGAGAATACATATGGAAATCAACAACAAACTAATCTAAATACATCTATCTAGATTACATCGGTTGTCGACCCAAAATCACCAAAAGATGGGACTTAAACAATGCCCAACATTGACTACTAGTCATTCCAAAAATGCCTCTAAGACATGCTCGTCACTCACTACCTTGGCACCCCACCGCTAAGGGAACCTGTTATACATATCATTTGAGAAAAAAGTGTTAGGCTTAAAGCCTAGTGAGAACATACAGTTTATAGAATTCAAGAGATATAAACATTTGTAACATAGATAAATCTTTACAAAACTTTTAGTTTACAAAAGAAGATCTTTAACAATAAAGGACAATCGGTCCAAAAGTTCATCTCGCGATGACGGGGGATACCCGATTTACCAAGGGTGGTGACGGAACACAAAAGTAGGCCACGACCCGAGTTGTGAGCTAAATACTTGGAATCCATGGCCACGAACACTTCGGAACGTACTAAGATGTGAGGGAGGGCCCCCGAGGAAACCAAGTCATACTCGTTCACTAGGACTACATTTGATCCATGACTAGTAACCGGTCTCACATAACCGTACCATAAAGGCCCCCGAGGATCAAATGCATCCATAGCTACAAAATGGGGAAAAGACATCCCAATAATATAAGTCGACTCAAAACCTAGGGATCCACTAGTAATAGTCTAAACTTGTCACAATAACACGTGTGACTAACCAAAGCTAAACGTATAGCTTCCAAAAACATTTATAACCAAAATGCCTTTTTCAAGTTTAACTGCTGATAAGAATGAAAATCATAAAATGAGTTTATATACATTCTTTCAAGTAAAACACATAAATGTACAAGTAAATCTCCATTTTACTCTCAATAAGATCAAACCCTAAAATATCCCAAAAACTCAAGTTAGGTCAAAATGCCATAAACTTAGATCCAAAACCATAGAGATATATAGGAGTTCAAAAATGTAACCTTTGATATGTATAAAGTTTGTAAAATGATAGTAGGAACTCACGAAGTAGGTTTTAGAAGAAAACCCCAAAATGCTAGGTTGGACCTCTTGGAGAAGATGACAATGGAGGTGAAACTTCAAACCCGAAACCTTGAATGGAACACTTGATTCAAGCAATAAATGGGATGATTGGTGGTTGGAGAAACCCTAGAGGAGTAAATGAGGAGGGAGGAGGTTTGAGAGAAAGAGACTTGAAAGATGAAATGAGAAATGAATGAGTTTTGGGAATAAAATCTCATAAAACCCACTTTGATGAAGTCCCTGACAAAACGCACGACCTGTGCGTTTTTGCTGCAGGAGGAACGCACGACCCGTGCGAAACCTACTGACACGACCCCTGACTTAGCGCACGACCCGTGCGGAATTTCTGAAGGAGGGCGCACGACCCGTGCGCCCTGTAGACCAGCGCAGGCAGCCCCTGTTCCTTTAATTCTACTTCACAAACGACCAAACGAAATTCGGGGTGTTACACAATACTCACACGACTATGAATTGAAAGGCAACCAATTATTAAAGCATGGGGAGGACGTATTTCATTCACACCTTAATATACGTGGAGGGAGATCCAATGTTAAGGTCCTCATTTACTGTCAACCACATAAGTCCAATGACAATAAAGTAAAATGTCAATGTATTTAAAATGTTGTTAGCCGACAACGGGGAAAACCCGCATCCGTTGAGCGTGGAGGAACACAAAAGTATGTCACACATTCAACGTTAATCGCATGACACCTCACGACATAAAAGCCCAAGTGTCCCTACGACTTCTTTAACAAGTTTCACCTCAAGATAGTTGACCTTGATGAACATTCCGAAGAACTCCACCTTGAAGGCCCGACACACTTAAAGACTACCTCTCAGGCATTACTTCAAGCGGCGGAGGTCCTAGTGCCTACCTCCTCGGTAGCACCACCAGACTCAACCCTCCTAGTGCCTACTTGTAAAGTTTACGGTCGTAAAACATGGGTACCGGGGTTAAACCCCGCAATACCCAATTGACCATCCAAAACAGACTGACTACGTGCCTATGGATTCAATGCAACGCAGTCTAATATTACACACCTTCATAGGAATGACCAACACACTCGAGCATGTAATAAACATCAATATGCAACACGATGCATTAGTATGTAAACCATAACCGGACTCTACATCGAGCCATTAAAACCGGACAAGTGCCCTCAAGACTCTTTTAAGTCAATACCGAGCTAAAATGCTCAAAACCCTTTTTGACCAACGATTAATAATTCCCAAATAATAAACGCAATCGACTCACGTCATGCAAACACACTCCAAATACATGTGTAGACTCCAATACAATATAGATTGGGACAATTGGTTTTCCAAATGGATTTATACCCTTACATCCCATAACCCAAAATCACGTCTTATTCTCAAACAAACACTAGAGTGTCCTTTTTACCAAATAATCTCCATTCATGCAATAAATCGTTAAAACACTTTAAAATGACTTACTTTTAAAATGCCCAAAAATCCCAAAGTGGGTGCTTTGCAAATACTTCAAATAATCAACTCACCAAATACCCCAACAAATGATATTTTCATGCACACATATAAACACTTTAAAATGAACATTTTTGGCATGTACAACGTTTTCACAAATCAACTTGAACTCACTTTGCTAGATTTAGGCTAAATCTAGATTTTACCCCGACTTGAGCTTTCTTGAAGAAATTCGAATCCACAAGCAAAATCCTTCAAAAACCTAGATCCATAGATTTCCAACCATAAGTATACATATTCAACCACATTTAATCGTTCCCCAAACATTTAACATGAAGATCTCATCTTATCTCCAAAACCCTAATTTCCATAGATGAAGAAAAGAGAAAGTTACCTTACCCACAACTTGAATCCATCAACAATGCACTTCTAGGTCACCAAAATGAGCCATAAACTCCCAACTTCGAAATGATGAAAGGGCTAGGTGGAAACCCTAGAAAATTAATGGAGATGATGAAGAAGGTGAAGATATCTTAGCTCTAGCTTCCAACCATGCTAGATTTAGGAGAAACACTTGGTTTATAAAAGGAAAAGCTCCAAAATAGGCTAGGGTTTATGAGAGGATGAGAGGGGTCGGTTTTGGGAGAGAAGAAGAAGGAGTAGAAATGAGAAATGGGGAAAATGACTGAAAATCGCGACCTTAACAACACTGCTACCCGCCGGCGACATTGACACGGCGACTATGCCCTTAGCATAGTCGCGGGGCATAGTCGCCTGCTTCCCCAAGCTCGCGGTACCATTCCAGCGATATTGACACGGCGACGGTGACACTTGTCACTGTCGCGGGCACTATCGCCCCACCCCTCCGAGTCTCGAAATTTGACTTTTTCCAACCGTATACGACTCTCCAAGAGCACCACTGCAAGCTTACATAAAAACATGACTTAGGGACCACTCACTAGACTCAAACATGGACATTCAAAAACTCCATGATGAAAAAACCGACTCCTATGCCTATGGATCAATCGCATTACAGTCTAAATATTACATGACTCCAAATGAATGGACTAATGCATTCAAAACATGTAATAACCAACATTTGTGCAATAATTGCATTTCCATAAAATGCTCCATATGAGCCATTTAAACTGAACAACGTCCCAAAACTCATTAGAGTATAAGTTAAGCCATAAGGCATCATAATTTTTTTTGGCAATAAGATAAAGCCAATATGGCTACATAAGGTGAAGTACAACTTTCCCAAAAAATGGTATTTTTCCAACGTATAATTGGATGATGGCCTAAACCATAAGGTTCACATTTTCCAAAATACTCATAAGGTCAAGAATGACTGTTTCCATTAACTCACACTTTTAAAGCCAAAGGAGCTTAAAGCTCCAATATTCAAAACTTGTAAGTTGGGTGAAATCCTAAAATAAACCATAATCAAATAATTACCCATAAAATTCCAACTCTTAAGATCATTCCATTAAAACCATTTATAACCCAATGTGCACATTTTAGAAGCCAACGAAATGTGTTACCCAAATTCTTCAAATGTCCAAGAAAATCGTTACTAGTGGACAAATATCCTTTTTGGTGGCCAAAAGGCCCAATAACATACTGTAAATCATTTATAAATATTTGACGACTCAATATGCCCAAGAACGCCAAAAATTACAAAACTCATTAAATATAAAGTGAACACATGAATGTATGTTCAAAACACAAAATATTTATATTTGACATGTATATAGTTTTTGTAATGCAACTAGAACTCACCTTGCTATATTTAGACTAAATATAGGTTTTACCCACAAAACTTAAGCTCCTTGGATGTATTGAAACCTTCTAGATCCTAGCTTCAAGCTCTCAACAAAGATCCTTACCCATAAACACTTCCAAAGTTATATCAAGTCATAACAAAATGGAAAAGAAAAGGGGAATATCAAAACCCTAGTTTCTTAGGTGAAGAAATGAAGAGATTACCTTAATCACAACCTTTGAACCAACAAAGCTTAAGCTCTTGATGATCAATAAATGTTCCCAACAAACCCTAGGTTTATAATAAATGGGGAGAGGGTTTCGAGGGAGAAAATCACCAAAGAAGCTCTAAAAACGGACTCAATACTGATTTTGGAGAGAAATGAGTGTGAACTTCGTCAAAGAGGGTTTTTATATGATCAGACCTAATCGGGCGACTATGCCCGACGACTTTGCCAATGGCATTGTCGCCGACAATGTCGTCGCTATGCCCCCTGCTACTGGCCGAATTCGGTGTTTTACCCGCACTCGACGACAATGACATGCAATTATGCCCTTGGGTATTTGTAACACTCATAATTTTTGGGCAAGTATAATTTCAAGTTAGTGTAGAAATCAACCTTTTATCGGAAAAAAAAAATAGAATTTTGGGATAAAATCCAAGATTTTATAGTCTTGTTGGATGAAGAATTCAAATACGAGCCCAACAATTTTTTCCGGAGCAAAATCGGAGCTAAAACGAAGAAGTTATGGCCAAAACAGTGTTCGGTACATTCCGCCTATAATGATAGCGATTGTGACACTGTCACTATAGCATGTCACAATCGCTGAAAGCCAAAATCTCTCGTTACAACCTGAGCGATTGTGACACTGTCACAATCGCATACAGGTACCAGAGTGTTAAAAATGCGATTTTTTAGCTTTGTTCTCATTTCTCATTTCTCAAACTCTATCCCTTCTCTCCCAAATTGGTTGATTTTCACCTAGTTCGAACCCTAACTCATTTTGGGGATTTTTTTGTGGAAATCAAATTGTTCCTTCATCTTCAAAGCTTGTGATTACAACCTGAAGTGCTAGATCAAGTGTTCATCCTCATTTCTTGAGATTTCTAGGATTTTGCTAAAATATAAGTGGTGAGTTCATTCTACTCTTTTCTAAACTTTCATATGAGTTATAAATGCTCCATTGATGACTTCCTAGTGTTTATGTTTTTGAATTTTTGGTTTGGATGATTTTGGGGAAGTTAGGTCAAAATTAGGGTTTTGGTCAAAATGGAGATTCTGATATAAGATGTTTGGGGAATGATCTAAGTGCTTGGATATGTATATTTATGTTTGGAAACTTATGGATCTAGGTTTTTGGAAGAATTGCTTGTGGATTCAAGTTTCTTCAAGAAAACTCATATTGGAGTAAAATCTAGATTTTGCCTAAATCTAGCAAAGTGAGTTAAAGTTGATTTGTGAAAACTATGTACATGCCAAAATGTCAATTTTAAAAGTGTTTGTGTTTTACCTAATAATTATCAAATGTTGGAGTAATTGATGGGTTTTACTTAATTTGGGATATTTGGTTTTAAAATCATGTGAAACATCCACATTCGGGATTCTTGGGTATTTTGATAAGTGATTACTATAAATATGTCCCTTTTGGCGATTTATTATACGAATAAAGTGTAATCAATGGTTTATGCATTTTTGGTGTATTTGGTTTTATGAGTCATTGGAAAACGCACGTTTTCGTATTAAGGGATATTTTGTAAACATAAGGGTATGAGTCATTTTGGAAAATCGTTCGTCCAAATCCGTAATGAGTTTCAGCTATCATATCTTCGAGGTATGTGTTTACATAAACGTTGTTTAAATGCGTTTTATTATATGAGAACCGCTATTTCTCGGTCTATTGGGTTTTAGCCTTTAGCCCGATTCTGACTTAAAAGAGTCTTAAGGACATTTGTCCCATTTTAATGGCTCGATGTAGAACCCTATTTATGATTTGCATCTTGTTGCATATTAATGATAATTACATGCTCGAGTGCATTAGTCATTCCTGTGTAGTCATGTAATTTAGACTATGTTGCATTGGATCCATAGGCACGTAAGTCAGTCTTTATTTGATGGTCAATTGGGTCTTGTGGGATTTGACTCTGGGACCCATGTTTTATGACCTTAATCTTTCAAGTGTACACTAGGATGGATGAGTCCGGTTGTGCTATCGTGTTGATGGGCGTTTGGGGTCTCCGCCATGTCGGGGAAATGCCATGGTTGTAACCCCCGACTGTGTCGGGCCTTTGGTGGTATTCATGGTAATATTATCTAAGATCAACTGTCTCTTTTGGTGTAGCTTGAAAGGAGTCTTAGGGGAATTTGGGCTTTTATGTCATGAAGTGTCATACGATTAACGTTGTATGAGTGACATATTTTTGTATTCCTCCACTCTCAATGGATAAGGGTCTCCCCCGTTGTCGTCCAACAATATTTTAGATATTATAATGTCCTTGCTTTATTATCGTTGGGCACATCCCTTCCCTTTTTGCACAACCTCTTATGTTATATAGCAGCACTCAGCAACATCCAACAACTCTAGTCCTTCTGGTTTGCACTAAAGTGGCTTAAGTAGCCCTCGAGGAGTCCGTTTATTCTCTCCGTCTGAGGGCGCCAGAATTTAGCTACCCGGTAGATCCATTAAGGCCCAATGAAACCCTTTAAAGACCAATAGATCCATTAAGGCCCAATGAAACCCTTTAAAGCCCAATATAACCCCTTAAAGCCCGATAGATCCATTATGGCCCAATGAAACCCTTTAAAACCCAATAGAACCCCTTAAAGCCTGATAGATCCATTAAGACCCAATGAAACCCTTTAAAACCCACTAGAACCCCTTAAAGCCCGATAGATCCATTAAGGCCCAATGAAACCCTTTAAAGCCGATAGATCCATTAAGGCCCAATGAAACCATTTAAACCCCAATAGATCCATTACGGCCCAATGAAACCCTTTAAAGCCCAATATTTAAAGCTCGATAGATCCACTAAGGCCCAATGAAACCCTTTAAAGCCCAATAGAACCCCTTAAAGCTCGATAGATCTATTAAGACCCAATGAAACCCTTTAAAACCCAATAAAACTCTTTAAAACCTAATAGATCCATTAAGGCCCAATGAAACCCTTTAAAGCCCAATAGAACCCTTTAAACCCCGATAGATCCTTTATGGCCTAATAAAACCCTTTAAAGCCCGATATATTCATGAAGGCTCAATGAAACCCTTTAAAGCCCAATAGAACCCCTTAAAAGCCCAATAAATCCATTAAGGCCCAATGAAACCCTTTAAAGCCCAATATAACCCTTTAAAGCTCGATAGATCCATTAAGGCCCAATGAAATCCTTTAAAGCCCAATTGAACCCCTTAAAGCCCGATAGATCCATTAAGGCTCAATGAAACCCTTTAAAGCCCAATAAAACCCTTTAAACCCCGATAGATCCATTAAGGCCTAATGAAACCCTTTAAAGCCCGATAGATCCATTAAGGCCTAATGAAACGCTTTAAAGCCTAATAGATACGTTTAAAGCTCGATAGATCCATTAAGGCCCAATGAAACCCTTTAAAGCCTAATATAACCGTTTAAAGCCCGATAGATCCATTAAGGCCCCAATGAAACCATTTAAAGCACAATAGAACTCTTTAAAGCATGATAGTCCATTAAGGCTCAATGAAACCATTTAAAGCACCATAGAACCTTTAAAGCCCGATAAAACCCATTAAGATCCATTATAGTCCAATAAGACATTTTATGACTTATTAAGGTACAATAACAATACACACAAGCACACATACTATCTATACATTAACATGTACACATGCATACAACACATATATACATCATATGATATTACCAAACAACACACACATACTATCTATACATTAACATATACACATGCATACACCAATATATATACACATATACAACAATATATATAGATCCATCGCGATTTAACAAACAACACATGTATACATACATATATATATATATACACACACATATAACACAGACCCACATATATATATACATATATATATATAAATATATATAACACATACACATGCATACATATAACACATAAACATGAGAAAATAAGGAAAATAAAAAAATTTCGTCGCTAAGCCGTCACTAATTAGCGACGGATTAGTGACGGATTCCACGTTTCCGTCACTAATCCGTCGCTAAATAGTGACGGACACATGGATTTTAATTTTTATTTATTTTTTAAATAGAAATAAATTTATTCCGTCACTAATTAACGATGGAAATTTCTGTCACTGATTTTCTATCACTAATCCGTCACTTAGCGACGGAAATTTTCGTCACTGATTTTCCGTCACTAATTAGCGACGGACGCGTGAATTTTCATTTATTATTATTATTTAAATAGAAAATTATATATTCCGTCGTTAATCCGTCACTAATTAGTGACGGAATCTATTACGTCGCTAATCCATCGCTAATCAGTGACGGATTAGTGACGGACCATAATCCGTCACTAATCAGTGACGAAAATTTCCGTCACTAATACCTCTTTTTTTAGTAGTGTATATATAATTAATATTACTTAAAAACATGATGTTAAAACATATAAAAGTAGTAATTAATGAACTATTTGTTTAAGATTATCATCATACCTTACTTTTTGTGAATAATAATGCCAAAAACCACCAAAAAAACTCAAAAAAAGGCCAAAAATCGTCAAAAGAGAGTTTTTTTTCGAGAATGAGCCATATTTGTAACACCCTCAAATTTGGAAAGAGCGACTAATTTAAATTTTTGAATAATACCTCAAAGGATAATAAAATCTCTTACTACAAATCCATAATTGAAATACATTTCTAGGTTGAACCATCAACAAATAATTAAAGTCTTATATAAAGACTAACTAAAGTCAGGTGTTACTATAACCCAATAACAGTCGCTATCTCCAATATAAGTGCGGAAGACTTCATCAAGCTAATCACCTCTTCGAGCACACGACTAACGCTCATCTCCCACAGAGACGCGAGAACTAAACCCGAAATGGAACCTGATGCACATGCCGACAAATAAAAAGGTTAGGCTAACGCCTAGTGAGTTCAAGGGTTTTATATCATGATCATAAAGGAAATCGTAAAACAGAAGTATTGTAACTTATAATCATGATCTTTTAAAATGAATTACTTTAAATATGAAAACGACCCGTTTTCCAATAGTATGCAATTTATAAATGAACGCCTCAACGCCAAACATTATTTCATGAAGTAATGCAACCCAATGCTTACTTAAGACGTGAATAATGGTAAATGCTCAAACGTTGAAATTTGAATAAAACTTTATAAATCAAACGACCGAAATAAGAGTAAACTCAAGCCTTCAAAATTATAACGTATGAGTAATAACCCAAACTCAAAACGTCACCGAAAACAAGGATAAAACTAAATACCCAAAACAACACTTTTCGGTGACGGGGGAGACCCGAATTCCATGGCTAGTGGCGGAACACAAAAGTAGGCCGCATTCCATGTTATTGGGCTCACCATACTATGATCAAGGTCACGGACACGGCGGCTCGTACTAAGATGTGGGGGAGGGCACCCAATGATTCCTAATCATGCTCATTCACTAGGATTTACATTTACGACCCACGGCTAGTATCCGGTCCCACATAACCGTACCAAGTTTCCACCCTAGGGTCCAAGTCTCAACTAGCTACAAATGGGAAATAACTATCCCATAAAAACAGGCTCAGAAATTACATCACGGATGCAGGTTCGGGTATTGGACTCCACAAGCCCTCACCGTATTATCCTCGAAATCCCATGACTAATTCTAGTGCCAACATATAAATAATAGCCCATTTTCTTTAAATAATAAAGACCGACTCATATGCCTATGGATCCACTGCATTACAGTCTAAAACATTACATGACTCCAATAGAATGACCAACGCACTCAAAGCATGTAATTATCAAATGATACGTATTAAGCGAAATCATACTCACAACTCCACGACGGGCTATTAAACCGAACAATTGTCCCCAAGACTCATTTTAGTCAAACCGATCCAGAACTCAACAAAATTGCTTTATCGTACAATAAATGTCAGCGTAAACAATAAAACATTTTTAACCAACGGTCATGAAACTCAACGACTAAAAGTTCGATTAACCCAAAACACAAAGTTGGTTGAGGCAAACCATTTTCCAAATGAACCCATACCCTTATATTTCCAAAATACCTCATGACACAATGATATGCATTTTCCCAAAACGGGTTTATAAGATCAAGTACACAGAAATGACAATTACGTCAAATAAGCTCCATTTGTATAAAATTGTCAAGGATACATGTCAACACGATTTATTTATCAAAATGCCCAAGAATGTATGTTAAATAAGTTTATAAAGTTCACTTCCAAATAACCAAAACTTATCAGTAGTTAACAAATTTCATGTAAAGCACAAAAAACTTTAAAATAACCATTTTGGCATGTACACCGTTTTCACAAATCGACTTGAACTCACCTCGCTAGATTTAGGCTAAATCTAGATTTTACCCCAACTTGAGCTTCCTTGAAGAAATCTGAATCATCAAGCCAAATCTTCCATAAACCTAGATCCACAAGTTCCTAACCATAAGTAATCTTGTTCAACCATTTAGAATCGATCCCCAAACATTTTATATCAAAAATCTCCATTTTGGCCAAAACCCTAGTTTTGACCTAATTTCTTCAAAATCCCCCAAACCGAAATTTGGGAAACATAAACACTAGGAAATCATCAATGGAACATTTATAACTTATATCAAAGTTTAGAAACTAGGAGGATGAAATCACCACTTAGGTTTTGGTGAAAACCTAGAAAACCCCAAATTCCTTGAAGGTGGTGGTGATGATGATGAGCTCTTGACCTTTGCTTCCAATCCACCACCAAATACTCTTTAATCTACCCAAAAATGACAATCTAGCCTTGAAAAGCTCTAAAAACGAAACCATAGCATTTTGAATCACTCAAAACAGAGTAGAAATGAGCAAGATATGACCAAATGAAGAAAATCCCGATTTTATGCAATGTGAGATTGGCGTGACCCTGACATGCTACAGTGCCATTTGTCACTGTAGCGGGCACTGTTGCGCGAGATGGCATGACCCTGACATGCTACAGTGACATTTGTCACTGTAGTGGGCACTGTCGCGCGAGATGTACCGAGGGTACCTTGCCTCGCGCGACCCTGCCATGCTATAGTGCCATTTGTCACTGTAGCGGGCATTGTCACGCGAGATGTACCAAGGGTTTTTCGACCGTTCTTCGACCGCTTTCTCGACGACTTTCCCGTCCGTTTCCCGACCGTTTTTACCGGTCGTTCCTCGACCGTTCTCCCGGCCATTCCTCGACCGTTCTCTCGGAACATTTGATGTTATTATGCCAGATATCCTGCCATTGTCATAATTACATGGCACATTTGTTGGGACGACCAACCACTTGGTAATCGTCGTTGCTATTGTGACATATGTCACAACTGCATGGCACTATAGCCGGGACTACCACACTTTCAGTACCATTGGTGCTATTGTGACAAATGTCACAACCACATGTCACTATAGCCGAGACGACCATACTCTTAGTACCATTGGTGCTATTGTGACTAATGTCACAACCACACGACACTATATCCGAGACGACCGTACTCTTAGTACCATTGGTGCTATTGTGACAGGTGTCACAACCACTTGACACTACAACCATACTCCATATGTGGTTCTTCCTTTACCTATTCACCTAGTTCAACACTTTTCTTCAATTAGGATAGAAATCCAGGGTGTTACAATCCTCCCAACCTTAAAAGAGATTTCGTCCTCGAAATTTAATTCGTACACAAAACATTTTAATACTACACAATACTGAGGATCAGTCCGATAATTGTCTTTTCATATACTCCTCATAAAAGGGTAACATTCTGAAGATATAATCCTTTAATAACATCGTTTTCACAAAACGGCCAATTCATTCCCTCCAAGGATGCGTCTCTATCCCAATTCATCCGTAAATGATGTTCGATAACCACTTTACAAAACCTGACATGATGATTTTCGTGAAGACTCTCACATCCAATATCCACCCCGAAACGTTACACTTATACCATAGAGAACATCGAATCTTACTGGAGCCACTTCTAACCACATGATCTCAATTATCTCCCAACCTTAGGTGACACGTACTACCTCAAGGGTAGCTTGTGATATCAACTTCTCATTGACTAATCCGACCCCGCTCAACTCAATTTTGAATCCGTATTCCAATTACCAACACCAACCGAAAGAATTCACAAAATTCTTTAATAATACACCTTTGATATTGGTAAAGTTTTTTTCCCAAGGACGTATCAATACGCCTTCCGGGGAGTTGGTTAATTCATATTAGGCTATCACACAACTCCGATCTATTCTCAAACTTCAAACATTCCATCAATATGATCCCTACCACATCAAGAATATCATACACATCAATACTTAATTACCAACATCTAAATTCCTTTAAATTCCACCACGGTGATATTAACATTTCTCATGATACCACGGGGATACTTCCAAACATTCCAAAGATCATTGACCTCAAAAGAACAAGTCGGCTTGCACTGAGCCGCTCCCCAAAAAGATTTGAAGTTGACACCTAATATGGAATTAAAAACCCCATATCATACATCTTTACGAACAAACCATAACGTCGTCATTATTCACGAATACCCATTAAGATGGTACACCACCGACACATAACATGTTGCCTCACAGTTAACCCACTAATTCAAATTCATCCATACGTAAACGACCGCACAAGGCCTTAACCTTAAGTTTTACCGAAAGGGGAAAGATCACCACTTACACAACTGAGATTATTACATCAAACTACTAGCTTAATTATACATACACAAACAGACTTCATGAGGTCAAATTCCCAATATTTAAATATGTCCACAATTTGGGTCGTCCGCCATTTCCAATTCTCAAGGACTCCTTTAGTCCCCACTTACAATTCCTTTCACAACATGGGTTTAAATATGTAGCTCTAATGAGTTCAAGGTTTTGCAATTATAGGACTCAACAAATATGCCAATTGAGATTTTATAATACTTTCAAATGCAAAATCTTTATAACAATTATTCGTTTGTGTAAAAATTCCACTACCTTCACTTGGTAGTCGTGCAAATTAGTCATAAACGCCACACATATAAAACCATTTTGAAAAGCATTCGATCATTACCCTCGCTAATACTGACAATAACAAAAGATGTTCAACAACTTTTCAAATGGACCACTATGGTCCTAACATGCATCAAGTTATGGCGTGTACGTAAAAATAATTTTTTTTTGTACTAGAACAATGGGTAACAAATAGTTGTACAAATTTCAAAAGAGGGACTTCCCAAGTTCAAGCTCCAAAATTCTCTTTTAACCCTAAAATGACATGGGGTAAAATTTCCAAACAAGGGCCGCATACATCAATTTATTTCCCAAATCTAGTTATACGATAGGTGCATGCGATTTGGCAAGACGTAAGATAATTTAAATCGATTTCAAGCTTTTAAACCGCATAATAAAATGCTCATAGTCCCAAAATAGTGGCTACCATGATATGCACACCGATAAACCAATATAATGCATCGTGTGGAACTATAACAGTAAAATCAACAACTGAAGAAGGTACAAAGCAAAAGTTCAGTTCGGACCATCATAGGTCCTTCATATGTTTACTCACGCCAAAAGTATAAATCAATTCAAATGCTAAGTAGTGTATGACGAAATATACTTGTATAAAACTCAAAGTGCAAACATGCGATGTTAAGATTCTCAAGGCGTCTCTTGCGGTTGCGAAAAGACATGTTGTAACACCCGTAATTTCTGGTAAGTAAAGGTCACTCGGACATTTTTGGAACTTGTAAATGGTGGGATTTTGTCGGGAAAACAATATTTAAAGTCCTTTAGAGTATCAGGGGCGTTGGCGTTGAAAAAGTTGAGTTTCGGGGCTTAGGAAGGGTCCCGCGACAATGTCCGACGACTATGATAGTGTCATAGTCGCACTGTCACAATCGCATGGAGTGTACCGTGAGCTGGTACACACCAGCGACTATGACCAGCGACATTGCCCAGGGCAATGTCGCCTGGAAATGTCGCACCAAGGGCCTGAGAGGCTGTCAAATACGGGATTTCAGCCATTCTTCCCATTTCTTACTTCTAACCTCTTCCCTTTCTCTCCCAAATCAGTTCCCTTCTTCCCTATCAAACCCTAAACCATTTTGGAGAATTTTCTCCTCTAAAACAAGTGTTTCTTCTTCATCTAGCATCTTGGAAACTAGAGCTAAGATGTCTTCATCTTCTTCACCATCCTCTTAAATTTATAGGGTTTTCACCCAACCCTTTTTATCATTTTGAAGATTGGGAGTGTATGGCTCATCTTGGTGCGAGCTAGAAGTGTTTGGTTGGTGGATTGGAGTTATGGTTAAGGTAATCTTCTATTTTCTTCATTTATGAAAATTAGGGTTTTGACATAAGTTGAGATCTTTACGTAAAATGTTTGAGGAATAATTCTAATGGCTAAATATGGATATTTATGGTTGGACCCTTGTGGATCTAGGTTTTGGAAGATTTGGGCTTGAAGGTTCAGATTTCTTCAAGGAAACTCAAGTTGGGGTAAAATCTAGATTTAACTTAAATCTAGCAAGGTGAGTTCAAGTTGCTTTGTGAAAACTATGTACATGCCAAAATGTGTATTTTGAAGTAAAAATATGTTTTACTTGGTAATTGTTAAAGTGTGAGTATTTTGATAAGTTTTCATACTTGGTAAAATTGGGTTGTCTTAATCTCATGAAATGCTTATATTTGGGTTTTGAATATTTCAATAAATAGCATGCATTATGTATTATTGGGGATTTTGTACAAGTAAAGTCTATTTGATGATTTATACATCTTTGACGATTTCTGTACAAACGAAGTCTAATTCATGACATGTGCATTTTTGGTATAATTGATTTCACAAACCCATTTGGAAAATGATATGTCCCAATCGGGGTCAAGTTTTATGATTAATCACATCTTTGAGGTATGTGTCTGCATAAACGTCATTTAAATGCGTTTTATTATCTGGAACCGTTATTTGTTGGCCAAATGGAATTTAGAGCATTTTAGCTCGTTTTTGACTTAAAAGTCCCGAGGACATTTGTCAAATTTTAATGGCTCAATGTAGAGTCCCATCTATGATTTACATCTTAATGCATCTTATTGCATATTAATGATATTTACATGCTCGAGTGCGTTGGTCATTCATGTGTAGTCATGTAAGGTTAGACTGTGTTGCATTGGATCCACAGGCACGTAAGTCAGTCTTTATTTGGTGGTCAACTGGGTATTACGGGGTTAGACTCCAGGACCCATGTTTTATGACCTTAACTTTTCAAGTGTACACTAGGAGGGCTAAGTCCGGTTGTGCTATCATGATGTTGGGCGTTTCATGATGGGCGTTTGGGACCTCCGCCATTCAGGGCAATGCCATGGTTGTAGTCCTCGGATGTTGCCGGACCTTTGGCGGTATTCGTGATAAGATTTGCTAAGGTCAGCTGTATCTTTTGGTGTAGCTTGAAGGGTGTCGTAGGGGCACTTGGGCTTGCGTGTCGTGAAGTGTCATACGATTAACGTTGTATGAGTGACATACTTTCGTGTTCCTCCACTCTCAACGGATACGGGTCTCCCCCGTCGTCGGCCAACAATATTTTGGATATTTAATTGTCCATGCTTTAATACTTGGATTTCATCCCATTTTGTGGTCGCATGAGTATTGAATCTTAGTCACATGTTTTCAATGGCATATTATATTATATGGGTTGTTTTCCCATGATTTTATGAGTTGAGTATTATGCCCCACCCGTGTTTTGGGTGTTTCGGGATATAAAGTTTATCCACGTTTCATTATTGGGAGCCGTCTTCTATTCACGTTTGAGTGAGTTTTGGGCGGCATCTTTTTTATAAAGAATGTTTTGTATTGAGATCTTCGTCCTCAAAATGCATGTCATTGGAAAACGAGTCGCTTTCATAGTTAAGTTAAGTCATTTTGAAAGATCATGATTTAAACTGCATTCTTCCCTTTTAACGAAATATTTATTCATGTTGAAAACTCTTGAACTCACTAGGCGTTAGTCTAACCCTTTTTATTTGTCGGCATGTGCATCAGGTTCTAGTTGGGGAAGAGTACTAGTGAGACTATGAAGAGATGAGAAATAGGGTTATGCTTGAGGGTGTGTAGTTTGATGAAGCCACCTCCCGTTATCTCGGGTATAGCAATTTGTATTGGGTTTAGTATCACCCGACCTTTAATTAGTCTATGTGTAAGACTGTATTTGTTTGGTTGATGGTTATATATAGAATAGTAATACAAGTATGGTCATGATGTATGATGTCTTACCTTCCTTTGAGGCATTATTGAAAATTTTAAATTAGTTGCTCTTATCATTTTCGAGGGTGTTACACATGTGCAAGACCCGCGTAAGATACGACGTTCAATAAAACTCATTAATTTACATGCAATATAATTAAAGCCTACGCATTTCATAATTAACTTGTGCGTAGTAAAACATCGTAAATAATACTTCATAAAACTCAACAAGACTCACACGGAATAAAAATTTTCAATAAAACTCGAACACCAAAATATGGTAATAACTTTTTCCTCTAAAACCTTAACATATGTGGAGGAGGTCCAATGTCAAGGTCATGAATCGCAATTACTTGTCCAAGACTCTAAACAATATCAAAACAAGGACATCACAATATCCAAAAATAATGTTGAACAACAACGAGGATAAAGAAAATCTTGACAAAGTTTGTATCCACATGCAATAAAATAATTTTATGCACGTTTAAAATCATAGTTTAAATAATTGCGTGTGCTAAACATTTTTCCAATATTTCGTAATATAATCCACATGGTGATTTGGAAACATGAGAAATAACTGATGCAATTTATTTCAGAAATAAATTTTGTGCATGAATTTGGTCGGCACTCAACATCTCGAAATCACGCTCCTCAATTTCATACTATTGTCATCCGGATGCTTAAACATCTTAAAACAATAATCAAATGTTTCATCCGTCTATCTTACAATTTCTCCTCGAATAAAGTCGATTCCATAAATTTATGGTTCTAATCCAACCAATCATTCCGACCCGAAATGGTCCACTTAATGCAATCACCATGCTTACTGTCACTCCAAGTGACAACTGCTAAAATCATCAACTCCTTCTAACGGTTACTCATTTAGAAACTTCTTCACTACCCCAATGGTCATCATACCAAGGCGGTTCAAACATACACATGTAACACGTAGGTTCACCATAACACTGGCCATGTGCGATTATGAACGTACTGTACATGGTCATCCTTGTTACTCTCGACGTGATTCTCGTTCCTAGTGACTCCATCAACCTCAAAATATCGTATCTTAAGGTATCTAATGGTGCAACTTCTCTTTCAATCACTTAAAATAACGCTAGTTTGAGCCTAGGCATCCAAAATCAATACCTAATTCTCTCAAACTTAAGATCTGATATCAACTTGAAACACCCTAAAATTTGGAAAGAGCGACTAATTTAAATTTTTGAATAATACCTCAAAGGATAATAAAATCTCTTAGTACAAATCCATAATTGAAATACATTTCTAGGTTGAACCATCAACAAATAATTAAAGTCTTACATAAAGACTAACTAAAGTCGGGTGTTACTATAACCCAATAACAGTCGCTATCTCCAATTTAAGTGCGGAAGACTTCATCAAGCTAATCACCTCTTCGAGCACACGACTAACGTTCATCTCCCACAGAGACGCGAGAACTAAACCCGAAATGGAACCTGATGCACATGCCGACAAATAAAAATGTTAGGCTAACGCCTAGTGAGTTCAAGGGTTTTATATCATGATCATAAAGGAAATCGTAAACCGGAAGTATTGTAACTTATAATCATGATCCTTTAAATTAATTACTTTAAATATGAAAACGACCCGTTTTCCAATAGTATGCAATTTATAAATGAACGCCTCAACGCCAAACATTATTTCATGAAGTAATGCAACCCAACGCTTACTCAAGACGTGAATAATGGTAAATGCTCAAACGTTGAAATTTGAATAAAACTTTATAAATCAAACGACCGAAATAAGAGTAAACTCAAGCCTTCAAAATTATAACGTATGGGGAATAACCCAAACTCAAAACGTCACCGAAAACAAGGATAAAACTAAATACCCAAAACAACACATTTCGGTGACGGGGGAGACCCGAATTCCATGGCTAGTGGCGGAACACAAAAGTAGGTCACATTCCATGTTATTGAGCTCACCATATTAGGATCAAGGCCACGAACACGCCGGCTCGTACTAAGATGTGGGGGAGGGCACCCAATGATTCCTAATCATGCTCATTTGCTAGGATTTACATTTACGACCCACGGCTAGTATCCGGTCCCACATAACCGTACCAAGTTGCCACCCTAGGGTCCAAGTCTCAACTAGCTACAAATGGGAAATAATTATCCCATAAAAACAGGCTCAGAAATTACATCACGGATGCAGGTCCGGGTATTGGACTCCACGAGCCCTCACCGTATTATCCTCGAAATCCCATGACTAATTCTGGTGCCAACATATAAATAATAGCCCATTTTCTTTAAATAATAAAGACCGACTCATATGCCTATGGATCCACTGCATTACAGTCTAAAACATTACATGACTCCAATCGAATGACCAACGCACTCAAAACATGTAATTATCAAATGATACGCATTAAGCGAAATCATACTCACAACTCCACGACGAGCTATTAAACCGAACAATTGTCCCCAAGACTCATTTTAGTCAAACCGAGCCAGAGCTCAACAAAATTGCTTTATCATACAATAAATGTCAGCGTAAATGATAAGTGCATAATTTGTCACATTCTAGCACTTATTTGTTTTATATTTTCTCTTATTTTTAGTCTTCCAATCACCAAATTTGAGTCTTTTAGTCTGTTTTTACCCTTTTATTGTAGTTGGAGCTATGTAAGAGGAATGTCCCATGTTTGTGTGATTTTTGATGAAGAATTTAATAGTTTGGTATGCTGCAGCAGGAGGCTACAACATGGTCGCAGTTCCAGCAAGTACAAGACGTCACTTCATAAACTTTTTGCAGGAGAATCAGATTCCAGCCGCCTGAAACTGTTTTGCAAGCTGGAGCTGGTGGCATCTTTTAAAGAATATCATTATATTTTTTGAAGAAAGCATCTTTGTACTCCTATTACCCATTGGGTAAAGACCTTTGGTTTAAGGAATCTTTGTACTCCTTATTAGACATTTTGATGATCTTTTGATGCCCTCCTCTTATATAAATAGAGGTTTAATTTCAGGAGTTTGAGATGCAACTTAGATGTAATTTGAAGCTTGCGTTTTCAAGTAAACATTAGCTTTAATATTTAGTTTAATTGTAGTTTCTTTGACAAGGGAAGCAACTAGGTGGTTTTCTAAAACTACTTAGTAGCAATTGTCATCTTTTATTTGTTTTAATTTAAATAATCTTTTGGAACTTTATATTTCATGTCTTTACATTTCGCTTTTACATTCATGTCTTGTATTTATTTTCAAGCGATGATGGGCTAATACCCCTAGCTTGGGTGTAAGTAAGGGTTGGGAGATAAAGGCCTTTGTGATAGTGGAAGATTGCTTTAGCTATCGGCCATCCTCCTTGTTATTCACCCTATGTTCCTAAGTTTCATCTGAGTGTTTCTTGACAAAGTGACGCATGTTGTTCCACTTAGATGAGTTGGACTTGCATTCAAGACAATGTAAATTTTAGAACATCGGAGTGTTGTGGTAGGTAATACCGTATCAATCCCTTGGGATTGTGAACTACATGAAAAGAGCAGTAAGATTTGCACGACATTGGTTGGGTCTCCCAAATGTGTGGAGCTGCCAGTACATAGTCTCATCTGCACCTTGAAAGAGGGCTTCTCAGTTCAGTAGTAAGGTTGAGAACCAATGTTGCAGCTTCATGCTGTAGCAGTCTACCTAAACACATTGTAGCTAAACTCCAGTCTGAACTTACACCCATGCACTTTCTTTACTGTTTTAAATCCATTTCAAAGTTGTCAACTCACTCAAAGATCATTCCTTCGAATTCTCTAATTGAAATCACCTTTTAAGTTGGCTTGGATTGATTGCTTGCTTTAATTGTCTCTGTGGGATCGATATTCGGTACTTAGTACCACTTTATTAATTGTTTTCAAAACGATACTGGTTTGGCATGTATACTTGTGTGCTATTCCTTTATTAAAAAAATAGGGATACATTTCCTATAGACCAAGTTTTTGGCGTCGTTGCCGGGGACAAGCCAAAGCAAGAATTTTCTTAAGTCACTTTTAATCTGATTTTTCTAGTCAAACTTTGTTACTGATTTTTGGTTGCATGCCACGTTTGTTTCACGGTGAAGTACTTGATTTAGATCCTGATATTGAAAGAACATTTCGAAGAAGGAGAAGAATACAAAGAAATATAGCATCGATTCTTGAAGCATTCGAAATGGATGGACCAATGAATGGACCACAACTGAGGCCTGATGTAACGCCCTGTTTTTTCCCCATAAGATCATAACCTTTACATATGCGGAAGCGTTCTAACAACTGTACAATAGCCTAACATTTATAATGGCTATTTTAAGAACTATAACTCGTCGTGCGATCCCTTCATGTCTTATCCTGATCTTACCTGAGATACATATATGGAATATGTAAGCTTTATGCTTAGTGAGTAGTTATGGTTTAATGAAGAAACCATCTTTCATAAAATATATGGTTTTAGTGCATAGATTATAGAATAACAATTCAATACACTTCTCATAATTATGCATAATAACATTGATGCATAAAACCATTTCTATAAAAACATCATCTTCTTTTAGTGCGAGATCTCATATGTGTAAGTATGCCAAACATTCTCAACAAGATCCTAGATCCTTGGGGTTCCGCGAAGGATCTTCCCCTAGGTTCCACGAAGGATCTTCCCCCTGAGGTCCGTTTGCAAGACTTCCTCATTTCTTATACCCCGTCGGGTATTTAACATGGCCATACTGTAATATCCGGATCCGAAAGTTTTATAAATTTTGGAAGTTGGGTGAAAAGTTAAGCGAGACCCAAAGTTCAAGGGGGTTAAATGAAACTTTGGTTATATATATATATATAACCTTAACCCTTTAAAGTGATTTTCATAATTCTAAGTCTCATAATTTTGAGACCGACTATAGAGAAAGAGTACAGAGCGAAGGCAGGGAGAAAGAACGAGGTTTTGAAGAATCGATCAGTTTTTGTCAAATAGAGGTATGATTCTAGCTTAATACTTCTATCTGCGTGTTATAGTCGGTAAATAGTCTTATTAATTAAGCTTTTATCTGTGTTTCAATCGATTCATGGATCTAGGTTTTCTGTAAAGTTGCTGACTCTGATTGAATATCGACCAGACTGGTACGGCCCGGTGTGGGTCGACCGGTATAGTGTAACCGGTGTCGACCGATATAGTGGACCGGTATGTTGTGTTGACCGGTCTCGTCGACCGATATGTTGCGACCAGTCTCGTAGTCGACCGGTATTTTGTCGACCGGTCTCAACCGGAGTGTGTCGACCGGTGTATGTTCTCGACCAGTATGTATAATGTTAACCGGTATAAGTGGTGTTGACCGGAGTGGTTTCGACAGAGGTAGTAGCAGTATATTATATTTGATTGTTTAGAGAAGGAAAGAATGTTAGTCGCGAGTTAGCTTATCTCTGTTTATGTAATTACCATCGTAGGTGGTGTTAATCGTTAAAAGACATAGTTTAAGCAAGAAGAATCAGAGGTGAGTCTTTCAAACTAAATCTTTTATGATTTTGACAGTTATTTGATAAATGTGAGTTTTATAAACTGCATGCTTATAGTATTGAAAGTTATGAAGATATATTGAAAAAGGTTGATTTAATCTGTTTGGCATGTTTATGCTATGTTTATATAAACTTGTTTTATATATAGTGAAGACTAAGTGTATGCATACATTTGAGTTAGAAGTCTGACCTAAGTCGGGAAGTGTGACCCGCCTGCTCGTACCGGGGAGTGTGGCCCGTTTATGCCATTAGGGTGTGTCCCTAAAATAAGGCAGTACGAGACAGACATACCGTCTTTGACGACAATGTTGGTCAGTAGCTTAAGTTACGCTTGTGAAGCGTAAAGGGTGGTCAGTGATGGCCAATAGATTGAGTTACGCTTGCGAAGCGTAAAGTATGATTAACGTTTGATCAATAGAGCGAGTTACGTTTTTGAGATATAAAGCTTTGTTTAAATGTTTTAGATAATATTTGAACTGTTACAGTAGTGCTTGGAGGGGATTCACTAGACCATTGGTCTAACCCTCGCTCTTTCAAAATTATAATCCTGTTTCAGGTTATCGCAAGATAGCAGGTACATATAAGGGTAAGGAGAAGATGTGAGCTATTTTCCAGGAGCTAGAAGACTTCCTGCAATAGTTTGCTTTTTGACTCAGTTGTGTAATAGGTGATAGTTGTAAACCTTATACTCTGTAATGTAAGCCTAGGGCTGTTTTTAGACAGAAATGTTATTTTGATGTATATATAAAGGTACAGGTTGTTACAATTGGTATCAGAGCATTAGTTTAAGGGATCTAGGTGACCAGATGGGCCTAGACTTAAACTGAGAAAGTAGAAGCACAACTGAGTAGTAGGAAGACCGTAGGAAGATAACATTAAGGTAATAAGGACTAGCATGTAAGGTAAATTTGGAATTTCAACTGGCTAGTGTAATTGTGAATTTCCAAGTACATGCTTGTGCTTAAACTTTCGTAATGTGTAGCATGTTAGATTGAATATCTTATGTTTCTTCTTATCAGAATTATGTCTGAGCGAGTAACAAGGAGCAGGCCTATGCCGAATCCTGAAATTGATCCAGTTAATGAAGTCGTTGCCGAAGAGCGAACGACTGCTGTTAACCCGACTGCTAATCGAGGAAAGATTCGCGGTCGACCTAGAGGTAAGACGGTTCAGAAGGTGACTACTCAGGCAAGGGTTTCCACTGTGGGAACTCGAGGTGGGAAGACGGCTCGTGGTATACATCCAGTTGGAAGTGTAGAGGTAAGATCTGAACAAGAAACTTCTCATCAGGAAAGTTCAACTTCTGTGAGGGGTCGAAAGCAGACAGGAAACCGTGGTGGAGGTCGAACTCAGGGTTTTGTTACCCAAGAAACCTTCACGACAGAAATGGGAAAATTACAGGAAACGTTGAACGCTTTATTGGCTCAGCGCACTAATGAGGTCTCGTCAAGCAAAGAAAAGAGTGAAGAAAGAGTAGTGACCGAGGTAGCGGACTCACCAGTAACTGTAGGGGGTAGCCACCCTCAGTTAAACCCTATTGTTACCACTAAAACGGTGGTTGGGAGAGGATGTAGTTTTAAGGAGTTTGCTGCCTGAAAACCTCCTACCTATAAAGGGGAATGCGACCTAGTGATAGCGTTAAGATGGATAAAGGGAATGGAGCTAGCATTTGATACTAGTAAATGTGCTAAGGAAGATAAAGTAGTTTATGCTTTGTCAATGTTGAAAGATGAAGCTGTAATGTGGTGGGATGTTGAAGCAGGAGGACAAAGTTCGACGGTAGCCAAAGAAATGTCTTGGGGTGAGTTTGTGAAGAGATTTAAAGCGCAGTTTTGCCCTCTGGCGGCAATTAAAAAGTTGGAAGAAGAGTTTCTGAGTTTGGAACAAAAGGGGATGTCAGTTCGTGAATATACTACGAAGTTTATAGAGAAGTCTCGATTTGCAGAAGTTTACGTGCCTAATGAAGGAAGACGAGTAGAACGTTTTGTCTTTGGGCTGAGAAGTGATATTTGAGAATTTGTCTCAAACAAGGAACCTCTACGTTTCAAGTGGCGGTAAATGCAGTTGAAATGAGAGAGAAAGAAAAGAATCGGCAAGCTACTGAAAGAAGTGGAGATAAAAGAAAATGGGACAGATCAGTCCGTGACTCCAAAATGTTTAAATCTGCAAAAGTTGATCAACGGTTTGTTAATAAGTTGGAAAGTAAGCCATGTAGCAAGTGTAACCTAAGACATAAAGGAGAATGTAAGATTGAACAAGAGGGCTATTATAAATGTGGAAAGATTGGGCATATAGCTCGGGATTGTCAGGGTTCAAGGTCTTGTTATCAGTGTGGATCTCCTGATCATATCAGGACTAATTAACCACAATTGAAAAAGGGATCGGTCGGAGGATATGTACATAAGAGAAGTGAGAAAAAGGTGGAGCCGGCTAAGGCGAGGCTAGAGTTTTTAATATGACTGCAGAAGAAGCGGCAGAGATACCGGATGTGGTGACAGGTACTTTATCTATAGATTCAAATTTTGCTAAAGTGTTGTTTGATTCAGGCGCAAACCCAAGAAGATTAGGCATGAATTGAAAGTAGAAGTGGCCGATAATAGTCGAATCTTAGTGGAGGAAGTGTATGATGCGTGTATTATTGTCATCGATGGGCAGTCATTTCCACTTCGACTGTACCCGATGGGTATGGGAGAATTTGATGTTATTGTGGGAATGGACTGGTTGGCGTCTAATGATGCTCATATAGTATGCAATAAGAAATTAATTCGTATAGCTCAGTCAGGTAAAGAAGAGATAGTAGTGTTTGGGGATCGGAGGGATAGAAAGTCATGCTTGATTTCAATGATTAAGGCTAAGCGGTGTCTAGTAAAAGGGTGTGTGGGGATCTTAGCTTATGTAATAGATGCTAAGAAGGAGAAAAAGAGATTAGAGTTAGTTCCGGTGGTAAGTGAATATCCAGAAGTATTTCCGGAAGATTTAACCACTCTGCCTCCTGATCGGCAAGTGGAATTTCGTATTGATTTAGTACCCGGAGCGGCGCCGATAGCAAGAGCACCTTATAGATTGGCACCGGCAGAAATGAAAGAAATGATGACTCAACTGCAGGAGTTACTCGACAAGGGGTTTATTCGTCCTAGCACCTCACCATGGGGAGCGTCGATATTGTTTGTTAAGAAGAAAGACGGGTCTATGAGAATGTGCATAGACTATCGTGAGCTCAATAAAGTGACTGTTAAAAATAAGTACCCGCTTCCCAGAACTGACGATCTTTTTGATCAACTTCAAGGAGCGAGCTACTTTTCGAAAATAGATCTACGATCTGGTTATCACCAATTGAAGGTGAGGGAGAAGGATTTACCTAAGACTGCCTTTCATATGAGGTACGAACACTATAAGTTTCTAGTTATGCCATTTGGACTGACCAATGCGCCAACATCTTTCATGGACCTGATGAATAGAGTATGTAGTCCGTTTTTAGATAAGTATGTCATAGTCTTTATAGATGATATACTGATTTATTCACGGTCCAAAGAAGATCATGAAACTCATTTGCGAGCGATATTAGAATTGCTTAAATGCGAGAAATTGTACGCCAAGTTCTCAAAATGTGAATTTTGGCTGAAAGAAGTTCAGTTTCTAGGTCATGTGGTGTCGAAAGATGGGATTAAGGTTGACCCGGCTAAGATTGAAGCCATTAAAGGGTGGGAAGCGCCGAAATCACCATCAGAAGTAAGGAGTTTTCTAGGATTGGAGGGTTATTATCGAAAGTTTATCCAGGACTTTTCAAGGATAGCCACGCCACTAACAGCGTTAACTAGAAAGAATGTCAAGTTTGTATGGGCGGAAGCTCAGAAAGAAGCGTTCAGTAAATTGAAAGAAAGTCTAAGTAGTGCGCCTATCTTGTATCTACCCAACGGAACGGAAGGATTCGTAATCTATAGCGATGCTTCAAATTTGGTTCTGGGATGTGTGTTAATGCAAGAAGGCAAGGTGATTGCTTATGCATCTCGACAGTTGAAAGAACATGAAAAGAATTACCCAACGCATGATTTAGAGTTGGCAGCGGTAATCTTTGCTTTGAAAATTTGGAGGCATTATTTGTACGGGATCAAGTGTCAGATTTACACGGATCACAAGATCCTTCAATATCTTTTCAATCAAAATGAGCTCAATATGAGGCAGCGTAGGTGGATGGAGTTGTTGAGCGATTATGACTGTGACATCCTATACCATCCGGGCAAGGCTAATGTGGTAGCAGATGCTCTAAGTCGTAAGGAGCATGGAGAAACAACAAAAGTGGTGGCCTATCGAGTTGATGTCATTTCCAATTTCTTAGAAGAAGTCATAAAGTACCAAGAAGAAGCAGCGTCAAAGGAAAACTGGAAAAGTGAAAGAATAGTTGGAATTGTTAATTCGTTAGTTGTTGACAATCACGGAGTGAAGTGCTTCAATAAGAGAGTGTGGATTCCAAAAGCAGGAGAACTGCGGAAGAGAGTATTGGAAGAAGCACATAAATCACGTTACTCAGTACATCCGGGAACCAACAAGATGTATCGAGATCTGAAACAAAGCTATTGGTGGCCAGGTTTAAAGAAAAATATTGCTCACTTCGTCGAGCGATGCCTGACATGTTTGAAAGTTAAAGGTGAGCATCAGAGACCTTATGGGGAGCTTCAATCGTTAGAAATTCCAGTGTGGAAGTGGGATGAGATTGCGATGGATCTTGTTACTGGGTTACCGCGATCACCTAAGGGGCATGATGTCATTTGGGTGATAGTGGATCGACTCACAAAGTCAGCCCACTTTTTACCAATCAAGGAGACGTACTCACTAGAGAAATTGGCTCGGTTGTACATAGACGAGATAGTAACCAAATATGGAGTACCGTCGTCAATTGTGTCAGACAGGGATGCTCGTTTTACGTCAGCTTTCTGGAGAAGTTTGCAAAGGGAGTTAGGCTCTCAACTTAAGCTGAGTACAGCCTATCATCCCCAAACTGATGGCCAGAGTGAGAGAACCATACAGACATTGGAAGATATGCTTCGTGCATGTGTCATTGATTTCAAGGGTTCGTGGGAAGTTCATTTACCGTTGATTGAATTTTCTTACAACAATACTTATCATGCTAGCATTCAAGCAGCCCCGTTCGAAGCATTGTATGGACGTAAATGTAGAACACCTTTATGTTGGAATGAGGTGGGTGAAAGACAGCTAGCGGGACCAGAAATCGTACAGGTTACAGCTGATAAGGTTAACCAGATTCGAGAAAGATTAAAGATTGCTCAAGATCGTCAGAAAATGTATGCAGATAAGCGGAGGAAACTGATAGAGTTTCAGGTAGGATCCGAAAATTTTATAAATTTTGGAATTTGGGTGAAAAGTTAAGCGAGACCCAAAGTTCAAGGGGGTTAAATGAAACTTTGGTTATATATATATATATATATATATATATATATATATATATATATATATATATATATATATAGCCTTAACCCTTTAAAGTGATTTCCATAATTCTAAGTCTGATAATTTTGAGACCGACTATAGAGAAAGAGTACAGAGCGAAGGCAGGGAGAAAGAACGAGGTTTTGAAGAATCGATCAGTTTTTGTCAAATAGAGGTATGATTCTAGCTTAATACTTCTATCTGCGTGTTATAGTCGGTAAATAGTCTTATTAATTAAGCTTTTATCCGTGTTTCAATCGATTCATGGATCTAGGTTTTCTGTAAAGTTGCTGACTCTGATTGAATATCGACCAGACTGGTATGGCTCGGTGTGGGTCGACCGGTATAGTGTAACCGGTGTCGACCGATATAGTGGACCGGTGTGTTGTGTTGACCGGTCTCGTCGACCGATATGTTGCGACCAGTCTCGTAGTCGACCGGTATTTTGTCGACCGGTCTCAACCGGAGTGTGTCGACCGGTGTATGTTCTCGAACGGTATGTATAATGTTAACCGGTATAAGTGGTGTTGACCGGAGTGGTTTCGACAGAGGTAGTAGCAGTATATTATATTTGATTGTTTAGAGAAGGAAAGAATGTTAGTCGCGAGTTAGCTTATCTCTGTTTATGTAATTACCATCGTAGGTGGTGTTAATCGTTAAAAGACATAGTTTAAGCAAGAAGAATCAGAGGTGAGTCTTTCAAACTAAATCTTTTATGATTTTGACAGTTATTTGATAAATGTGAGTTTTATAAACTGCATGCTTATAGTATTGAAAGTTATGAAGATATATTGAAAAAGGTTGATTTAATCTGTTTGGCATGTTTATGCTATGTTTATATAAACTTGTTTTATATATAGTGAAGACTAAGTGTATGCATACATTTGAGTCAGAAGTCTGACCTAAGTCGGGAAGTGTGACCCGCCTGCTCGTACCGGGGAGTGTGGCCCGTTTATGCCATTAGGGTGTGTCCCTAAAATAAGGCAGTACGAGACAGACATACCGTCTTTGACGGCAATGTTGGTCAGTAGCTTAAGTTACGCTTGTGAAGCGTAAAGGGTGGTCAATGATGGCCAATAGATTGAGTTACGCTTGCGAAGCGTAAAGTATGATTAACGTTTGATCAATAGAGCGAGTTACGTTTTTGAGATATAAAGCTTTGTTTAAATGTTTTAGATAATATTTGAACTGTTACAGTAGTGCTTGGAGGGGATTCACTAGACCATTGGTCTAACCCTCGCTCTTTCAAAATTATAATCCTGTTTCAGGTTATCGCAAGATAGCAGGTACAGATAAGGGTAAGGAGAAGATGTGAGCTATTTTCCAGGAGCTAGAAGACTTCCTGCAATAGTTTGCTTTTTGACTCAGTTGTGTAATAGGTGATAGTTGTAAACCTTATACTCTGTAATGTAAGCCTGGGGCTGTTTTTAGACAGAAATATTATTTTGATGTATATATAAAGGTACAGGTTGTTACACATACTTTCACATGCATAAAACTTTTCATATGCCACATGTAAAATATATGCATTTCTCATAAAATGAATTATAACATAACCTTATCTCATATAAGGCAAACATGCCAAAACATCATTTCAAATATTCATCATGCATAAAAACATTTATTATAGCATATATGTATCCCAGTAAATCTCATAACGTACTCACCTTATTTGCTTAACCACAATGCTTGACTTAGGGGGTGTTTACTTGGGGCTTAATGAGCTTAATGAAAAAACCGGCTTATTCGCGCAGACGTTTGGAGTATTTACTTGGGGATTAATGACAAAACCGGCTTATTCGCGCAGACATTTCCGGCTTAATCACTAAGTAGGGGAAAGATGTGTTGTCCCCATTAAGACACATATTTGACATTTATACCCTTTAAAAATAAAGACATGTCTACCTTCCTACTCAATAATCACGCAATAAAAACCTAGGTGCTCGATTTCACCTTCACTACTTGTTCGATTTCGATTTCACCTTCAACACCTATTTTTATTTTACTGCTTCGAGTTCATTGCTGGTTCGATTACACTATTTCAATTCACTGTTGGTTCGATTTCAACCCTAGACAATAATTTCCTTTGGTCGATTTCTCCAAAGGTAATGATTTTACTGATTGTTCGATACTTGTTTCTTCTCCATACTCGATTGTTGTTTCATACTTGTTTCTCAGTCGATTGTTGTTCCATACTTATTTCTTAAGTCGATTGTTGTTCCATAATTGTTTTCTTCAGTCGATTGTTGTTCCTTACTTGTTTTTTCAGTCGATTTTTGTTCCGTACTTGTTTCTTCTCCATAGCTGCTCGACATTTCTGCAATGTAGATTTTTGTAATCATGATTTCTACAATGTTGATTTCATACTTGTTTCATACTTGCTACTTTTTGTTTGAATTTGACTACATTGTGTTTGAACTTGGAAGTTTAAGTACTTAATGAATTTTCGTTTGATTTTTGGATTATATCATTGAATTTATGAATATATGGCTTAAAAAATAAACAACAATTTATAAAACAACTTAAAATTCATATTCAAGGGTAAGTTGGTCATTTCTGTTATTCAGACTGTTAATTCAGATAAAAAAGTAAACAACATCAATTTATCCATACAGACAAATTTATCCAGACAAACACATTTATCCATACAGGACTTAATGGAAAATTTGATAAACATCCCCTTTATCATCCTAAATTGAATCTAACTTTCTGATTATCCATGTTAGGTCTGTGTATAAAATAAAATCAAAACATATGCTTTTTATAGGAAGAAAATGACGGGTAAAGGAAGTGAATCTCTGGACGTGGCCAACAAGGACACCGCCCCTTTTTTTTTTCTTCTTGACTAAGTATGCATGAAATATCACGTTTCAAAATGTAAGTTATCTTATACATTAATAATAATAATAAAAATAATATTTTATTATTATATACATTATTATCTTTATTGAGTATAACTTTATATACGTAACCCCAAATCTTAATTTGAATATATATTTGGGACCTATGCGATAGTATCTACCCATAGACATGCTATTGCTATACATTTTCTGAGTTGTATATATTTTTCGTAATCATATTTTGACCTTTTTGACATTTATGGTATCTAAAATTTTCGGTATATAAATATAAAATTTGGTATTCATTCGATATTTCTGTAATCCATAAATGACACATTTTTATAGTTTTGCTCAAGTGACCCTAAAATAAAAACATTATCTTTTTCTAAATCTGAAAACATCATTACGATCTATGTAAATCAACGAGTCCAAAAATATATGCATTATATAACTTATAAGTCCATTTGAGCTCTAAAATTAATAAAAACGATATATTTAATATCGAATCAGTCCTATAAATAAAACTTTGTCATTTTTCAAATCTGAAAGTTTCATCGTGATCGTCATAAATCGTTGGTTACAAAAATATATTAGTCGCATTTCATAAAAATCCATATGACTAACTATTTTGAATAAAACGACAAAACCTTTTAAATAGAAATAATATTAAAATATTAATAATATATATATATATATATATATACACACGAATAGGATTAATAATAAATTATATATATTTTAAATTATATTATAATTTCATCTTCATAATTATTAATTGTTTGGGTAAAAAACAACCAAGGTCCTTTGTCGTACGTCTTTAGATTCCAAATAGACCATTAGCCCATAGTCGCACGACTAGAGAAATAACTGACGTCCTTCCTTTGAGCGACTTTGACCAGACTATCAAAACCCGTCCATGATGGCTGTCGTACGACATGATTTCAGTTACTAATTTACAACATACTTTATATTACATTTAATGCAGGATTTCAAGGACGTTTATGATGAGAGAATCATAACGGAAGACGTTACCTATAACAACGGATATAACAGATGCTATCATCAATATCGAACGGTTACCTTATTAAAGATATGCATTCAAGACTTGCTAACGGATAATTGGAGTATAAATATGAAGATTGAGCTTCACATTCGGACATCTGATTTGGAGACCTGACAAGCTCACTCATTCTCTCTCGAAGTTTATAAAGCCTACTGCTGTTTGTTGCGCGACGCACGACCGAAGTATAATTACACACAACGCACGATCGACTTTACTTTATCATATTGTTTTACATTATATTTCATTTGTAACATTTGTTATCAAGGACGACGTCCCTGATTGACGTTCATAGTGCACGACGACTCATACTCGTCCGCGGTTTTTACCCATTTTAGGGGTTTTCCGGGTCACCAATTCCCTTGTCTCGTTTATTTCATTTTTATTATTGTCGTACGATTATTAAAACTACTTTCTTTGGTTGGATCAAGCTCCACATTTACCTTAAATTTTCCTTGGGAGATTTTTGGCATAAACAGTTTGGCGTCCACCGTGGGGCCCCATCCAAAGAAAATATTTGATAATATTACGACGTGCTAACGTTTTCCTTCGAGTATTCTCTTTTTTCAGTTAATCAGGATAATGTCATTCCAAGGAACTCAAGATCATGTTGTGGCTCAAATGAACATGGAGCTGACTGCTGCTCGTGCCCATATTGACGCCCTAACAGCTCAGGTTCGTCAGGCGGCAGAAACCATCGAGCATCTCAGAAGTCAAAGTGGAAACAATGTGACTGGGACTACGAATGCTTATACTGGTGCTTGGAACGTACCTCCTCCATTGCCTAATTATCCTCGTCCACCACCAGTTAATCCTGCGACCTTCGTAATCCCAACCATGCCTATGCCTTCTATGTCGTTCAATGGATATGCCTCTGATTCCTCGCAGCAGACTAACTTCAACGGATCAGGTTATGTTCCATTGGGTGTTCCCGGGGGTGTACCAATGGATCCCGTTGCACAACGATTGAAGTTTCTAGAGGAGCAGAATGAGCGTGTCTTGTCTATGTTGGCCAAATTGTCGGGGGCAGCAGTCCCAGTTGATGTCGAACCACGAACAGGATTTCAAGCATCGTCGTTCGTCGATGAAATTGCTTTGGTGGACATCTCAAAGAAATATAGCATCCCGACCTTCTCCCCAAAATATTCAGGTGTCACTGATCCGACAGAACACGTCGCCCAATACAAACAGCTCATGTGGACTATTTCAATACCGCATCAATTCCAAGAAGTATGCATGTGCAAGAGTTTTGGAGCAACTTTGACTGGAGCAACGTTACAATGGTTGATCAATCTCAAACCTAAAACTATCGGGTCTTTTGCAGAATTAGTGAATCAATTTTCTCAACAATTCGCTAGTAGTCGAAAAATGGAAAAACAAACGAGCGACCTTTACTATGTCGTACAGAAGAATGGAGAGTCCATCCATGACTATTTTAACCGGTTCAACGTAGAAATGATTAGTATCCGAAATTGCGACGTGAAAACAACAATTGAAGCGTACAAACGGGGTCTGGATGATAGTTCAGGGTTGTATCTCGACCTTACGAAGTATCCTCTGGAAACCTTTGAAGACGTACGAGCAAGGACGCTTGCTTATATGAGGGTCGAGGATGACCTCGTTTTCAGAAATAAACATTCAAACGACAGGAAAGGTCTAGGTGTTAAAAAGCCAGACTTCAAACCGAAACCAACCGTTCGATCAGAGCCTGCCCGACAGATTTCAAACGTCAGATTCGAAAAGAAAGGGCTGGCGACTTCTAAATCAGTCCAGTATCCTAAGGTGTCATCTTATGGTTTCCCTGGGTCAGCCAAAGACGTCGTCGCGTCCCTAAAACAGCTCCAACAAAACGTTCGATGGCCGAAGAAAAGCGATAAGGATAATGATAAGAAAGACAAAACAAAATGGTGCGATTTCCATAATGACTTCGGTCATCTAATGGATGATTGCATCGCCCTGAAGAAAGAACTATCCTGGCTTAATTCGAAAGGTTATTTACAAGAATTGACGGAAAAGAAGGACGTGCGTCCCACATCTCCAGAGCATGCCAAGGTGATTAATTGTATCACCGGAGGCTCTGATGTCTGTGGGACCACATATTCAGCTGCTAAAAGACATGCTAGTCGCGGTCCCGATGACCGACCAATTCCAAAGGAGGCAAGACCCAAGGAGGACGCAGAATTAGAAGCTATGCCCTTGACGTTCGATCAAGCAGACCTCGACGACGTACATCTGAAACATCATGATGGACTAATTATCCAATTGAGCATTGGAAATTGTTTGACAAAGAGGATACTCGTCGACGGAGGTAGTTCAGCTAACATTATCTTTTTTGATGTAGTGAAAGCAATGGGAATCGAAAAATCCGAGATTACACGACGTTCGACTACACTCGTTGGATTTAACGGAGGAGCAACAAGCACCATGGGGGAAATCACACTACCAGTATATGCTAAAGGAATCAACAGACAGACGAAGTTCAACGTCGTCGACTGTTCATCAGCTTATAACGTCATCCTTGGGCGACCATGGATCCACGATATGAAAGTTGTACCTTCAACGTACCATCAAATCTTGAAATTCCCCACGCAATGGGGGGTACAGGAGATCAAAGGCGAAAGAAAAGTTGCTAGGGAATGTTACAAAGTCTCTTTGAAGCCCCCGAAGCAGACAGTATAGCAATTACATAACCAGGACGTTCCTGGGACTGACGACGACTATCGCTTGGAAGCTGTCGTCCTAAACCAGGATAAGCCTGATCAGATGGTTTACATAGGTTCGACGCTCGACCCTTCTTTTAAAAAGAAACTAATATCTTTTTTGCAGGATCACAATGATTGTTTCGCATGGACGCATGAAGACATGGTGGGCATCGATCCAAATATTATTTCTCATAAACTCAACGTTGATCCCTCGTTCAAGTATGTTCAGTAGAAAAGACGAAAATTCGCTCCTGAAAGAAATAAAGTTATCAACGACGAAGTTGATAACTTACTCAAAACAGGAAAAATACGAGAAGTCAAGTATCCAGACTGGCTCGCCAACGTTGTTGTCGTCCAAAAGAAAAATGGCAAATGGAGAATCTGCATTAATTTCACAGACCTTAACAAGGCTTGTCCAAAAGATCCATTTCCATTGCCACACATCGATTCTATGGTCGACGCTATAGTTGGACATGAATTACTCACTTTCATGGACGCATATTCCGGATATAACCAGATATTGATGCATTCTGACGACCAGGAAAAAACAGCCTTCATGACAGATAAAGGTATTTATTGTTATAAAGTAATGCCTTTTGGTCTTAAGAATGCAGGTTCGACGTATCAACGATTGGTGAATATGATATTCAAAGAACATTTGGGCGACACTATGGAGGTATACATCGACGACATGCTCGTCAAATCAAAGCATACGAACGATCATATAGGACATTTGAAGCAATCGTTCGACATTTTGCGTGAATACAAAATGAAGTTGAATCCAACAAAATGTTCTTTTGGAGTTCGAGCTGGCAAATTTCTCGGTTATATGGTCACACGACGAGGAATTGAATCTAACCCAGACCAAATTAAAGCAATTATCGAGCTCAAATCACCCAGAAATTTTAAAGAAGTCCAACGTCTAACAGGACGTGTAGCAGCGTTGAACAGGTTCATCTCTCGGTCATCCGACAGATGTCACATATTCTACAACGTCCTGCGAAAAAATAAAGGATTCGAGTGGACTGATAAGCATGAGGAGGCATTGCAAAAACTCAAGAAATACATGACATCACCTCCCTTCCTCTCTAAACCTGAGAAAGGTGAAGCTCTTCAACTCTACCTGGCCATCATCATTAATTCGGTAAGTGCAGTCCTTATACGAGAAACCGACGGACGACAATTGCCAATCTACTATGTAAGTAAAACTCTACTAGACGCTGAAACCAGGTACTCATCTATAGAAAAACTTTTGCTTTCATTAGTCATGGCCACTAAGAAACTACGACATTATTTTGAATCGCATTCTATAACTGTGGTAACTAACTTTCCATTAAAGTTTGTGTTAAGAAAACCTGAACTAACAGGACGACTAGCTAAATGGAGCATCTACCTCAGCAATTATGATATGGATTTTAAACCTAAGACGGCGATCAAATCACAGGTCTTGGCAGATTTTGTTACAGATTTCAGTCCGGAGCTAGAAGAAGCGACGATGTCCAACGAGTTAATTGTGGCGACTTTGCACGACACTACTTGGACACTCGACGTCGATGGTTCGTCGAACATATGAGGAACAGGTCTGGGTGTCGTCCTACAGTCTCCACAAGGGGGCAAAATAGTGTACTCCATACGGTGCGACTTCAAGGCAACAAATACTGAGGCAGAATATGAAGCACTGGTTGCAGGAATGAAAATTGCTCATGATTTGGGGGCAACATGTATACATGTCCGGAGCGACTCGTCTCTAGTTGTTAACCAAGTTAATGGAGAATTTGCAGCAAAAGATTCAAGGATGATTGCTTATTATAAAATAGTAAAGGAAGAAGCAAAGAAGTTCAGTCGCTTCATAGTCGAACAGGTACCAAGAGATCAGAACACTCAAGCTGACGCATTAGTCAACTTGGGATCAGCACTTAGTCGAACGACATTCGACAATATCCCAATAGTCCATCTTGCAACACCAACAATCAAATACGACGGTAATACTATGGTCGCACCAATTGAGGAAGAAAGCTCCTGGTCGAATGATATTAAAAATTGTTTGGAAAACGATCAACTGCCTGATGACAAAATGGAAGCCAGAAAGGTTAGATTTAAAGCATCAAGGTATGTTATGATCATAGGACAATTATATCGAAGATCATCGACTGGTCTGAATTTGCGATGTATCACCAACAAGACGCAAGTCCAGAAAATCCTACAAGATATGCACGACGGTGAATGTGGAAATCACTCAGGAAGTCGCAGTCTAGCCAACCGGATATCACGACAAGGTTACTATTGGCCGACATTAAGGCAAGATGCGATCAGGTATGTACAGTCGTGCGACGCATGTCAAAAACACGCAGGTATGTCTCATAAACCCTCTGAACCCTTACACTCGACTTTGATCCCATGGCTCTTTATGAAATGGGGAATGGACATTGTTGGAAAACTACCACCTTCCCCTGGGCAAAAAGTATTTCTTTTAGTTTTAACAGATTATTTCTCTAAGTGGGTCGAAGCAGCGGCTTTCTCCCAGGTTCGGGACAAAGAAGTCGTTTCTTTTATCCAAACTAACATCATTTGTAGGTTTGGAATTCCATCTGAAATAACGTGCGACAACGGGACACAATTCATCAGTGATCGAACGCGAAGATTTTGTGAAGAAAGGAACATCAAGTTGGTAACATCGACGCCTAGATATCCACAGTCGAATGGTCTAGCCGAGTCGAGTAATAAAACTATCATCAATTCAATCAAGAAAAGACTCAAAGCTTCCAAGGGGAAGTGAATGGAAGAATTGCCTTCCGTTTTATGGGCTAATCGTACGACACCTCGTACGTCCACAGGACAAACTCCTTTTTCCTTAGTCTATAGATGTGAAGCTGTGTTACCTATTGAGGTACGACTACCGACTTCAAGACATACGTCCGTTGAGCATAACTTGGTCGATCTAAGTTATGACCTCGACGCTTTAGAAGAGCTTAGAGAATCTGCGCACATTCGCATGGCGGCACAGAAACAAGTGGTCGAGCGACATTTCAACAAAAATGTCCAGACCAAAATTTTTCAAGAAGGTGATTATGTCCTACGTCGAGTATTTCAAAATACTCAAGAGGTCAATGCAGGTAAGTTTTCCATTAAGTGGGAAGGTCCTTATAAAATCCAAACCCTCGACGGTCGAGATATCCCACGAAGCTGGAATGTAGTTCATTTAAAGAGGTATTTCTTTTAAATTTCATATTTATTTTCTTCGATTATTTCTTAAGAAAGATTACTGACTTAAGTATCGGAGGGTCGTTGGTCAAACCAACGACCACCCCACTAATGTTGTTTTTCGCAGGGACGCACGACTTATTTAAAAACTTTGTGTCGAGTAATACTAATGCGATCGCACGTATATGATCAATTAATGACAAAGGTTAATTTATGCATTCGATGTTCAATACTTAGAATCGAGAACCATTGTTATAAATTACCCAAGGTCGATCGAAAGTTTCAGTTGATTTTGATGATGTGGTTGAATGTCTGATATAATGTAATTGTCCATCTACTCGACATACGATTAATTATAAATAAGCGTCGATAAGCAAAAGAAACTTTTTCATTTCCAAAAGGAAAAAATACAAGTATAAGAGACGACCACAGACGGCCGACCTCTAGGTAGTAGGTTCAAAAGGAATTCAAGTAGGAGGAACGTCAGGTTGTCCCTGGACGACAACGGTCTCCTCTACTGCCACTTCTTCTACGACATCACCCTCCTCTAATTCGTCGTCCTCGTCCAGGTCCCTCTCCGTCCCGACAGTGTCGAGATAAGTTTGGAGTTCTTCGGAGGCCGACGCCATAGGATCCTTCCCCTTCAGGTGACGCCTCATTAAAGCAGCTCGGGCCGTGAAGCGGAAGAAAGCCTCAATTTGCTTATTCTCCATTTCCAAGTCCTTGACGTCGTTCTCCAGATCTTCGACCCTCTTCTTCAGAGTCGCGATCTCGTCAGCAGAAGCAGCAGCAGTGGTAGTAGCCTTAATCTTTTCGACCTCCAACTTAGTCGACAACGCCTCCAGCTCAAGAAGTTGGTCCCTGAACTTGACCTTCTCACGATTCGAAATCTCTAGTAGACTTCGAGCATCGGTGAGTTCAGTCTTAAGGCCCTCGACCTTCGACTTTTCAGCCTCGACCAACTCCAAGGCGACCTTCTCTCTTTCAAGAGCCTCGTCAGCCCTTTTCTTGACGTCAGGAAAGGACGACCTAAGACCTTCTATATGAGCATAGAAGCTTAGACAAGCTTGGAAAGCCTGCACGACAAAAGGAAAAGAATTAGTAGTAAAAACACGAGCAATGAAAAAGATTCAAAAGAAAAACTTACCATAAAAGAGAGGCCAGCAGCATGTGCCCCCGTGTCCTCAACCCGAGATTCTTTGTACCAATCGTAGAAAGTTGGGAGAAGAAATTTTGCCAAGTGTGGAAAAATGACGTCTCTTTCGAGAACGTCATTAGCCATAAAGTCAGCCGGGAGAGTGGCTTTGAATGTCATCTCTCCCACTTTTTCTTTATTCTTCTCCTCACTCCTAGAGGAAGAAGAAGGTGCGGCAAAGAGCTTGTCAACGCCCGACACCCCCATTGTTGGGGCATCCTTCGTCGCCTTGGTCGAACCTCCAAGCTCGACCCCAGCAACGGTTTCCTTCGCTGGTGTCTCCCATGAAAGGGACGACAGAGTGGCATCGCCCGTCTTCTTGGGCGAAGACCGAGGCTTGCCTCGGACACGTCTTGGATCTACCCCCATGGAAGGGGCAGATCTTTTCCTCACTTTCTCACTCCCTTGACGAGCGAGCTCCAGTTGCTCAGCTCGCTTAGCGGCAGCCGACTTTACAGTTGCGTCCTCTGAAAAAAGAAAACAAGTTAAAAAATGAAATGACGTACGATATACAAGTTAAAGGTATTGTCGAACGACTTACCGGTAATTTCTTCTTCTCTTTCTTCTTCTTCTTCCCTCTCTCCTTCTCTGTGAGAGCCCTCGACAGGCATCACCTCAGCTACAAAAACGGCCTCGTCTTCCTCGTCGTTCGACCGAGGGGAAAATGAACGATCAGTAATACTTCTCCCCAAGATCCTCTGAATCTTGTCGAGAGAATCTCTCCTTGGCTTCACTTTAGTGAAGTCGATCACTGTCAAACAAAGAAACACATCAAAATATACATTAGAAAAAACGCACGACAAAAACATTAAACCTACCCGATTCGTTCCAGCTGGACGACAACCATTGGCTGTCTTCGTCATTTACAGACGCCACTTGGAGGAAAACGTACTGACGTTTCCAACCACGATCATTTACCGCGGTGTTATGTATCAGTACATTGTCTCCCTTCGAACGAGGAAACAGACTATACTGGTGATAATTATCCGGTCGAACACTATAGGCAGTCAAGAGGTCGTTCACATTGAAAGGTACCTCCCAATCGGCCGTAAGACGATCGATCACCTGGACAATCCGCCAGAATTGAGGCATTAACTGTCCAAGCGTCAGGTCAAATGCATCTAAAAATGCCCTAACCAAAGGGCTAAAAGGCCAAGAAAAACCTATCTTAAAGGGATATTCATACAGAACACAATATCCCTTCGGAACTTCATCCGGCCTTAAATCTTCAGGCGACACCAGATTTATTTCATCTGGAAGCTTAGCCAAACTCTGAAAGTAATCTAAATGTTCTTACTCCTTAAACATGCTCACAGGTTCACTCGACATCTGAAAATCAGGTATGTTAAGAGTCGCACACCAATAGCTAAGAATATCCCAAGCTTTCCTAGGCTTCTTGGCTATAGACTTCTTATGCATAAATCGACACAGAGGGAAGAGCAGGAGAATCATACCTTAAATAGTGTTCTAAACCTCGAATTTAGAATGGAAAGGATTCTGGTCGATCGGAAAGTGAATCTCGCCGGAGATATATTGTTTTAGAAAGGTAAGCGTAAAAAAGGTAAGGATTGAGGGTAATCCTTATTTATACTGAAAATCGGAAACCAAATCGTCAGAAAATTGAATCGCTATAAAATCGATGGTCAATGAGATTGACACGTGTCGTTCGTGTCAGGTAACCACTCGAGTACACTCAATAAGAGTATAACACATGTCCTTCATTAGCTGTCAAATTGTTTATTATCATTAACATGACGTCATCATTCAGTTGAAAACGAACCGATTCGATTCTATGCAAATTACCCGTTTTTTTCTTTTATAACACGTGTCTTAGTCTTAAATTTAAATTTCAAAAAGTTGCCGCTTGAATTTTAAATTTGGGGGCAAACTGTTTGGGTAAAAAACAACCAAGGTCCTTTGTCGTACGTCTTTAGATTCCAAATAGACTATTAGCCCATAGTCGCACGACCAGAGAAATAACTGACGTCCTTCCTTTGAGCGACTTTGACCAGACTATCAAAACCCGTCCATGATGGCTGTCGTACGACATGATTTCAGTTACTAATTTACAACATACTTTATATTACATTTAATGCAGGACTTCAAGGATGTTTATGATGAGAGAATCATAACGGAAGACGTTACCAATAACAACGGATATAACAGATGCTATCATCAATATCGAACGGTTACCTTATTAAAGATATGCATTCAAGACTTGCTAACGGATAATTGGAGTATAAATATGAAGATTGAGCTTCACATTCGGACATCTGATTTGGAGACCTGACAAGCTCACTCATTCTCTCTCGAAGTTTATAAAGCCTACTGCTGTTTGTTGCGCGACGCACGACCGAAGTATAATTACACACAACGCACGATCGACTTTACTTTATCATATTGTTTTACATTATATTTCATTTGTAACATTTGTTATCAAGGACGACGTCCCTGATTGACGTTCATAGTGCACGACGACTCATACCCGTCCGCGGTTTTTACCCATTTTAGGGGTTTTCCGCGTCACCAATTCCCTTGTCTCGTTTATTTCATTTTTATTATTGTCGTACGATTATTAAAACTACTTTATTTGGTTGGATCAAGCTCCACATTTACCTTAAATTTTCCTTGGGAGATTTTTGGCATAAACATTAATCAAATATATTTTTCTCTTCTTTATTTCTAAAGAAGATATTTCCTAAATCTTCGAATTACCTCTTTTTAATTATATCAATATTTGGTATTAAAAGCTTAACTTTTGTATCCGATGTATATATCTCCTTATCGGATAACATTTCTTAAATTATCGATCATATATCAACATGTTTAACCCTTATCATAAATATTTAAGATACCTAAATAGACATAATCTTGTCATTATTGTAATAGTGAAAACGGGGTGTTACACCTGAGCCTTAAGACATTATTCATATTGCAAACTCTAAGGAGGGAAGGATTATGGACTACGCTATGCCAATGCTTGATCAATTGCATATTGGCATAGTTAGACCACAAATTGAGTGTGCCCATTTTGAACTGAAACATGTAATGTTTAACATGTTACAATCCAGTGGACAGTTTAGTGGCATGCCATCTGAAGACCCTCATTTGCATCTTAAGATTTTCATGGAAATCACTAACTCTTTTTAACTCAGTGGAGTAACTGATGAAGCCTTAAGGCTGAAGTTATTTCCTTTTTCACTCAGAGATAGAGCAAGATCATGGTATAATTCTTTACAGCCCAACTCAGTTGAAACATGGAATGAAATGGCTGAAAGGTTTTTAAAAAAATATTTTCCACCAACACGGTTGAAACATGGTATAATTCTTTGCAGCCCAACTCAGTTGAAACATGGAATGAAATGGTTGAAACATGTCACTATTGTCGAGACGACCATACTCTTAGTACCATTTGTGTTATTGTGACTAATGTCACAACCACACGACACTATAGCCGAGACGACCATACTCTTAGTACCATTTGTGCTATTGTGACAGGTGTCACAACCACTTGACACTACAACCATACTCCATATGTGGTTCTTCCTTTACCTATTCACCTAGTTCAACACTTTTCTTCAATTGGGATAGAAATCCAGGGTGTTACAATATTGTATACAGAAAACGGCGCATTCTTTATTATTTATAGGGAAACCCTAGTACGGCCTTTTATACGCGGTTGTTTGTAAAAAACCGCGTATAAAAAGGTTACTATTAATCTATTATACGCGATTGTGTGGCAAAAAACGTGTATAAAAGGGTTATTTTTTAACACGGTTGTGTATTAAAAACCGCGTACAATGGTTACCTTTTATACGCGGTTGTGTATTAAAAACCGCGTACAAAAGGGGCACTTTTATACGCGGTTTCTTGTTAAAAAACCGCGTGTAAATGTAGCTTTTACACATGGTTTTGTTAGCAATAACCGCGTATAAAAGTGACCTTTTTGTACACGGTCTTTAATACACAACCGCCTATAAAGTTAACCTTTGTACGCGGTTTTATAAATGCAACCGTTTGTAATTGTCGAGTACCTTTTCTACACGATTTTTAATCCAGAGCCGTGTATAAAACCATTTTTTTTAGCAACGGTTCGACTTGAACCGTGTAAAAAGGTTCCAGATCCGTCCTTTATACACGCTTTTTGTAAAAACAACAAAAATCATGTATAATTAGGTGCGTATAAAAGTCATATTTGTAGTAGTGTTATATGAAATAGTGAAAACTGTTTGAACTCACTAGGCGTTAAACCTAACCCTTTTTATTTGTTGGCATGTGCATCAGATCCTTGTTAGGGAATGGTAATAATGACAACGTGAAAAGTCGAGTGCTAGTTAGATGCATGAGAGAGACTTAGAGATTCGAGGACGTCTTCAATATTTCAGGATAGCGACTATTGTTGGGATTTTAGTAACATCCAACTCTAACCTAGACATTGAGTAAGTCGTGCATTGTACTTTTTTTATGCTAAACCTTGGTTTGTTATTTTAAGCAATCAAGTGTTGACCATTAGAAATGAATTTAATTCTTATTTTGATGTATTATAAAAGTTTTGAATTAGCTCTTTTCCAATTTTTGGGTTGTTACAACTCTGTTATGAGATTTGGTATGCTATTTTTGGCTAGAAATTTTCGACATGGTGATGCAACGCCTTGGCCCGGTTGTCGGAGTCGTGGTGGTCAAGGGGTTCGACCCCACGTCATACAAGGTTCTAGGTGGTGGTGTGAAAGTGGTTAGCCATGGTTACACCAACGGCGACGATCTTGGTGTAGAAATTGTTGGCACTTTTTTTCTCATGTACATTGTTTTTTCTGCTATTGATGCCAAAAAGTATGTTCGAGATTCTCATGTTCCTGTAAGTGTCTCTCTTGTTTCATTTCTCTTCAATCATATTCCTTTACAGTAATTCTATATATCTGTTTTTTCGTGAAAAGTTTAGGGTTTCATCGAAACCACGAGTTGAGTCGTTTATTGGACATACATACATCCATATGTATATGAATGCACGTACATATGATAGTCGTGTACCCATACAATGCAATGATATGTAAAATTTTATTGTAAAATGATAATGGAAAATTAAGGCAATTTCTCATTAAAAATCCAAAATTTATTTGTGAATAATAAAAACTTTACAAGCGATAGTTGAACATGTGAATCGCCGAAAAAAAATACATGGATACGACTACAAATTAAAGATTAGAGTAAATTACATTTTTAGTTCATATGGTTTGTTACAAATTATGACTTTCGTCCCTGTGGTTTTAGAATTACGGTTTTCGTTCCTGTGGCTTGTCATTCATTGCTATTTTCGTCCTCAAGATTAACTCCTACCTTTAAGTATGAAGGACGAAAACAGTAAAGAACTGTGAACCCCAAGGACGAAATCAATAATAAATTGTAAATCATAAAGACGAAAACAAAACACTAAACTATGAACCACGGGGATGGAAATTCTAATGTTAAAAGCACAATAATAAAAATAGCAAATTTGTACAAACTAAAAGTGTTTATGGTATGGAATTCTCTGATGATTCTCATTAAACAAATAACCCCTATATATAGGGGGGATACATGCCTTGATTTTAGGCAGAGGATATACACTATCCATATATAACAAACCAAATCATATACAAATATATACAGTCTAATATTCCCCCGCAGTTTGAGCGGGAGCAGAACAAACGCTCAAACTGGACCTGAACGAATGAAATAGCTGCCGCGGTAGGCCTTTGGTGAAAATGTCGGCATACTGTGAAGAGGATGGTACGTGAAGGACTCGAACGTGTCCAATCTGAACCTTTTACCGAACAAAATGTATATCTATTTCCACGTGCTTGGTACGTTGATGTTGCACCGGGCTCTCGGATAGGTATACAGCCGAAACATTATCACAATAAACAATAGTTGCTTTTCTGACTGGAACTTGTAATTCAAGGAGCAAGTTACGGAGCCAACTTGCTTCGACCATGGCATTGGCGACCCCTCTGTATTCCGCCTCGGCACTGGATCGGGAGACGGTGTGTTGTCGTTTGGAAGACCACGAAATCAAGTTATCCCCTAAGAAAACGCAATACCCCGATGTCGAACGACGGAAATCTGGGCACCCTCCCCAATCGACGTCTGAGTAAGCTGTAAGTGAAGCCGACGGGGATATAGAAATCCGAAGACCATAATCAATAGTACCTTGAAGATAGCGTATGATCCGTTTCATAAAATTAAAGTGTGGTTCCCGTGGAGCATGCATGAAGAGACAAACCTGTTGAACCGCATAAGAAATGTCTGGTCTAGTGAATGTCAGATACTGAAGTGCCCCGACCAAACTACGATAAAGGGTGCCATCGGCTAATAGGGCGCCATCATTGGCGCTAAGTTTGGTCGATAAATCAACTGGAGTAGCACATGGCTTACATGCAGACATGGAGGCTCGTTTAATAATATCCTTCGTATATTGTGCTTGAGATAAGAACATGCCGTTTTGATCGCGGGTAGCAGTGATCCCTAAGAAGTGATGAAGCATCCCGAGGTCGGACATTGCAAATTCCTTTGACAGAGTCGATATGATGTGGTTTAAAAGTCCTGTGTCAGAAGCGGTTAAGACAATGTCATCCACATACAATAATAAGTAAGCAATGTCGTGGCCCTTCCGATAAGTAAATAGGGATGTGTCACATAGGCTACTACGAAAACCACGTGAGATAATAAACGAGGAAAAACGATGATACCATTCCCTGGGGGCCTGCTTTAGTCCATACAACGACTTCTTGAGTCGGCAAACATGATGAGGAACCCGAGAGTCAACAAAACCAGGAGGTTGATGCATAAATACAGTCTCCTGTAGGTGACCATGCAAGAATGCATTCTTGACATCAAGTTGGTGAATAGGCCATGATCGAGAGACGGCTAGGGAAAGCACTGTTCGGATGGTAGCGGGTTTCACAACCGGACTAAATGTCTCGTCATAATCAATACCAACTGTTTGTGATTTACCGTTGACAACGAGCCTAGCCTTATATCGGTCCAGGGTACCATCTGATTTAAGTTTGTGGCGAAAAACCCACATGCACCGAATAACCGGGTTGTCCGATGGTCGAGGTACTAGATCCCAGGTGCTATTATCCTGCAAGGCACTAAATTCAGTTTGCATGGCACTCAGTCAATTAGGATCCGATAACACCTGACGGTATGAAGAAGGAATGGGTGAAATAGTAGTATGGGAGGCGACACAAAGGTTGTGCCGCTGAGTTGGTTTAGCGACCCCGAGTTTTGAACGGGTGATCATCTGATGTGTGTTTAAATGGGATTGAGTTGTACCGGCTGTAGGCGGACCGATTGGACTGGAGGGTGCCGTTGATGGTGTAATAGTCGGGCAGGGGGTGGGAACCGAAGGAGGAACAGAAGAGGTAGGTGGAGTGGTCGAAAGATGAGGGGTTTGTGGGACGGTAGGGGTAGGCGGAGTAAGACGGGGTATGGTAAAATGGGGGTGGATATCCTCATCAAAGAAGTTGTATGTGGAGGAGGAGATGGGCTCGTTGAAAGGAAAAGTGTCTTCATCAAAGATTACTTGGCGAGAGAGATGGACCCTGCCGGAGGTTGGGTCAAGACATCGATACCCACGGAAATCAGATGGGTAACCGAGGAAAATACAACGAACAGAACGAGGATGAAGTTTATGTGGTTGAGTAGCGGATAGGTTGGGGTAACAGGCACAACCGAAAACGCGTAAGTGAGCATACGAGGGATGTCGATTGTATAAAGCAAAGGTAGGGATGCTACAGTTAATGCGTTTTGAGGGGAGGATGTTGTGGAGATAGGTGGTCGTGTGTAGCGCTTCAACCCAAAAAGTGGGGGAAGTCGGGCATGGAAAAGAAGGGCACGAATGATGTCATTGAGACGACGAATCATTCGTTCCGCCTTACCATTTTGAGGAGAAGTTTGTGGACAATAAAAACGGAAGACGAGCCCGTTAGCGGATGCAAAGGTCTTAAACTCATTATTATCGAACTCTCCGCCGAGGTCACATTGGAAGGATTTTATTTTACGGTTAAATTGGGTAAGGATGAGATTGTGAAATTTAGCGAAATGTGGGAATGTTTCGAATTTAAATTTGAGTGGGTATATCTAAACATATTGAGTGAAATGGTCGATAAGGACCATGTAATATTTATATCCCGAATTGCTGGTTATGGGAGAAGTCCAGATATCACAGTGAATTATGTCAAAAGGTGCAAAAGTAACAGATTTGGAATCGAAGAATGGCAATCTTTTACTATTAGATAACTGGAAAGAAGAACAAACAAAAGACGAACTATCTTTTTGACAATTAATAAAAGAGCGACTAGCAAGAAAATTTAAAATAGTAGCGTCGGGATGGCCAAGACGATTATGCCACGGCGAGCTAGCGGTTGCAATGAGAGCAGCAGTGGTGACCGGTGGTGTAAAGGGGTAAAGATCGCCCGTGCTATTGTGGCGGGACAAGAGGTTGCCAGTTTTGAGATCCTTCAAAGAAAAGCCAAACGGGTCAAATTCGATCGACACATGATTATCACGAGTAAATTTACGAACGGAAAGCAAGTTTTTAATTATTTGTGGAGAATGAAGAATGTTTTTCAAAAAATAAGATTTTTGTGGAAGGTGATGATAACCGTCACCGGATCCTTTAATCGGCAAGTTGTGTCCATTACCAACGAAAATAGTACTTGAGGACAAAGACAAGGGTGAGTGTATTTTACCGACATCAGCAGTTATGTGAGAGGACGCCCCCGTGTCCATGTACCATGATGAATCTGTAGAATTTGCCTGCATGTTCTGAAAAGCATAACTCAAATCAGTGGGGCTAAGTGCATTAAGAGTTGAGAAACCATCTGGACCATTTGGGCCGACGTGCCCTGATGAGTTCTTGGACTGTGCATCAAAGCTGGGTTGAAGAGCGATCTGGGCGGAGATCTGTGGCGACGATCCATAACCTGGTGGTTGTTGAGATGGACCAGGGTTGAAGCGGGGCTGGGACGGAGCAGTCTTACGGCTGCGTCGGGTAGGGGCAGGGCGGTAAGTGCCACCCATTCGGGTTTGAGTATTGACTGAATGGTTCGGAAAAGTTTTCGGATTGTCTTCCTCGCCCTCGATTGGAATTTCTGCCGTTGCCACGCCATGAGTTTCGTCCCCTTCCCCGCCCGCGATTCAAGTCATACGGTCGTTGATTATATCCTTGATTAGGATAGTTACCACTGACATGATTTCCCGTTGGATGTGATGGTTGTTGCGGGCTCACCAAAATTGATTGAGAAGACTCCTGTCTAGCTTTTTGACGGTGCTGTTCAAGTTGCAACATGCTTCGAGCAACATCCCAAGATGGGGGATTGTTGATTGATAAAAGTGGCTATTGTATCATATTCTTTAGGAAGGCCACGGACCATTTGGAGGACGAGTCTGGATTCACTGACGGGGCTATCTACATCAGCAAGTTGATCAGCAAGATCTTTCAATTTTTGACAGTATTCGTCCATTGACGAACAAGCGGATAGGGTCAAATTTGTGAAGCTATGCTCAAGGGCCGCGGCGCGAGACCCTTTGTTGCTAAGGAATGTGTCCTTAATCTTGGTCCAGGCGGCGTAAGCAGATGAGTTTATGTCGAGTACCCTTACGAACAGTTCATCCGAAAGGGTGCTAAGAATCCATTGTAATACCAATGCGTCAATCTCCTTCCATTGTTCATACCTTTCGTCATTCTCGTCCGGGGGCTTGGAACCATCAATATGGTCAAGGACTTTGTATGCTGTGGCATGAAGTTTGAAAAGCTTTGTCCAGGAAGAGTAAGTGACTTTCGTTCCATCTAGGGTACGAACCTTGTTCTGCACGTTTGTTACCGTGTACGTCGGATGTAGGGCAGTCGTTTTTGAGTTGCCGCCATCTGATTTCTTGTCGTCGGCCATAGCCACAAATCAACGAATTGATTGGAGAAGAAAACGGCAACAGGGAGTTTCTAGGGTTTGAGAGGATCAATGCTCTGATACCATAAAAGTGTTTATGGTATGGAATTCTCTGATGATTCTCATTAAACAAATAACCCCTATATATAGGGGGGATACATGCCTTGATTTTAGGCAGAGGATATACACTATCCATATATAACAAACCAAATCATATACAAATATATACAGTCTAATACAAACAACATGGACTAAAAACGTAATTTACTCTAAAGATTATAAAATTCTTTTTTATGGGTAAATATGATTTTCAAAATTTTATTATAACTTAAATTTTAATATTTAAAAATAAATATGCAATTTAGTTTTCAAGACAAAATGTTTTTTTATTTTATTTATAAAAATAATGATTTAGTATTATGTCGTTTAAGTATTACTCAATGATCATCATGCATGTGAATGTCTATTAATTAATTAGTTTATACAACTTTAAAAATCTTTAACAACTTAAGTAAATTACATGTACAATTGTTTCTTGCAATATTCATTTTGATGGATTTGAGGTTTCGTGCATTGAACACGTGTACACTCATATTCAAGTTTGCTTCTGGTCAAAGTGAACAGGGCGTTTCTTTTTTTCTTTTTGCTTTTAGTTAACGTTTGGTATGCAGATATGATTGGACGAGACTGGACATGATAGAACTGGACAAGAGGCTAGGATTGGACAAGACAAATGTCTGTCTTGTATTTGATACGACTAGGACTGGATAAAACTGGACTGGACAATTTTTTCTAAAAATTGTTTGATGATTTTATATGTCATATAATGGTTATAAATAACACAATTAAAATATATCTTTAAATAATTTAATTAAAAAACAATTTAATTTTTTACACGATTTTCATACATATAAATATATACAAAAACAATGGTAGGAAATTTGAATAAAAAATCTGAAATAATTTATGATAGTTCGAAAAAATCTGATTCATATAAAGAAAATATAATATTTGATTCAATTTGGAAAATCTTAATGAATTGACGGATGAATAGTTGCAGCGACAGGTAAAGATAAAGGCGATAGGTGGCCGGTGAAGGACGGTAGTTATGAAGAACGTGAAAGATAATAGATAGTGGTTGTGCAAGAGGTAGTTGTGGTTGATGTGGTGGAGGTGGAGGTGGAGGTGGTCGACGATGGCAGTGGTGGTGGTGGTGGACAGTGGTAATAGAGGTTATTGTAGTGGAGAAAGAGGCGGAGGTCAACGACGGTGGTTGGCGGTGAGCATCGGTGGTGGCGGCGACAATTGGTGGTGGTAATCGGTGGAGGTGGCGATAGGCGGTGGTTGTGGAGGTGGTGAAGGAAGTTGTAGTAGTGGATGAAGAGGTAAAAGTGGTCGACGATGGTTGGTGGTGGTTACGGGTGGCCGTCGATGGTGGTGGCAACCATAGATCGTTGTTAGTGGAGGTGGTCGACGACGGTAGTGCTGGTGGCGATGGGCGATGGTTGCGAAGGTGGTGGAGGAGGTTGTTATGGTGGAGAAATAAGTAGAGGTGGCCGATGGTAGTGGTGACCCTTAAGACTAATACCATATTAGGATTATATATCAAATGGCGGTAAATCAGTGATTTTTAGTTTATGTCTCACTTTTGTCCCATGTTATTCCACCTATTTTGGTGGAACAAGAAAATACACTTTTTTGTCCCATCTTGTCCAGTATTTGTCCTTGTCCCATGTCGCTCCAAACGTGGGACAGTGAATTTTTGTCTTGTCCTATGTCACGCCAAACGACAGTGAGTTTTGTCCCGTTCCGTCCCACCCAGTCTGCAAACCAAACGCACCTGTTTCTTGTTTTCTATAGTCTATACCCTTTCTGTTTCGGTTTGTGGTTGCCACTGTTGGGTCCCTGTTATGTTTGTTGTTGGTTTTTTTTCAAAAAAAAAAAAAAAGAATTTACAAGCATTTATAATACTTATAATGACCAGTAAATACATGTAATGCATTAAATACTTAGGCGTGCAACCATTTTATGTGGCTCTTTATTTAGCAAACATTTGATGCATAAACAGTTTTAATTAGTACCATATTCATTAATATACATTTTTTGTTGTTTTTATTTTATTTTATTGTAAGCAGATGTTTTATGCATTAGACACTTGAATGTTTATCTATATCTATACTATATTATAAATCATGAATAAAAAACTCTTAAATACAAATTATTAAGCATAAGGTACTATCATTTTATGCAAGATTTTAAAACTCTCTTAATTTACAAGTATCAAAGCACAAGATACATATTATTACTGCAGGCTTCTAACACCCACCAATTTGGTATGTGCAGAGTCTTCCTTTTATGCAGACATTTCCATTTATCACTATTAATTAATATATTATATTACTATAAATTTGTTTTAATTATATTATTAAATATGTAATTGGTTATTTTTTCTAGATGTCATTAAAATATATAAAATAATCATTGAATTCTAACAAAATACTTTTTTTTATATAAAAACATTATATTATTAAGCCTAAATTAAACAAATTTATAAAAAAAACATTATCACTTTCTCAAACTCATTCAAAATCGTACTGTAAATCGACAAAAAAACAAAAAATAAAATAAAACATTAAAATCATGATGTATCTTGCTACATTACACGAAGACGCTTCTAGTACAGTATAATATACCATCAAGTCATCATAAGAGCCATCTCATTCAAGAGCGACGCCTAGAAAGATCTTTCTTCAAATTAGAGGCAAAGTTGTCAGTGTGTTGCAAATATTACCGTTTAAATTAAAAATAAGAACAAGGGTTTTCTAACAAGTTCGATATTACTAATCTTATTGTACATCCAACTATAACGATATATATATATATATATATATATATATATATATATATATATATTATGCTCATGTGCAAGTGAGAACGATCAAAAAATTTGAGAATCGTAAGAACCTGTATATTTATTGATACAGATATATACTATCAATATATGTATTTCGTCAATTAATATATATTCATCACATATCTATTACGTATGCAAATATATATGCAATATTGATGCATATACTCACTAAAATTCATTAGTGTATATGCAACAAAAAAATTACAAGTTATTGGTTCTCAATTTTTTGTGGTTCTCACACACACACACACACACACATATATATATATATATATATATATATATATATATAGAGTTTTGTTTTATTTGCAACCCTTAAAAAAGTTGCAAACCTTGCAACTCACATCTTAACCGTCGGATTCATGATCGACGGTTACAATAGATATGGGGTCCAATATTTTTAATTAAAAAAACAGAAAAATAAAAATAAAATAACCGTCGATCATGAATCCAAAGGTTAAGATGTGGGTTGCAAGGATTGCAACCTTTTTCAGGGTTGTAAAATATCCTTCCACTATATATATATATATATATATATATATATATATATATATATATATATATATATATATATAAAGGCAAATAAGAACGTAAAACAAATGGTTCATATGTGAATAATTGTTAAAAATAGACAAGTATGCGAAGGTGGATTAACATATGCATATTTAGATGGAACGAAAAATGGATGAAAAATACATATAAAAAATGGACGTCAAATTAAAGATAATAAAGGGGTCATTTTTTTGTACACTTTGTTTTAAAGTTTTCGTTATATTTCATTGACTTTTTTATTTAAAATAGGGGGAATTATTTATATTTTAAAAAAAGGTGATTATAACAATTTTTTAACCACGTGTATTGGATAATCTCAATCAAACGTTTGGATTGGTTCTTCGGGGTTTGTTTCAGGTTCTCGTCGGATCTCTCTCTCTCTCTCTCTCACACACACACACACACATATATATATATATATATATATATAAATGACATGTAAGTTGTATATAATGTTAGACGATATATTGAAAATTGTTAATTGAAGATAGACGAAAACAATTGTTTTCTCTTGCATAACGTATTATCTTTCCCAACACTACATATGTACGTATTACAAACGTATGAATTTGAACTCAAAATGGAAAAAAGACCAAGCACATGAAGTCTAATACCGACAATTGATTTTATACAACAAAAATTCTTAGTCATATTTAATATTTGATAAGTTTACACTTCATGCATGGTCTATCTGATCTTGATCCTGACATACCAAGATATGTTCCTTTAATAAGAAATAGAGAGCACAATACATAATAAAATGATGTTGTTTTGACATGTTCTTAAAGAACGTATAATTACGTGAAAACATCATCGTGACATTACGTTCCTCTTTGTAGATCCCAGATACAGTGCAATCAGCAATAATAATCAATAACACGCAATTATTGAGCCACAACTTCTAGTCATATGATTAATAATCAATAAAGGGTTTAGGTTTACAGAGAGAATTTCTGATCAGGGAATGTAAACCTTACGACTAGCTATCTATGAATTATTTCTTCTCCTTCTTCTTCTAACCTAATTCTAAACAAAACAATACTTTAAATACCAAGTCGTATAGGCCTAATGGGCTTGAGGCCCATTTACAAACACTTTCAACATATTACAATTCAAACCCTTATAAATGCGTTATACAACTTTCAACGCACTAGGACTTTCAGTCCTAACAATCTCCCCCTCACGATAATCTGTGTCTTTGAAATGGGTGACATTTTCCCCTCATGATTATTAGGAGAATCCTGAGCATCATGTATCTTCAAAGACTAACCGGATGAGTAGCAAAAGATTAGATAAAACGATTCAGTAACCAAGGGTAACAGCTAACACAGAAACACAATAGTAACTGTTATCACAACAATTGAATATAATTGTGTGGCCTATTTTCAGAGTTGGCATCGATGTATCTCTGATAGGACTTCCAGTTATCACCGAAGTAAAATATTAAAAAATTACTTCTCAAACTGTTCCGGCAATATCACAAAGATATGCAAGGGGAATCATAAAGATTCGTGCGTGTGTGAAAGAAATATAAATCATACCGATTAGGCTCAAAGATTGATTCAACCTGGGACGCAGGTTAGAAATCAAAAGACTCAGTGAGATGAATATAAAGTTCGGAGACCGGAGCTGATGTCTTCCTTTTTCAATATCTAAGACCTCCGAGTGAGGAATAGATAGATTATGTGCTAAATCTCCGTGCAAATATGAAACAAGTATCTTTTGAGAGATACTTGAGTGGCTGGGTGGGGTGACAGGAGTTATCGACACTGGGTCCATGTCTGTTTCAATATCCATCTCCAAAGAACGAGAATGAATAGATTATGTGGTAACCCGGATAACTGACTCGGTTTGGTAAGGACCGATAATTCTTTTAAGTCTTGTCACATCCTCACCAATTTTTTTTTCACTCTGAGCTCATCTATCAATCTAGACCCCTCACTGATATCTACGAATGGGATGTGTTTCTTAGGTAGGTCCTTCCGGTTCTGGATTGACCATAGAAACTTTATGAGCCCTAACACTCCTTTAACTCACCAAGATAGAACATTGAAGTAAAATTTCTGATTTGAGAGAATCATAAGTCAAAAGCATTTAAGAACGAGTCATGAACTGAAGTGTTCAGAAGTCGATATGAATAATAAACAACATGGTACTCCCCCTCAAAAGATGGCCTAACCCTTGATTGTTGTCATATGATATGAATAATCTGAAGTAAATCACACATGACATCCCTGCAAAACAGATTAAGAAGATTTTGGTTTTGGTATCCATGTTGTGGTGGATCCTTGATGGTTAGTTGCCTTAGCTTTTAAGCTATTAAACTGAGGATTGGGGATGCTATAAGTACCATACCAATTATTAACATACCTTAAATCCACAAAGTCACTATTTCCACAGTGAGTGCAACAGATCTTTGCTCGGTTTAGACTGATCAACTTTCCTGTAGAATAAACATAAGTAGGTAAATCAGTCTTGGAAATAGATGACTTTGTATCAACTACAGGAGAATCATGAGACTTGTTTCCTTCACTGTATTCTGTAGTTGGTTTCTTTCTCCAAACCATCTTTACTTTCCTGGAGAAATGATTATATGAAGAATCATTAAGCTCATAATCAGAAGAACTGGAATAGTAAGTATGTCTTTTGTTAGAGGTGTCGGTCTTTCTTTGTTTCTGTGAACGTCTTTTAGATTTTTTGCTTTGAAGATTTGTTCATAGAAACCTTTTGAGAGGCAGATGTTGAACATTCGCCGTTATAAAATTTGACCGGTGGCTCACCAGTTGAATCCAAAAAATCAACATGACTTGGAAGTTTAGGATCGAAATCAAATTGGTCTAGCTGACTGTCTGGACACACCTCAGGATTCAAAAAGGCTGAGAATTCCATTTCCTCATCAGAAGGAACCTTATCACTTGAATGATTTAGGAGACTGGAAGGATTTGTGCCTTGAAGCGGATCATTAGCGGAAGCATTTTGAAAATCAGAATGATAATCCGTTTCGAAAAATTGAGGCTCTTTTCCTTTGTTTAAAGAGATTGGTGACAAGTCACCCAAAAAGGCTTTACAGGAAGAGGTGTCTGAGGGTGGATAGGAATTTTCTGACAGATTGATTTTCTCAACTTGGAGAATTTCAGGCTTAGATTGGAGCTCAGCTTTGTGAAGTCGCTCTTTCATCAGATCTGCTGCCAAGGCAACCAGTTGTGAATTAAGCTTATTTATCTCTGTCTGAAGATATTTCTTTTCCTCCTTCGACCTAGTTTCCCTTTTATCGGAATTGAGGCACTCAAGTTTGGATAATAACTCTTGTTTTTCCTTTTGAAAAATGAGTATTTCCTGTGCAAATGACTCTTCTAGCTGAACAATTTTCTTTTCTAAAATCAAAGGTGGAACATAGATTTTGTAGTCCATTGATTCCTCCTCAGTTTCAACCGTTTTTGAATCAAGTTCAGCCTGAGAATAACTTTGAAAATAGTCATTTGACAGAAAACAAGGTTTTTTAGTGTTGTATGACTCATTCAATGAGTCATAAACAAAAGGAAGTTGCATCGTGGTAGTATTTTTTCTTCTCAATGTTTCCAGTTTCGGATCCTCATCAACAAGTGGTTTGGTCCAATTGATTTTGTACTCTGGGTAGGTTTTGTCTATTCCAAAAAATTCGAACTCATATAACGTGGGAACTTTGGTCAAGGCCTTTTTCAGATAATGTGGGTTATCGTAACCGAGACCCGTCTCTGAATATTTGAATTCTTTGGGTGCATTCAGATGCATCGTTTGTTTAGATTGACCAATTTTGTAAAGTTTCAGTTCGAGATCCTTTAACTGGGTAGATAACCTTTGATTTTCATTTTTATAAGCCACACTTTTAGTCACAATATCAATTTTCTCATTTTCTGACATACGAAGCTTGTAAGTAAGATAATCTACTTTGGTCTTTAACTCTTTTGATTCTTTTGAAAAACTCTCACACTCTTCCTTTAGATTTGAAATTATGCACAAGTTGTCAACAATTTCTATGCGTTGATTATCATATTTGTCAAGTAGTCTTTCAACTCTAGCTTCTAAACAAGAAACTTTCTCTTCTAGCTCAGAATAAGTTGGATGAGACATTGTTGCTTGAAAAACTTGAAGTCTAGGGACTAAACTTGACAAAATATGAAAGAATCAATGTGCAAGGACCAGGAGTGACAACGTGTGAAACTTGAAAGATTAGGGGCACAACTGACAAACGACCGAAACTATGAAGTACGGGGACTAAAAGTGACGCAAAGTGAAACTTAAAACTAGAGGGACTAACAATGATAGAAAGTGAAACTTAAAGGTAGAAGGACCAAAAATGACATAAAATGAAATCTCTAACTAGAAGGACTAAAAGTGTAAAATTTAAAGCAACTAACGGACTTAACTTGACACTAACTGAAAAAGGGCTAAAAAAATAAAACTAACAAACTAACTAAACTAACGGAGGCTTAACGGAAAAAGGACTGAAATGTAAGAAATCTAACTGTCACTTAACGGAAACACTATTCATCATCCCCTTCGTTTAGCCAACCTGCAAAAGTTCGAAACAGTTAGTAGTATTTAATGCAAAATGATCGTTAAAGCTCCTTGGTCACTCCTTACCAAATTAAAACTTAAACGATATTTAAAACTTTGAAGTACGGGGACTAAAAGTGACACTTACTGAAACTTAAAACTAGAGGGACTAAAAAAATGCACTGGTATGATCGTGAGACAGTATTTGATCCGGATTTTTTTTAATCACAAGGACCCGGTCAAACAAGGACTCGGTCCGGTCGACTTCAACCCGGTCGACAACAAGGACCCGGTCGAGGGCAAGGACCCGGTCGAGGGCAAGGACCCGGTCGACGGCAAGGACCCGGTCGCGCAAGTCCCCGGTCGAAGGCAGTGGTCCGGTCGAGGGACACCCCGGTCAACAAGTGTAACACTCTAAAATTTAAGTGGAAATAAAATTTGAAAATTCGGCAATATGACGTTTGAAAATAGGATAATTCCATCACTCTAAAATAGGGGATAATTTAAACCTGTTAAATAGGATAAATCATTTCAAAACCCAAGTGTATCATCCCAAACGGGATATTATGTACGGTAATTACAACCCAAAGAATGAAGCATAAGACGACAACCTACTAATCTACGAGGAGTAACTAGATTATGGTCGGGTGTCACTATACTTCCAAAATGTGTATCTTCAAAATAATTTGTATGTTGGTCACTATGTATCTTCCAAAAAGACCACTCACGACCCCAAGGTCGTTCCCTCAATCTCGGCGTGCCCTGCCGCTATGATAGCCTACCAAACACGAAACATAAGAACAAGTGTTAGGCTAAAGCCTAGTGAGAATGAATCAATCAAGGATTAATTAACTAAACCCATTCGAAGTCTCGCGGAGTATATAGCCATGAGCTAAAACCAACAAACCAAATAAACCATTAGTGATTAGTTACAATACAAATAACATCAATCACATAATGAGTTCAAGTCCTCTAAGTCTATTGCTCGAAAACATCAAGTCAACCCCTCTAGGTCTATTCTTAAGAGTTCCAAAACGGGGAACTCTAGCACAAGGGAATTACACCTTACTGCCCATGAGACGTTGCCCGACCGTATAGGTCCACACCTTACTTATCATGGTGACCCGATGCCTATTCCGTGCTAAGGGTGAATCCCAATGTCCAAAGCGGGGACATAGAAACACCGTGCCTATGGATCCATTGCACTAAAACCAATTAATCAAAGCATACCACAACATACCCTACTCATATTAATCTGGTACATAACTGAATCATATACATAACATGGTAAAGTCATAAAATCCTAACTTGTACTGAAATAAGGATCCAAGAGCATAATACAACAACAATATTCCATATATATACATATGTTCCATATAAGGTCATAATCCTCATTAATTTGAACCAAATACTTGTATTTTCTCCAAAACCCTAGTTTTCCCACTTTGGTTATTCAACTCCCATGATGTTAAGATTGACCAACAAAAGAATGAGAACATGTAACACCCTAAAAATTGGGGTAATTTAAAACTTTAAAATTTTAGCAATATGACGGTTGTAAATTGATAAAACCTGTTGTACAAAACCCGCCAAGGTATCCCAAGGTACCAACCCAAAAAGGGGATATAGTATAATGTGTACAAACTCATTAATGAAGCATAAAGTTACGACAACCTAAATAATCTAGATTTCCCTATCAGATTACATTAGGGTGTCGCTATCCTTCCAAAAATGGTGACTATTCATCAAGTATACCGGTCTCTAGATCTCCCAAAATGACCGCTCTCGATCGCACGATCGACCACTCAATCCCGTAGGTTCCCGCCGCTAGAGTTCCCTGTCATACATGACAACCAAAGAAGCAAGTGTTAGGCTAAGTCCTAGTGAGAACGCATAAATACAGTTTAGTTTATAAATTATAGCCTCATTACAATAACACCGTATTTACATTGACGGTCTGTCGACTTGCTTCACCTGTCATTAGAAGGGAAACACAATGTAATAATATCAACATGTTTATAATTAATCTCAAGTCATTTAACTTGGTTAGCATCAACCCAAACGAGATCTTTAGCTATTTGAGCACTCAACCCAAACCGGGTCTTTAGCATATACACAACATCAACTCTAACCGAGTCTTTAGTCTATTTATGACCTCAACCCAAACCGGGTCTTTAGTCTATTCATGACCTCAACCCAAACCGGGTCTTTAGTCTATTCATAAACGGAAACTCAAGTCAATACTTAAAATCAACATCAATTCTCAAATACAACCAAACATACAACTTATTACTCTTCCATGGCTCTTGCTACATATCTTGGCCAAATAGTATGTTTAATACTCCCCATTTGCAACTTTACCCATAAATGGGGTTTTAGGTTAACTCCACATGAACAAGTAAACAATTAACCAAAATGCACATAAATACTAGCATAATATTAGACATGTATGAGAATGGAAGAGTTAAGAAACACTCACCTTGGTGACCCCTCACAAGAAAGTCAAAACCCTAGGTGAGGAAGTGGAGAAATGGAGGCTTGAAGGATAGTAGCAAATGGTACACTTCTCAACAATCAACCTTAGAGGAGCATTAAATCCCCATTAATGCACCAAATAGAATCATAAATGAAGAGGGTAGAACTAGGGTTTTGACTTACCAAAAATCGCAGCTAGAACCCTCCAATCTGCTCCCCAAATCAACAATAAGCTGAGAATTCCCAAATCTGGTTTTTATACCCAAATCCCCCGTCGGCAACTATGACACGACGACTATGCCCATGTCATAGTCGCAAGGCACTATCGCCCGCGTTGGGGCACGCTCGGTACACTCCCCGCGATTGTGACCAGGCGATAGTGACCCTGACATAGTCGCCGAGCACTATCGCCGAACTTGTACCGAGGGCCCGTTGTTCTCCGCGACTATGCCCTGCGACATTGACAAATGTCATAGTCGCCGGGCACTATCGCCTGATGTGTGAGTTGCTCGAAAAACTCCTTTTTCCACTCCAAACCGATCAGATAACGATGAAATTAAACTGACCAATAACCAAGACTCAAAAGATTCGCATGTACGACGAGCCAAAGTTAATCTTATAATGACGCACTATAGAGAGAATACATACGAAGTTTGGGGTGTTACAGAACATAAAAAGTCATCATACTTAGCCCAAAGAAACATTTCTTTCATTTATACTTGGAATTACCAAACCCTAACTTTTATACTCCCATTTATGTCAAAGACTTAGATGACCAAACCCCCCATGAATATACATATACATATAACTATAGAGAGGTTTTGGAAGTGAAAGAACTCACCTTGCAAGAAATATACTCAAACCCTAGGTAGAGGGTGAACAAGAAGATGATGATAAAACTCTTGAAACTTGAATCTTTATACTCTTTAGGTAGAAGCTTATAAAAACCTAGAATAAAGCAACCATAAGCATTTAATGCCTTCAACCACAAGAAATCAATGAAGGGATATGGTAAAACCTACCTCTTACCAAGCAAAATCGTCCAACCAAGCTCCCTATTTCAGAAAATGAGTCTAAAGGTCGAAAAATGCGATTTTAAACAACCTGGGCCCGACCACGACCTTGACTCGCGAGAGTGACAGTGTCACTCTCGCATGGCACTCTCGCCCGAGAAACACCACTCTCGGTACAAAACTGGCGATTGTGCCCCGCGAGAGTGACATTGTCACAATCGCGCGGGCACTATCGCGCCCCTATCCCAACTCTCGGTACAACTCTACGCGGTTGTGCCCCGTGAGAGTGACCTCTGTCACAATCGCGGGCACAATCGCATGGCCTGTACTGAAGCCCGAAAAGCGACCGTTTTCAACCCGAACGTTCCCACTCTCAATGTTAGACTATATTTTAGGGTAAAATGCCAAATTAGAGACGTACCGAAAACACGGGTGTTACAACAAGAGTCCGGGAGATGGGACACCGGTCGACACCAACCCGATCAAGGTAACACCCCGGTCAAGGATAAGTTTTTCGATAAAACAACGATAACAAATACGATTAAACAGATTAATCAAACGCAATCGATTCTAAAATCACACAAATTTGCAGATAAGCACATATATTGACCGAACTCAATCAACTCAACCCAGAAATTTCGACCGAAAATCAAAAAACTTGATGAACTCAGAAACTTGATTAAGCAGAAAATCAATATACCATAAAACGACCGAACTCAAACCAGAAATCGACCGAACTTAAATGCTTGACTCAAAAAATCGACCGAACTCACCTTTTTTTATTTTCAGAAACACGTTATAGCAGATAATCAATAAGCATAACGAATCGATAAACAGACTTAACCCAGACTTAACCCAGAAAGATGTTTCAATCGCAAAAACAAACTCGGAATAAACAAATCAGCACTCAATTGCAAAACAAATATCGATTTTACCAATATAAGCGATTAAAGGGTTTTTAGACAAACCTTTTTGGATCAAGATTGTTGTCTCTTTGCTCTGATACCAATTGTAGATCCCAGATACAGTGCAATCAACAATAATAATCAATAACACGCAATGATTGAGCCACAACTTCTAGTCATATGATTAATAATCAATAAAGGGTTTAGGTTGGCAGAGAGAATTTCTGATACGGCTAGGTAAATCTTTCTAATGATCACTCTTGACCTAAACTAGGTTTAGGAACCTATATAAATATCAAACGCATAAGGCCTAATGGGCTTGAGGCCCATTTACAACTTAACTATCAATTAATTACAATTTGACCCCTTATAAATGCGTTATACAATTTTCAACGCACTAGGACTTTCAGTCCTAACAATCTCAAAAGCGTACTGTCACCACTATACATAAAAGTAGTCTGTTATGATTCTCACAAATGTTCTAATTGATCATCTTACAAGACCAGCAATTGTATGTCTTATATACGTTCATATATGTGTCTATATATGTACATATGGATACATACATATATATATATATATATATGGAGGGAGGTTCAAGGGAAAACCTCAAAAAAATGAAAAACTGAGGAACACCCTGACAACCCTTGATCTGGACGGTATGCACTTGTGCATACAAGTAAATAAGTTATTTTTTTGGTTTTTATGCACATGTGCATGATGCACTTGTGCATATGCACGTGTGCATGTTACAAATTATTTGTATGCACAAATGCATACCGTCTAGATTAAGGGTCACCAGGGTGTTCCTCAGTTTTCCGTTTTTTTGAGGTTTTCCCCTGAACGTGACCCTATATTTATGTGTGTTTATACTTCCTCATTTGAAATCCCATGGGTATTTGCTAACATAGAATTTACAGTCTCGTCGCCAAATTAATACACGTATCATACAACGGTACAAGTTATTGAACTTGCATAATCTTATCAAACATGACTTTCTTGATTTTCATAATAGATTTATACAGTTGTCTATTTTCGTATAAGACAAACCTTACGTAAATTATATATTAAGGGGTTGTTTGTTTATCTCTTATTGGTTCCATTAAGAGGCAACCTCTGAATCGTTAAGAAGTAAATCTTGTTTGACAAAAAAAAGGTCTGCCTCTTAATGGTTCCAAAACTCTCTGAATGATTTTGTATCTTGACCCTGTCTTAACCATTTAGAGCCCTGATTTCATTCTTAACAATTAGCAAACAACCATATTTCATTTCATACTATATCATAAGAGTATCTTAATCATTATGACCACTAAACCATTCAGTAACTGTCAAACAGCCCCTAAGGCTTGGGTAATGGGTTTCTGTTTATATGATTATTTAGGTGTTACATAATTAAAAAGAAAAAATATCAGTTGCATCGATCAAAAACTAATGATCGTAATGTATAAATACTTAAATATATCTATTATCTGATAGTTAATTAAATAAATAAAATTTGTCAAATATTGAAAGTTATTCTGATAACTTCAAATTAATTTAAAAAACATCAAAATACTATCCGATGTATCATGTATTCATGTTTTATTATAATAATAAGGTATATATTATGAAAATTATTATCATAAGTAATTGTTTAACATGAATTTTCCATCTAACGTTATAATTTAATATATTGATTAATATATATTTGTTTTATAATATGTTTGTTTCATATGTATTCGGTTCATAATTTGAAACTTTTTAGTTGTATTTTTTGTTTCATAAACACATAAAAATGTTCATATTGTAAAACAAACATAAGTTAATCAATACACTAAATGCAAATCGTAGATTGAAAAAAATCATGTGAAATAACATATAATACACTGATTTTCAAGGTTATCACAATTTGTATGTGTTCTCAAATGAAAGCCCCCTTATCTATACTATATTATAAAAGATACATAAAAACTCTTAATTACAACTTTTAAGCACAAAATACAACTAATTTAAACCAATTACTTAATTTACAATTTTATAATGCTTTGGTACAACTTATATTTTATTATAAAGATGTAATTTATTTTACTTTTAGTTATGATATGTTTATAAAGATAATGATAAATTATTTTGTTATGTTATTATATTTAAAATTATTGATAATATATTTTAATAAAAAAAATAAAACAAGTAGTTTATCTCATAGTGTTTATCCTGTACTTAATATGTTTATTTGCAGTTAGTTATACAAATAAAAACATGAACCTTTAATAAGTTATAATTATGTTTTATTAACTTGTAATTTTGAATTTTAACTAATATATCTATACTATATTATAAAGCATTTAAGCTAAATTCTTAAAAACTAATTTTTATGCATTATGTATCACTTATTAATGCATATTACTTAAAATCCAAAAGTACAAATTGATTAAACATAAGTACAACTTATAAAAGCTCAATGTTTGAATTCGTGTAACTAATTGCAGATAAACACTTATTTTTATTTTCTAAAATATCTAAAAATTTTAACTATTGATATATATAACTAACCGATAAATATAAGAAAATTCGAGATAAAACATCTTATTTTATTTTTTATGAAAGTATGTTATCTTTTTAATTTTAAATATAAAATATCTTAAATATAGTTATCATTTAAATTAAACATTTTTTTACCCGTAACAAAATACTTTATTATTATTTTTTATAAAAACACCATAATTAAACTAAACTAAAATATATTTTTGTTTTAAATCTAGGTTTCTCAAAATCGTAAAATAAAATCAAAAAAGGCTAACAAAAGTATGAATAATGATCGAGGGTTCGAGTTCTAGATTTCAGAAACCTGCTGCATTGCAAGGATACATTTCTAGTTATAATTAATTATCTGAATTTGATTGTTTTATATCAAATAATCGTCATACGCCAAATATTATTTTATTCTATTCTATTTAAGATATGTTATTATTTATATTTCACAAGAAATAAATATATAATATTAAATAAATTTAATGTTTTTATATACCAAGTAAAACGGTTCACCAACTTATTCCTTCGTATTTATTAAATTATTTAATAGCCATTATGATCAAAGATTTTAATAGAAAAGACATTAATATGCATTGAATGAAAATTATTTCCAATTTAAAATATAATGTTGATTACTAAAATAAAATATTCAAATAATATACGTAAAATTACTAATTAAAACCAAGGAGCTCTAATTAACATAACACCATGCTTAAACAATAGACATCATACATGATGAACATAGGGGCGGGCCTACGAGGGGCTGAGCGGGGTCCTAGTCCAATGTACTCGTTTAACTGCTTTTCGCGAGTAAAAAGTATTTTGGACAATAAAGATGCATCCACTAAATTTTGAGGGGTACTTTGGGAAATTAGAAGAATACAATGAACATCAGCCAAAAAATCAAGATAATAAATTAAAACAAACTTATAGTAATATAATATTTTAATTAATACAACAAGATAATAAAGAAAAAAAATAATATGTTAATTAAAAGAATTTAAAATTTATTATTATAAAGTAGACATATACTCGCGCGATGCAGCGGAATGTAAGTAAATAACGAACAATTAATGTTACTTTCTTATAGACATGTCATCAACAATCAACCATGACCTAAGAATCACAATATGAAACCCTAAACCCATAAAGATATTCAATAATGAGTTTATATTACAAATATTGACAACAAAAGTTATAATGATATAATTTATAATAAGAATGAAACATATTTTACGATTATGTATTTTTAATGTGTTAATGGTGGAAAAAAATAAAACGTATGGATAGAAAACAAATTAGTTCGTAGATATTCATGATATTTAATAGTACGGATAAATTAAAAAATATTAAATATTGAGCTCGTTTTGAAGGTATTGACGAGACGATTATAATGATATAATTTGTAAAAAAAGAAACATATTTTTTCGTTGCATTTTTGTTCATATACGATTATTTGTGTTAATATGATAATGATGTAAAATGAAAAATAAAAAAATAAGGGATATAAAATTAATTAAATAAATAATTGTAAGAGTGGTAAATGTAACATTATAAGGGTGATAAGTATTATTGTACAAAAGTTTATGATAATAAGTGTTATTATACAAAAGTTTGTACGTATTAGTTTTTTTATATAGTAGTAGAGATATACTATAACTTTCGATTTTGTTAAAACAATTAAAAAATATACATTAATTTATAAATTTAAATAACAATAAATATAATATGAATAGAAACAAACAATTGAATAATAATTAAAAATAATAATAGTAATTGAATACTAAAATATATTAACTAATATTAAAAAATATATATATCAAAATAATTAATATGATTAACGATAATTTTAAATAATTGAAAATCAACATCAATGCATAACTAAATTCTAATTAATAATTTTCAATTAGTATTAATAATTAATAATTTTTAATAATTAAAATTTATTTACAATTGATAGTTAATAAATAATAAGTAATATTAATAACAGTATAATTGGTAAAGTCACAAAAAACTCCTCATAAGTTTCTCCAAATAGCTTATCAATAAATTAGTTTATGTTCATCCAAACATGTACACAAAAAATAAACTAGTTTATTTTTGTCAAACGATGCCACATACTCATTTTTAGGTCAAGTTCGCAACACAATACCAACTTCTAACATACGTAACCTTAAATTTAACACCACATATCACTATTACAAAAGGTTGCATAGAATCCGGTTAGAACAACAATTAGTACCCGACACAACACTCCGCGTGTAGCCTTCGGCATAAGCTGATTACAAGGGCTAAAAGAACCCGACTCTCGAACCGAATCCAAAAGCAATGTTACCTGGTTTATTAGAAGAAACCTGGTACCATTAAACAATAAACGAAATCATGTAATGAGACACGACTCGAAAATTTAACCACGTATATCAGAAGGTAACATATACGGTTCAACTAAGATACAAAACAGAGTATATAATTCAACTGAATAAATTTTCAACCATAAACAAATTAAATCTTGTATAAAATAGCTATAATATATTTGTAAAAAATGTTTTTGTCACTAAATAGTTTTTTAATGATAGCCCGATAAAGTTTTGCATACAATAGTTGTAACATATATGTAAAAGATGTTTTATGCATGAATAAAGTTTCAACAATAATCATGTGAACAGGGGTGGACTTTTGTGTGTTACCAAATTTTCCGTCAATACCGTGTACCAACCAATTGTAATTGGTAGCTTAGTATGCAAAATCATATACCGTGTACCAACCAATTATAATTGGTAGTTTGGTGCCTTTCAAAAAAATATTTTTTTTTGGTAGTTTGGTAGGCAAAATCATATACCATGTACCAACCAATTATAATATGTACATAAAATCTTATACCGTGTACGAACTAACTATACTTGGTACCGACTTAACTGATACCAACTTTTTTTAGTTGGTATATGTTGGTAATGGTTTTGTACCAACTTTATGTTACATATATGAAAACTTGCCGTTTTATTCAAATCGCAAGTGACTTTTTTTATTTTACAGGTAATAAGTGTGATGTTTAAGGGGTTTTAATTGCAAATATCCAGTTGTTCAAATAAAACAATTAAACTTATAATGTTTAATATCCAATGCATAAAAAATACAAAAAACTAAATATAGAAGTCGGTACCATGGTACTACCGTGGTACACAAATTCCAATATTGTGTACCAACCAAGTTTACATACTTGGTATGGTACTAAGAACCAGTTGTAATGGATACCAATTAGTTTGGTTTAAATTTGATATAATTGCAAATCCTACATGTCAATATGATACATTTTCTTTTAGCATTTTAGTAAACAAAGAGTGTATTTAGAGCATCCACAATGTTGAGGTTTTTCACTAAGGCTATGTTTGGCAAACTAGCTTATAAGTTAGCTGGTAGCTGATAAGGCAATAAGCTAACTTTTCAAAACATTACTATAAGTAGTTTTTCAATAAGCTAGCTTTTGGTCATCCAAACATGTATCAAAGAAAAAAGTTAGCTTATAAGATTTTTTAGCCAAATAATGTCTAAGTTTATTCACAACTTTTTTCTTACATATTATCGTCATCTCAACAACTTAAAAACCTATACATACCTCTACTAAGTGAAAACTTCATCCAAGTTTTTTCATAGATTTTTTAAAATTTAAGGGTCCAACCAATTTAACTTCATATTATTTATATTCTTATTTATAAATATAAATATATCAAAGTTTATACAAATACATATATATTTATATCGAGAAAATATTAAATAATACTTTATATTACAATATCTGAAATAAATTATAAAACATTGAAATAATAAAAAGTTAATTTAATAATATGTACAATAAAAATAAAAATTGGGTTATCAATAATCTGTAAAAATTATATAAAATATGTACAATAAAATTGAAAAATGTTAAATTTAAAAGTATTTACAATCAAAAATACAAATTGAATTATTAAGAAATCTATAAAAAAATGTCAAATAAAAATTAAAAAAAAAAATTTAAAACTATTTATACTATATTATAAAAGATATATAAAAAACTCTTAAAAACAACTCATTAAGCATTATGTACTATTATTTAATGGTAATCTACTTAAAATCTCTTAAAAAACAACTAATGAAACAATATGTACTACTTTTAAATGCTTTTAACCCTAATTAATAAATTCCACTCTTATCCCCCAAAATTCTTATCTCTAATCCCCAAACCCTAAAATTATGAAATTTGAATTCTGATAAACATAATTAAAACAGGATAAATATCTCAATTTAAATATAAAAAAATTTAAAATATATAAGATAATTAATGAATTTTAACAAACTACTTAGTTTTTTTTTTATATAAAAACATTATATTATTAAGCCTAAATTAAACAAATTTATATAAAAAAACATTATCACTCTCTAAAAACCATCCAAAATCGTACTGTAAAACAAAAAATAAAAAAAACATTAAAATCGTGATGTATCTCGCTGCATTGCACGAGTACGCTTCTAGTGTATACTAAAAAATAAAAAAACGGATTATTAAGAAATCTATAAAAATTGTATAAAAATATGTCAAATTTGAGACATTAATTAAACTATAAAAAATATAATTACTTTAATTACGTACTTATTTTACATTATTTATTTAATAATTGTATTTAAATATGGTTACTTTAATTAATTATATTAATAAATAAAACTGATTAAATATGATTTTTTTATAAATTTTATAAAGTTAAAACTGATTAAATACGAAAAACTCTGAAAAAACAGGTCATGTAGTTATGACTTATGACGAAAAACCTCACCAAAAACCTTACGTGAAAAACCTCTCCACTATATAAAAAACCTCAAAATAAGATTTTTACTTTTTAAAAAACCTCCTAAAAAACACATTGGGATCCTCTTACATAATACACCTTTTAATGTCCCATTTTATTCAATTAAATTCAACAAAATACATCATTTTTGATCGGTTTAAATTAAAATTATATAATATAATATAAATTATCGAAATGCGTGTTATTTTTTCATTCATCCACCTTCTTCCAAAGTCAATTATTTATTCTGAGTAATTTAATAAAAAAATAATGTAACTAATTATATTTACCTATATATAAAATTACATAATTAATAAAATAAATATTTTTATTCATTAAAATAATATCTATATTATATTATAAATATGACATAAAAAACTCTTAATTATAATTCACTAAGCTTTATGTACTATCATTTAAAGTTATCTACTTAAAATCTCTTAAAAATAACTACTAAAGCCTAATGTACTACCTGTAAAGCTTTTAACCCTAATTAATATATTTCATCCTTATCCCCCAAAATCCTTATCTCTAATCTCTAAACCCTAAAATTATGAAATTTAAATTCTAATAAACATAATCAAAACAGGATAAACATCTTAATTTAAATATAAAAAATTTAAAATATATAAGATAATTAATGAATTTTAACAAACTACTTATTTTTTTATATAAAAAACATTATATTGTTAAGCTAAATTAAACAAATTTATATATAAAAAACCACTATCACTCAATAAAACCATTCAAAATCGTACTGTAAATCAATAAAAAACAAAAAATAAAAATAAACATTAAAATCGTGATGTATTAAGCATTATGTACTATTATTTAATTCTAATCTACTTAAAATCTCTTAAAAACAATTAATGAAGCAATATGTACTACTTTTAAATGTTTTTAACCCTAATTAATATATTTCATCTTTATCCCCCAAAATCCTTATCTCTAATCCCCAAATCCTAAAATTATGAAATTTGAATTCTGATAAACATAATCGAAACAGGATAAACATCTCAATTTAAATATAAAAAAATTAAAATATATAAGATAATTAATGAATTTTAACAAACTACTTAATTTTTTTTACATAAAAAACATTATATTGTTAAGCCTAAATTAAACAAATGTATATATAAAAAAACTATTATCACTCAATAAAAATCATCTAAAATCGTACTGTAAATAAATAAAAAACAAAAAATAAAAATAAATATTAAAATTGTGATATATCTTCCTGCATTGCGCGAGTATCCTTCTAGTGTAAATGAGAGCAGGAATTAATGCCCTCATTGAAGTTATGCTTTTAAATAACCAAAAGTCAAAATCACCAGTCAACTTTCCTACCAATGCATTTAAACCGCTGAACTACTTATGGGCAATTTCGTCATTTCACTTGACATACCCTCCAAAACTTCCCACCCATATTCAGTTGGGGCAATTTCGTCATTTCACATCTATCCCATCACATTTAAAACCCAGCGCCTTCCCTCTCCCCCTTCACTCAATTGCGTGCAGAATTCTAGAGAGAGAAAGTGAAACGATGTCGTTACAGAAGCCGGAATCCGGCGAGAAAACGTTCCCGCCGATCTCGAGATGCGACGTCTCCGCCATCAATCACCGGTCGGTGGCGGCGGATCTTGACGGAACTCTGTTGAAAGCGAGTTCCGCTTTTCCATACTACATGCTTGTAGCGATCGAGGCCGGCAGCCTCCTTCGCGGACTTGTTCTCTTGCTTTCGTTTCCGATCGTTGCTATTGCTTACGTTTTCGTTTCGGAGGCTTTAGCTATACAGATGTTGATCTTCATCTCGTTCTCCGGGATCAAGGTGAAGGACATCGAGCTTGCGTCACGCGCCGTACTGCCGCGGTTCTACGCGGCGGATGTGAGGAGTGATAGTTTTGAAGTTTTCGATAGTTGTGAGAGGAAAGTGGTTGTAACGGCGAATCCGACGGTGATGGTGGATGCGTTCGTGAAGGATTATTTGGGAGCGGAGAAGGTGTTAGGAACGGAGATTGAGGTGAATGAGAAGACGAAGAGAGCTACGGGATTCGTAAAGGAGCCTGGTGTTTTGGTTGGTAAATGGAAGAAGCTGGCGATATTGAACGAGTTTGGTGAAGATTCGCCTGATATTGGACTTGGTGATCGGAAATCTGATCACGATTTCATGTCCGTTTGCAAGGTGAGTCAAATTTCAATTCTGGTTTCTAGCATGTATGTTCATTTTGAGATTAAGATATTTTTTTCAAGCGTAATCCATATACTTTACAAAAAGGCACACGAATTGACCTCTGATTTGCTGGTTTCAGTCTCGTAAAATTAAATTGTATTTTTCCATCTGTCGCGATCTATGAATTTAGTGATTGCATTTATAGTATAACATGGAAGCAGTACTGGATAATTAGGTACGTTACTTTAACAACTTGATATGCTATCCTGACTTTACGTAGATTTTATTGAACATGTAAGAAATAATCCAAGTTGTTGCAGGACAAAGCATAAAGAAAATGGGTTAATTAGCAATGAATTTGTTAATTATATATTAACTAGTATACTATGAGATAACAAAAAATTGAGATTTTTAGTATATAACCTTAAATGAGATTTTAATTAAATCCATGACCTGGAAATTCGTCCAATGGTAACTGGGTGATAGTGATCATTTTGTCTGTTACTTTCCAAAACTATCAATTCCAATCAATTGTCAGTCATCTTAGGTAACGCCTTTCCAAAATTATCTTCATTTTAGAGTGCACTTCTTTTGATGGATCCATTGCTAACTGGTATCGAATGATAGAACTGACATTTTTTCTATGTTTGTGCCTATGCACTATTAAAGGGTAATGTAACAAATGGTTCTTAAATTATCCTGCAAATGAATTGACACTGAAACCCAAAGCAAATATCGAGAGACAGAAAGTAAAAAACTGTTGGTGATTACATTTTTGCTTAGTGTAGGTTATAGTACTTGGCTTATCTGTATTTTCGGTGCATTATTGTGTCACTGATATAGTGATATATGTATGCTTTTGTCAAACTATGCACATTAATTTGTGAAGTACATTTAGGGCGGTAGTTGGATGTCTAATAAAACTGCGGAGACTTCGGTGTACTCTAATAAGAATAATGAGGGATGCCGATGGTAGATGATTGTTTAATACCCTTTAAAGGATATAGGCCCACACTGTCATGCCTGTTAGCAAAAGCCATGTGATAGTCCCTAAGGCCTGGAGTCATCGCAGGTGAACCTCTCTGGCCAATGGGTTTTGGCAGCGTCTGGATTTGAACCCTGGATAGATGAGATGATGAGATTTTATGTAGTGCATTCTTCGGTGGCCACTTTATGACGATTATATGTCCTTTAAAGGATATAGGCCACACTGTCATGCCTGATAGCAAAAGCCACGTGATAGTCCCTTTGAAATATGTAGTGCATTCTTCGGTGGCCACTTTATGACGATTATATGTGTTACTTGACCCATACTTAGGGGTAGTTTATTAAACGCTTACTCAGGTAAGCACTTATCGATAAAATTTAACACCATCACTTATTTATCGGGTAAGATTTTAGTCCACTGAAACGATATCTTTTGCAACAATTTTCCCGGTACGCGATAATTAACCTTGGCAATAGTCTTTGCCTTTATTTACCGGGTAAGACTCTCGGTCTTTGCCTTAAATCTTACCTGGTAAGATTCTTGGTTCTTGTCATAGGAAGAGAGCTTGATGTTGACCGAGTAGAACCACTATTTTTGTGAAAGACTCCCAACTTATGGAAAATGTGTGATAAGAAAGCATAAAACTTGCTAAAAATTGTTGATAAAAAAAACATAAGAATTTGATAATAAGAAAGACAATGTTAAAATGTGAAAACGTTTTAGAATTAAACAACAACACAAATAGACGGATAAACAATAAACAATAACAAACAAAACATATCAACAAAAACATAATCAAGGTATGAGGAATATTTTACACACCCTCTAAGAGTCATCTGCTCTCTATTACAAAAAAGAAGTTGGCATAACTTTGTTTTAATTTTTACTTATATAGTTTATAACAGTATGTTTGGTTTAATCTAAAGCTTTTGCCACCATTTTGACAAACTGCAGGAAGGTTTCATGGTGCCGAAAGACGAATCCGCAACCATAGTATCGCAAGATCGCCTTAAAACCCGCTTGATCTTCCACGATGGCCGCCTAGTCCAACGCCCCACTCCGTTTAATGCTCTCATCACCTATATCTGGCTGCCGTTCGGATTCATTCTCTCCCTTATCCGTGTTTACTTCAATCTCCCACTTCCTGAACGAATCGTACGTTACACCTATGGCATGCTCGGGATCAAGCTTGTAATTCGTGGCAACCCACCGCCCCCACCGTCACCTGGGACCCCCGGAAACCTCTACGTATGCAACCACCGAACTGCTCTAGACCCCATCATCATCGCCATTGCACTCGGCCGCAAACCGTTTTGCGTCACGTACAGTGTAAGCAAACTCTCGAGGTTCATGTCTCCGATCCCCGCGATTGCCCTGACCCGTGACCGAGAAGCGGATGCTGCCCGGATCAAGGAATTGCTTCAAAAAGGTGACCTGGTGGTCTGCCCGGAGGGCACCACGTGTCGTGAACCGTTTTTGTTGCGGTTCAGTGCCTTGTTTGCTGAATTAAGCGACAGGATCGTGCCGGTGGCTATGAATTTGAAGCAGAACATGTTCAATGGCACGACGGTTCGCGGTGTCAAGTTCTGGGACCCGTATTTCTATTTCATGAACCCGAGTCCGACGTATGAGATCACGTTTTTGGAGCGGTTGCCGGAGGAAATGACGGTTAAGGGTGGGGGGAAAACGTCGATCGAGGTGGCGAATCATGTGCAGAAAGTGTTGGGTGGTGTTTTGGGATTTGAATGCACCAATTTGACTAGGAAAGACAAGTATTTGTTGCTTGGTGGGAATGATGGGAAGGTGGAGTCAATGTATGGCAAGAAGTCTTCTTAAACACAATCCAATTTAGTTGAGTAAAATGGTGGTTGGTGGTGGTTGTTGGTGGTGGTGGTTGGTGGTGGTTATTGGGTGGTACTTGTTTACTAGGGGGGTATTGTATTTGTTTTTGAATCTGAATCTCTAGATTCTTTCAATTTGTGATGAAATTTCTTTTGGTATATGTTTGTTCATCCACCATCTTTGGTTGAAAGGCAAATACAAAGTTCCAATTAATTTTCTAGTTTAATATGTTGAGCAAAATGTATCGAAATTTGCAACAAATGTTTATTTATTTTTTACTTATTTCATATCTATTTTATCTAATAAATGAGTTTTGAACCTACATGATTTCAGCATGGACGGATCTAATGTGGTGTGCCACCGTATTATTTCTCCGACGAAAGGTAAAAAAATTTAGATTCGTGAAGGGTGTAACCGTATTGTTCTGGAAGGTGCTACCGTATTATTTTGGAACATTCAAGAAGGTGCAACCGTACATCGTAATTAACCGAAAAACCAAAAAAAAATCCTTGAAATCAATAAAAAAAACTTAAAAATTCCTCGAAATCAAGCAAAAAGCTTTAAAAATTCCTCGAAATAGTGGAATTATGCTAAAAACACACGAGACAATATTGAACGTTGGAAAAAGATGAAGACATGTCGATAAAGCTGTGCTTTTTGTAATGACCTTTTGTCTATATCATTTAATGTCACCGTATGAAAAAATTTATGGGTCCGTCCCTGAGTTTCGGCCGATTTTAATGTGATATTTATGTTATAGAAGACTACGATATATTACTTAACCATTTGACATGAATGTTATCGGAGTATCTCCAACGGCTATCTTAAGTAAAACTTTTGGAGATTTAGAAGTTTTGTCTGGTTCAAAGTGTATGCTAAAATAGGGAGGGAGGGAGGGAGGGAGGGAGGGAGGGAGGGAGAGAGAGAGAGAGAGAAAGAGACGGGTTCAAATCTCTAAATTTGATAATTTTTAAAAAAAGACAATTTTACCCATAATTAAAGAAAGACATATTTTCTTTATCTCATTAATTAATGGTAGATTGAAAAAGTAGATATTTACTTTTGAAAGTAGACACTTATTTTGGAACAAAAAAAAATAGTATTGTAGACAGTTATTTTGAGACAAAATACTTGATATTGTATATATATATATATATATATATATATATATATATATTATTTTAATTGTTTCCACTAATGAGATTGAAGGCGAATGATCGTATGATAAGTTGAGCTTGAAGTGGATTTGAACCGTTGATTACTTTTAATCAAATGTTCTCCATTGAATTGTGGCTTAGAAAGAAATTGATCCAGTGCATCTTAATTCTTATCACGGTACATTTCATTCTAATGTGCATCTATTTCTCATCTAACGGTTGATAACCATTTTTCTCGCTTCTTACGTTAACTTCAACTTCTCACCGAAACCCAACCCTGATATTGAATGTATTCAAAGTGTATATAAATGATGAATTTATAGAATCTTTTAGTAATATAATTAATTTTGAAATTGTTAAAATAGTAGCTGTTGAAGTTAGATGTAATTTTTTTTTTGATTTTATATACTCTGTTTTAGAGAATTTTTAGCATGGTTGTTGAAAATGCTCTTAATAGCTACAAGAACAATAGATTATTGGTTAAAATGTCTTAAAACTCATTTTATTTAGAAAACACAATATTAAAACTAATACAAGATTACAAGCATTATATTTTCAAGAGATTTGAAGATATAAATCATAAGAGTAACTCTAGAACTAAAAAAGGAAACAAAGAACACTGAGAGAAAAAATATGATTGTAAGATGAAAAAGTGAGTTGAATTATTCTGATAATAGGCTAAGACACCCATTTTATATTCCGTGTAAAAATACTTTCAAGACCTTCCAGCTTCAGTCCTTCAACTTTATATAATTGCTCCGCTAACCCTTGACTTCTCCCACAAGTGAGGCGCAACCCCTCAACAACTACAAATATTACACCAAACAGAATAAGTTAAAACAAATGGCAAGATTGGTACAATATACACATACCTTTTAACACCCTCCCTCAATCTTGATATTGGAAAAGATCCAACATGTTTAATTTAGAGATGAGATAGTGATGTTGACTTACACCAAGTGACTTTGTAAATATATCAGCTGGAATTTCTGTTGATAAAACTTTTACAGTTTTCAACACTCCAGTTGAGATTTTATTCCTCACTTGATGAATGTCTATCTCTATGTGCTTAGTCCTTTCGTGAAACACTGGATTATTAGCTATTTGAATAACTGACTTATTGTCACAGTTTAAGTTTACAGGAAGAAGATTATCAATTTTTAAATCAACTAAAATACTAAGAACCCAGATAATCTCACAAAGGGCTGAAGCCATGGCCCGATATTCTGACTCAACAGAGGAGCGAGAAACAGTAGGTTGTTTCTTGCTTCTCCACGAAACCATACAGTTACCCAAGAAAAGACAGTATCCTGTAATGGATCGCCTAGTAGACAAACATTTTCCCCAGTCAGCATCAACAAAGGCTGAGAGTTTAAAATCAGAATCAGGACACAAAGAGAAATTGATACCCTTACCAAGCGAAGCCTTCAAATACCTCAACAACCGAAGAGCCAATTTCAAATGAGACTGACGCGGTGAATGCATGAATTGACTTAAACATTGTACAGCAAAGGAAATGTCAGGTCTAGTAGCTAACAAATATATAAGCCTACCAATTAATTTTTGATACCCCATAAAATCCTTTAAAGGAGGATCCTTTGTCTCAGAACCAACAGAGTCAGTGACAATCAAATTCATATCCATAGGAGTACTAATAGGTTTACACCTCGGATATCCGAAATCATTTAAAAGTTCAAGGCAATACTTCCTTTGTGACATACAAACACCTTTGTTAGTTTCTAAAATCTCAATTCCCAAAAAAAAACTTCAAAAAACCAAGATCTTTTATTTTAAACCTAGACTGTAAATAGTCTTTAACCTTTTGAATTTCAGGATATGAGTTACCAGTGATGACAATGTCATCAACATATACAAGAAGAACAATAAAAATATTATCAGAACATTTTGTAAACAATGAATAGTCACTACTACTCTGAACAAATCCATGATCAATTAAACAAGTAGATAACTTTTCATACCATTAACGCGGTGCCTGTTTTAGCCCATACAGAGACTTAACAAGCTTACAAACCCGTTTATCATAGTTGAAAAATACCCGGGAGGCAAACACATATAAACCTCTTCAATAAGATCGCCATAAAGAAAAGCATTATTAACATCCAGTTGACATAAAGGCCACTGATTTTGAACAACTAAAGCAATGACACATCTGACAGTAACCATTTTAACTACAGGAGAAAAGGTTTCTTTGTAATCTAGATGTTCACGTTGGCTATAACCTTTAGCAACTAACCTAGCTTTATACCTTTCTATCTCACTGGTAGATTTGTATTTAATTTTATAAACCCACGGACAACCTATTGGCTTTCGACCAGGAGGCAGATCAATTAAAACCCAAGTACCGTTTCTATATAATGCTTCCATTTCATCATTCATTGCATCAACCCAATTTTGATCTTTACTAGCTTAAAAAAAAATCAGGTTCAAAAGACTTATTCAAGGTTGACACAAAACATAAATTATTTGAATTTAAAAACGAGTAGTTCACAACCTTTTCTATTCCCTATTTAACCTTCCCTTCAACTACATAGTCATCAAAATGACGAGGTAAGTTGGAAGTTCGAGTAGACTTGCGAATAGTAGATTGTTCAGAAATAGTTCCCTCAGGAGGGGTCCTCAAAATACCATCATTATTTTGTTGAAAAGTAAGTTGACGGAAACAAGTAGCTTGTGAGTCACTAGCAGTCACAGTACTACCAAAATCATTTGATTCGGCAACCATGTTATTTTCACCATCAATGTTAGTACTACCAGAGTCCAGCGACTCGGCAACTCTATTATGACTACCCAGATGACCAAGTCTATCTGAATCAGAAATACAAGGGACATTTTCATTAATTTTACTTTTATTTTGAGGAACAACCCTAATATCATCAGTTTGGTTGGTTTGAACTCATCTTGAAAGGAAAAATAGTTTCATAGAATTTAACATCTCTAGAAACAATAATTTGTTTTGAGTCCAAACTGTAGAGTCTGTAACCCTTTTTTGAATTACAGTAACCAAGATGAACACATTTTTCAGAACGAGATGAAAACTTATTTGAAGTATTGGGTTTAATAGCAAAACACAAACATCCAAAATTTCTAAGGTGAGATAACACCGGAGCAAAGCCAAACACAAGTTCATATGGACATTTTCCATTTAGCACAGAAGAGGGAGTTCTATTTATGAGGTACGTAGCAGTTAGAAGACACTCGTTCCACATGTTTAAAGGAATATTTCCCTGAAACATTAAAGCCCTGGCTACATTCAATAAGTGTCAATGTTTTCTCTCAACAACTCCATTCTGTTGAGGAGTATAAATGCAAGAAGTTTGATGTATAATGCCATTAATTTTACAGAACTCACCTAACTTGTTATTAACGAACTCGGTACCATTATCACTCCTGAAAATCTTAACACGTTTTCCAAATTGGTTTATAAGCAAGGTGTGAAATGCAACAATGTTGTTAAAGACTTCATCCTTGCTTTTCAACAGATAAACCCAGACTGATCTGGTAAAATCATCAACAATAGTTAAGAAAAAACGATAGCCTTCCTTACTAGGAATGCAATAAGGTCCCCATATATCCAAGTGAACTAATTCTCCTAAAACTTTGGAGACATGATTACTCAAGGTAAACTTGTCTCTAGTTTGTTTTGCCTTATGACAAATATCACAAGGAGTAGACCCATGTTCACTACCTAGGTTAAGAGTTTCTTTTAAAATTCCTAACACTTGATCAGCAGGGTGCCCGAGTCTACTATGCCACAACTGGCAAGAAACACAACACATAATAGACATATTAGTTTCTTTAGAAAGAATTTTAGAACTAGGAGAAACCGTAGACTCACCATTGGACAAGCGATCAAAGAAGTATAAGCCTCATTGTTCGTTACCAGTCCCCACTATTCTCTTGTGAAGAGAACCCTGAAGAAGGTAACACTTGTACTCATTAAACCCAACAAAAATTTTACTATCTCTAGCTATTTTATGAACAGATAGAATATTAACATGAAAGTCAGGTATGACGAGAACATCAAACAAAACAACTTTATCATTTAATCTAGAATTCCCTATTTGATTAATCTTGGCTTCGTCTCCATTTGGTTGAGTTACTTTTAAATCTAGATCTGAGATATCTACAACATTTTCAAGATACGAAGTATTGGAAGTCATATGTTGGTTGGCACCAGAATCAATAATCCAACCATGACAAGAAAACTTAGAAAAATTATTAGATTTAATCATATTTGCAGAGAACATACCTGCCATATTGACAGAGATATTTTCTGGCTGGTTATGATCAAGAAGAGAAAGCAACTTTGTGATTTGATCCTCTGTGAGAGATTTTGAAGAATTTTGACCACTAGTAGAAATGTCAGTAGAACAAACATTGCTTGAAGTCGGTTTAAAAAAATTATTATTCTTAGTAAATTGAAAGTCCTTTGGAAAACCAATCAGTTTATAGCACCTTTCTATGGTGTGGCCATTTATACCACAATGCTTACATACAAGAATAGATTTGCCAGATTTCCTTTTATTCTCATTAGCCTTTCCAAAGAAGGTTGTGTTTTGACCTTTCGGATCTCCGGATCGAGTCACACCACGGTGTGACTCTTCTCGAGAAACCAAAGAGAAAGCAGTCTTAACAGTCGGAAGAGGATCAGTAGTTAAGATATTACTACGTATATGAAAGTAGGCATCATCTAACCCCATCAAGAACGACATTAGTTTTATCAGCTGACTATGTTTAGAGAAATCATGAGAGGCATTGCATGTACACGAAGAAAGTTTGATTAATGCATCAAATTGTTTCCATAAAGCATTCAATTTATGATAATAATCTGAAACAGGAGCCCCATTTTGAGATAAGGAATTAATTTTCTGATGTAGGTTGAAAGTGACAGATCCGTCAATTTTGTCATAAGTTTCTTTTAGTTCAATCCAAACCTCAGATGCTACCCTAGAAAAGACTTGGCTAACAAATAAGTCATCAGAAATAGAGTTGAGAATCCAAGATAAAACAACAGAATTACAACGATCCCATTGCTTTGTTAAAACATCATTATCAACAGATCTAACAACCGAACCATCAATAAAACCCAATTTATTTTTAGTCTCAAGAGCAAGGATCATTGCACAAGACCAGACTTTATAATTCTCAGTACCATTAAGTTTAATGGACAAAATGGAGGCCCCCGAAGTGTCACTAGGATGAAGGTATAGCGGATCCCCAAAGTCCAGTTTGGTGATCAATGATCGCTGTTCTGGCTCTTTTAAAGGTTCGGCTACTGTCATAGTGACAATTCAGGAGAAACAGATCACACAAGGACAAAACCTGGATGGCTTAGAGGCAGGGTTCCTTGCCACTCGAGGTGGTAGGTCAAGCCAACCACTCAGAGCCCAAAAGAAAAAACACAAGAGATAAGGAGAAGAAAGAACTTACAGAGTGAAGAGAAGCTGACAGAAATCAGATAAAGAAGAACTTACAAGACGATCCGTAACAAGAAGACAGCGGAAGATATGAGCAGATCTGGAACCTTAACAAGGAACCAGAGTGTGTGAGCAAGAACACCCACAGACGAACCAGATATAACAACCTGAACACACAGTCCAACAATGGACGAAAACAAGGGAGGTGTAGCGCCTTCTGAGTCACACACGAAAACCAGATCTAATGATCTATAGTTCTCGACTCACTTCATAAGACCTATACACACCGGTCTTAAAACAAAAAAAACGAAAACACACAAAAAAAGAAACAGATCTAATTAACAGACAAAAACACAGAAAAATTAGATCTGAAATCTAAGTTTGTGATCCAAATCTGAACTCAAGTTAATCAGATCTGAAAAAAATATCAACAGACAAAAAAACAACGAGAAATCACACCGGTTGACAGAAAAACAAAAGGACAAGATCAACACAGATCTGATCCAAATGTTCAAAAGGTTTATTTCTAAATGAGCTCTAAACACATAAAATTGTTGAGAAAAGAACCTGAAAACAAGCTCAGGATGAACGAACACAGCGTCGTAAAAGAAACCTTATTGAGAAGATGATACAAAAAAACATAAACAAAACTAAGACAAGATCTAAACAGGTCAAATCTGAGTTTTGCAAGAATATCAACCGAGTATGATATGAAAAAACATGAACAAAAAACTTAGACAAGATCTAGACAGATCAAATCTGAGTTTTGCAAGAATATCAACTGAGAATGATATAAGAAAAAAAACACGAACAAAAAAACTTAGACAAGATCTAACAGATCAGATCTGAGTTTTTTTATTAAAAATTTCAGCCAAAAGGAAAAAATGGAAAAAATGCATGAAGAAATAACTCGAGATGAGATCTACACAGATAAGATCTAGAGGATGAAGATCTATAACAACCAGATCTAAAACAAAAAAAATGCATCTACGAACAATAAACTCGAGATAAGGTCTATAACAGCCAGATCTCGAGGTTATAAAATCGAGAAGAAAAGAAAGTCACAACGACGACCTTAGTCATTTGTAAATCATCTCAAGGTCGAAAAATAAAAGAAGATTAACATGGAAGAAAATGAACAGACGATACCTTTTTAGTCTCAAAGGTGAGAAATACTATCGATCGATCGCTCTGATATCATCTTAAAACTCATTTTATTTAGAAAACACAATATTAAAACTAATACAAGATTACAAGCATTATATCTTCAAGAGATTTGAAGATATAAATCATAAGAGTAACTCTAGAACTAAAAAAGGAAACAAAGAACACTGAGAGGAAAAATATGATTGTAAGATGAAAAAGTGAGTTGAATTATTCTGATAATAGGTTGAGACACCCATTTTATATTCCGTGTAAAAATACTTTCAAGACCTTCCAACTTCAGTCCTTCAACTTTATATAATTGCTCCGCTAACCCTTGACTTCTCCCACAAGTGAGGCACAACCCCTCTCTAACTCAGCCCCTCAACAACTACAAATATTACACCAAACAGAATAAGTTGAAACAAATGACAAGATTGGTACAATATACACATACCTTTTAACAAAATGTGTATGAAATAAGAAAAACTAAGGGTTTATTATTGAGAAAAAAATTCATTACTACACTAACGCTGTGTTCTCGAAACTCATTTAACGAAGGAAAGGAAAGAAAAGGAAAGGGATGGAAAGGGGAGGAAAGTAAAAAAAACTCATGTTTTCGAAACTTTTTTAGGAGAGAAAGGAAAGGAAACGAAAGGAAAGAATTGATAACTTCATTCCCAAACATTTTCTCCCAAATGTGGGAGGAAAGAAATTAAAACTATTTAAAAAAATTACTGAAATTATTAAAATTACAAAACTACACAATCTTTCATTATATAAAATATATTTTTATAAGAGTATATTTGTAAAAATGACACATTTCCTTTCCTTTCTCTCTTGTTCAAGAACATGAAAAACTATTTTATTTCCTTTCATTTCCTTCATTTTTCTTCCATTTCGAGAACACAAATGAAAAAATTAATTTTCTTTTCTTTATTTTCTCTCCCTTTCTTTTTCATCCTTTTCTTTTCTTTTCTTTCCTTTCCAGATTAGAGAACACAGCGTAAGGGACCGTTTACCTAATTACCAAGTAAAGCAGATAAGCGCTTACCGGTAAGAGTCACTACTATCATTTATCTTATGAGGTAACATTTCCGACCATCAAAATGGATTTATGGTAAGCGTTTTTAACTCAATAAATGCTTATCGGGTAAGAGTCATCACCCTTGATTACCGAGTAAGACTCTCGATCCTTGTTTTCCCTTTTATCGGATAAGATTCTCGATCCTGACAAGACATAATTGAACTGGTAAACATTTATCAAGATTAGTGTTTAATAATAAAAATAAGACAGTTTTAGGCATCGTTTGGCAAAAATAAGTTAGTTTATTTTCTGGATACATGTTTGGATAAACATAAGCTAGTTTATAAGCTACCTTTTTGATAAGCTACTTGGAGTAGTTTATGATGATTTTTTTGTGATTATTTCAATTATGTCCTCATTAATATTCATTATTATATATTAACCATTAAATTATAAATAAATATTAATTATTATTAATTAATAAATATTAACTAATATTATCTGAAAATTATAACATAAATTTTAATTATACATTGATATTACTTTTTAATTATTTAGAATTATTGATAATTATATCAATTTTTTTCAATAGTGATCAATATATTTTAGTTATCAATTATTATTATTTTTGTAATTATTATTTGATTTTTTTTTCATATTATAATGTAACGGTCATTTAAAATCATAAGTTAATGTAGATTTTTTTAAAATTTGGTTTAAAATTCAAAATTTATAATATATATTAATAAATTTCAAATTCTTTTAATTAACATATTATATTATTTACTACCAGATAACTCTCATTTTGAGCGTTATTTCCGCACCGTTTGTATGTGTTTTTTTTTCATTTTGACTGTGTTTCCTTTTTATTTGTTTGTATTTCTAATTTTTATTATTTTATTTTCATTTGGAATTGTTGAGAATGTTTTTATGGTTAAACATATCATTTTTGGGTTAAAAACGTAACTGTTCGTTTATGGGCACAATCTGCCCATTGTGGGCACCCGAGGGACCATTGGGTACAACTACTGTCCAACTTTTGCCAGTTGTAAATTGCTGGAATAAGTTAATGATGTCCACACAATTTTTGGGGCAATCCTCACCCTTGGATTCTTAAGATTTTTCAACTATAAATACAAGCTTTGGAGAAGCATTGAAGACACACCAACAAAACTCCACAATGTAGAACTTCTAGTTTTCTTTACATTTTTTAGTTGTAGATTTATTATTTTAGTTGTAGTTTAATTTATAGTTTTTTACTTTCTTGCATTTAATTTTCGTATTTACTTTCCATCTAGTTTTATTTCTCTCATTATTTAATGCAAGTAGTTAACAAGTATTTCTTTTCTTACATTATGTCTTTTAATTTTATTATTATGAACTAAACACCTCTTTGGGTGTGGGTGTGGGTCGAACTTGAGACTAGCAGGCAACACTTGGGTGTGACCGTCGTTACTAGCTCTTAAGTTTGGTCACTTGAGTCGGGACTTAAACTCAACGCGGATAAGCCGATCACTTTGAAGTGTTAATATTAGATCTTGACCCCGAGAGGGGCGGATTCAAAATACGGCTTAAGTGATGCACAAAGATTTGAGAGAGTCTTTGATAACCACGTAGAGATACGGTGTAACACCCCGAATTTCGAAAAACATCATTTCAAGTTAATACTGAAATCAGTAGCTTTAAAGGGAAAATAAGATATATGATTTTGGACTTGAATCCTAGATTTTATAGTCTAAATGGATGAAGGATTCAATTACGAGTCCAACGGTTCTTTCCGGAGCAAAATCGGAGTTATAACGAAGAAGTTATGGCCAAAACAGTGAACGAGAAGAAAATCGGGCGAGCAGTGCATCTCGCGACTTACGCCGCGACTTAGGGGTAAACGGGCGACTTATGCCGCGACTTAAAGTCGCGGCATAACCCGCGAAATCCACTGGTCAGGCATAAAACCCGATTCTCAGCCTTAGAACTTCATTTCCTCATAACTTTTGATCCACAACTCCGATTTGGGTGATTCAAGTTGCCACGGTTTCGTTTTTGAGAGATATTCAAGGATCTATAAAGATATTGGAAGTCTATTGGAGTATACAAGAGTATTTTGTGGTGGTAAGTTCCTCATCTCTCCCTCTTCATCTTCTTCACCAAAGTTTTCAAGGGTTTCATCCACCCTTTGTTCTCCCTTTCATAGATTGGAGGTTTGTGACCATTTTGGTGAACTAAAGGTGCTTTGGTTGGTGGATTCAAGCTTGGGTTAAGGTAATCTTCTATTCTCTTCAGTTATGGAAGTTAGGGTTTCGGTATCAGTTGATGTATTCATGTTTAAGGTTTGGGAAACGATTATTTATGGTTGAATATGTATGGATTTAGGTTTTTGGAAGTTTTGACTTGAGAATCCAAGTGTTTTTCAAAGGAGCTCTAGTTGGGGGAAAATCTAGATTTAGCCTAAATCTATCAAGGTTAGTTCAAGTTGATTTGTGAAAACGTTGTACATGCCAAAATGTTTATTTTTAAAGTATTTATGTGTTTAACATTAAATTATCATTTGTGAAGTTACTTGATGAGTTTTGGTTAAATGCGAAGTTTAGTTCTATAAATCTTGTAAAACACCCATATTGGGGATTTTTAGGCATTTTGATAAATGAGTCATAAATGGGTGTGTTTGGTAATTTATTGCATACGTGATATTATTTGGTTAAAAGGCGTTTTGGTGGGTGTTTGAGTAAAAGGTTTAATTTTGTGTTATGAGATGTTTTGAAAGGATAAAGAGTATAAACCTATTTGGAAAACCTTTTGTTCTGACTTAAACTGTGTTGGAGTCCATTCAAGTGTTTTGGAGTATGTGATTTCATAGTATGAGTCGAGTATGTTTATGATTTGAAAAGCGTCAATCATTGGTCAAAAAGAGGGTTTGAGTATTTTGGCTTGATGTCGTTTAAAAGAGTCTTGAGGACACTTGTCCGGTTTTATATGGCTCAATGTGGGGTCCAGTTATGACGTACGTACAAATGCGCCGTGTTGCGTATTAAGGTTGATTTCGGGCTCGAGTGCTTTGGTCATTCATGTTTAGTCCGGTAAGGTTAGACTGTGTTGCATTGGATCCATAGGCACATAGTCAGTTTGTTTTGGATGGTCGATTGGGTATTGTTGGGTAATGACCTTCAGTACCCATGTTTTATGACCGGAAACTTTACAAGCGATCGCTAGGAGGGTTGAGTCTGTTAGTGTTGCCGGGACGGTAGGCACTAGGACCTCCGCCGCTTGAAATGCCTGTGACAGGTAATCTTTAAGTGTGTCAGGCCTTTGAGGTGGGATTCTTCGGAAGACCCATCAAGCGTCAACTAACTTGGGGTGACGCTTGTAAAGAAGTCGTAGGGACACCTGGTTGTAATGTCGTGAGTTGTCATGCGATTAACGTTGTATGGGTGGTATACTTTTGTGTTTCCTCCACTCTCAACGGATACGGGTATCCCCCGTTGTCTGCTATCAATAATTTAAAATGTAAAGATGTTTTACTGTAGTGTCATTTGTTCTATATGGGCGACAATAAATGAGGACCTTCCTCCTCGTATATTAAGGTTTGAATGAAATATGTCGTCCCCGTGTTTTGGTATTTAGATTCCTTTTGTTATGGTCGCGTGAGTTTTGGGCCTAGTGTCGGTGTTTTCGGACGTACGGTATATATGGTTTTGAAGTTGATTTTTGGGTGTTTTGGAACATAACGTTTTATCCGCGTTTCTTAAATGGGAGTCGGTTCACATGCATGTTTCGAGTTAATTTAAGTTGCAATCAATTTATAAAGCATGCTTGAAATAAGGTGTCTATCTTTGAAAGCGCATGATATTGAAAAGAGTTGTCTCTATGTTTTAAAGTGCATCAATTGAAAGATCATATTTTAAGAGAAGTCTATCTTTTAAAAGTATTTACTCATGTTAAAACTCTTGAGCTCACTAGGCGTTAAGCCTAACCTTTTTATTTGTCGGCATGTGCATCAGGTTCCAGTTGGGGGTATGATTCTAGCAATATTGAAGGGATGTGCCTTAGTGTCCACAAGTGTAAATACTTGGTGAATTCTTCCGCAGTTTGGAGATAGCGACATTTATTGGGTTTTAGTAACACCTGTCCTTATTATAGACTGTATGTATAGAATGAATGTGTGTATGGAGGTTAAATCTTGAATTGTGATTGTAGATGAATCATTTATTGATGTATTTTAGAAAATTTTAAATTAGGTGCTATTTCTAGAATTGAGGGTGTTACATACGGGTTTTGCATTATTTACTAAGGTTCAAACGTCGGCGGAGATTTACATCACAAAGAGATTTGGGTATAAATCTCCATACCGGTAGAACTTGATTTATTTCAACTTAATTAAATCGACAAGATTAAGAGTCGGTAACAATGGACGCTTTATGAACATTTTGTAGGACCGGTCTATAAAAATCCACTTTCGAGAGATCGACTTTTTATAGACACTATATGCTACAAAATAACTAACCATTTTGTTACTACGTAAATCTCAAGGAAAACTTACACCCATACCCATTTTAGTTTCTTTTTTTAGTTTTCATTGTTAAAAATCAAAACTTGCTCAAAAATATTTTCTTCCTCTCTTAATGAAATCGGTGTATTCTCGGCTTAGAACTCGAAACTTTGAAGTCCAATCCCTGTGGATACGATCTCAGTATATTTACCACTTTATTACTTTTAGTGATCATAGTGTCGGTGTATACTTGCGCTGTCACTGTGGCCTATACGGTTTTCCGCTACCACTACCTTATTTGTCTTCATTAATATATTATATTACTATAAATTTGTCTTAATTATATTATTAAATATTGTAATTGATTATTTTTTTTAAATGTCCTTTTTGGTAATTTTATATGTTTATAAGTTAGTTTTTATCAAACGTAATTTTTTTATCAGTTAGCTTATCAAATATGAGCTAACTTATCAGTTATCAGCTAGTTTGTCATAAATAGCATTAGTTGCATGTTTCTACATTTTAACCTTTCATATTACAAGAAAAGGAGAATGAGTGTCTATTCATACGAGTAGTCAATATCATATCATAATATGAGAGACCAACCTTTTTGTTCAATCATACATTCACACTTGTTTTATAGTTGCAAGTTGCAATTTTTTTTATGCATCTCCAATACGTTCTCTATAATTTTATGAAATATAGAACCAAAAATTAAAATATTTAAATAAATTATATTCAACTTTAAGAGATTCTCTATCTTAAATATTTTAACATTAATTATACACTTTAAAAAAAAGACTTCATATAAAATAATAATAATTCAGTCCTATTGGTGGAATGAATAAAAAGCTCTACATTTAAACTCAATAAAGGTAACAAATAACAAATTGATAAACAAATTCAAACACAAAATAAATGTTTTTTTTAGGGAAATGTATTCTAAGTTATGTCTAGACTAATCCATTGACAAATTATGACTGTAAGACATCAACCATAATTAAACCTCAGTGGCCACAATTGTTGTCTATGCCTAGATTCGAACCTTGGACAAATGAGATATTTCACCACATCCCCCAGAGTCCTAACCAGTACGTCACAACCCTTGTGGTTCACAAAATAAATATTGAGTCATGCTAATATGACACGATGATTCATAAAACTAATAACCAACCAAAAACCTTTTTGTTCTCTTAAAACCATAAAAACTCATAAAATAAAATCGAGAGATACAAAAGATAAAACGAAACATAAATCAATATTGAGAGAACAAATTATCAATTAAAATAAAAGTAAATCACTGCATTATACAAACACCCTTCCCGTTATCTATAAACCTAACAAAAATAAATATAAGTTATTTATTAAATAAACAACTTATTTTAACTTGTTATCTGATATGTTTTACTCTTTTACTAGTTTCCATTTTCGTGGTAATAAATATTTGAGTAAATTACATCGTAGGTTCCTATGGTTTGCTTGGAATTTGGATATGGTTCATCTTTCAAAATTAGTACATTGAACGTCCGTATGGTTTGCATTTTGTTACAAAATAGGTCATTGTCCCTAACGGAGTTAACTCCAGTTCGTTAATTCTAAGGGTATGTTGGACATTTTACTATGTTTTTGTCCCATTCCTATTAAACACACAGACACACACAGACACACACATAAAAAGTGTCCCCTCCCCCATCGATGGCCAACGCCCGAGCCCCATACCCACCGACCTCAATCTTCCCTTTTGCCTATGACCAACTACATACTCCATTTTCGAGCTCACCCATGCAATACACAAATAAAACTCTTTGCCTAAAACACAAACTCACCTGCCAACCTGCAACCTTCTTCTTCACCACCCAAATTTATAGAACCCCTACCCGTAACTTTCCTTCCTCGACTCCTTTCCCTCTCGTAGACCATCTTTGGCGCCCCACCCTCTTCTTTGGTGAAGTTGTCTCCATCCTCCACTTTCTCCCTTCTCCCCTACTTCATCGTCCTACCTTCTCCTTCTTCTCCTACACCCCTCGCCCTACACAACGATCCAATAACAGGCTCCCACAAAATAATGTGTTCATCGACATCCTCATCCTCTCTCAGATGTCTCCCTTCCCATCAAACCCATAAACCTAGTAATTTAGTAGCCTTCCCCTACTATTAAACCAATAAATCTAGTACATCTTGTTTGGGCTACTGGATTTATGTTTTTAATTTCCTGGCGTGTTAAGCAATACATGGAGTAACTCCGGGTATAGCAGTAAAAGCAAGACGTGTAGGTGGATCGACTCATCAAGTTCCCAAATAGAACTGACTAATCCTAAGGCAAAGGGTCGAGAAACTCAACGACACTATTCTTGCTTTGCCCAATTCACGAATCCATCTTCCTTGAAGCTTCTTGTTGTGCTCTTCTTATAAAGACGAGAGACTGCTTTTTGCAAGTGGGAGATAGGTTTTTTCTACAAAGATCGGAGACATTGATGGGAGATGGAACGGTAAAAAAGGATGTGGGATTGCTAGACATTCACCGAAGAAGGGAAAGGTGTGTGTGAATATGGTAGTGGGAATGGTGGATGGTCGCATGCAAGCAAGCAACAATGGAGGCCGGTGGGGATAGGGATAGGGTGTTGGCCATCGATGTTTGGGGGGGGGGGGGGCGACTACTATGTGTGGATATACAACGTGTGTGTAATATATAATATATATTAAATTTATTAATATATACATGTTTTTTTAATAAGAAGAAGACAAAAACATGATAAAATGACCAACAAACCTGTAAAGTTAACGACTTGGAGTTAACTCCATTAAAGACAGGGACCCAACTTGTAACAAAATGCAAAACCACAAAGAGGCTCAATGTACTTATTTTGAAAGAATGCCATATCCACATTCCCAGCAAACCACAAGGACCAACATGTGTAATGTACTAGTATTTTCATAGGAAAAATTTATTGGCACCCTAACAACCCCACCCCCACCCTACCCTCATACCCACCCTACCACTCATAATTAACTCAATGTGTTGACTTTTTTATTTTATTTTAAAGTTTAAATAATTTTTTATGTTTCCAAGGTAATTTACAAACTAAGGTTTGGGTGTAAATAATAGGACCTTTTTCGAATCTAAAACCCTAGTTCAACAATCAGGAATATTCTTTCTCGTCAAGTACCCAAACTACCCTTCCCTCAACTCCATATTAAACAAAACAACTACTACAAACCCATCGTAAATATCGGCTTTACCTAGGGGCAATTTCGTACCAAAAATAAGAAATCCTCTAAAGACTGCCACGTGTCAGTTCTTCAGCCTCTTGTTGACATTATCACCGACAAGATATTTTATTTCCCCTGTTTCAAATCTGAGGAAAAAATAAAATAATAATTTAAAATTTCTTTTTTGGTTGTGAGAAATTTGTATGAAGAACAACCACGTCTGCAGGGTTTATCCTCTTCTTCTCACTCTAAAATAGAGAGAGAAAGAGAGAAATTATGGTGTAATCCTGTGATTTACTCTTTGAATTCCAGCTTCGTGTAGATTTTCCGGTCAAAAATGGCCATCGGAGCCGTTATTTCTCACCGGAACTTGCCTTCTTTCATCGGCTCAGGTAACGATGTTATAGAAATGTAGTTTTTTCTGTTATCCGTTTTATGTATGCATGTGTATCGTTTCCTGATTGAACATTGCTGCAATTACGGTGTTGCTTTATGTAAATTGTTGTTAGGTTTAATGCAGTAAGCATGCTTAGGATATTGTTATTGTTTTTATGATTTTATCACACTTTCTGTGCTATTTCAGCTTTTTTTGAGAATTAATTTGTTTTGAGTAGAGCAGAAGTATTGGTAATAAGACGGATTCTTCGTGTGTAAACGAACCGGATGAATGTTATGTTTATCATAATCATACATTTAGGTTTTTGGCACTTGAATTGTACATCACTTCTTATGTTAATTGTAATTTTTTAAAACAAGATGGATTGATAGACAGAGAAAGGGAGATTGGTTATGGCGTGACTCTGCAAAATATATATATATATATTTTAAATTATAGCTTTGTATATGTTATACGGACAAAAATCATGGTTGGCGCAGTTAATTCTCACCGGAACCTGACTTATGTCATTGGCCCAGGCCAGATGCAGTTCGTTTTAATCAATTTGTGTGCCTTTGTGTGTGCTTTAGCCTTTAAATCATTTCTTAATTTGAAATTGCTGCTATTAACCATTATTATATGTTTTGATGCTATTTTCTCTTGTGGAGTTGGGGCTAAATTATTGCTTGACAGATTTTTCATGTTCAAATGTATTTGATGGATACTATCTATTTCATGATTGTAACATTTGGTTGCCGCTACTTTAATCCTGACTGTTTGTGTTAATTTTGTTGCATAAATGTTTGTTGTTAGGATTATAGCAGGCTTCTTGTTATAAACTTCGGATTCCTCATGTTTAAGCATAATGAATAAAATTGGTTTATATCATAATTGTATATTTAGGTTATTCACATTCAGACTGTAAATCACTTTCTAATTGTAGTTTTCTTCCATAAATGCCCCTCCCCATCTGGAGTTGGAGCAGAATTCCTGTTTAATCTACTTATTCTTCATGTTTAAACACTCTGAATCAATCTGGTTTTTGTCAGAATTCTACATTTAGGTTGTTGGTACTTGAATTGTAACTCGCTGTCAAATCTTAATTTTATGGCATAACTGTTAGTTCTGTAAGGTAGCACAGAATTATTGTTTAAATACCGATTCTTCATGTTTGAAGACCGTTCATAAATTTGGTTTATATAAAAAATGTACATTTAGGTTGTTAGCACTTAGCACTTGAATGTCTAATGTATTATTTACTTGTTCAGTGGTGGGGTTTTGAGGTTTTTTTTGGAGGTGTGGTTGGAGGGGAATAAGCAGTTTTAGTAAGAAAAGATTAGCATGATATATCCATGATAAAGTGATATGTATTACCGAATGTTTTAGCTGTAGAAATGCATTTCCATTTCTCAGAGAATGTTCCAAGTTAGCTTGGAGGCCTAATTGGTTAAATTTAACTAAAACTTGGCATGTTAACCTGTCAAATCAACGACCAGAGCAGTGATGCCTAATAAATTTAACTTGGTTGATTTATTTTCGTCTAATATTTTTGTGTGCAGTAGAGTCTACTTTTTTGCCATTTCAGAATAGAAAAAGATTATATTGATGACTGCAGCAGTGAGTCACATTACTTCTGCTCATACTTACAATGACTCAACTGCTGAATCTTTCCTGAAACAATATCGTGATAAACACACTACACAAGGCAAAAGTTCATTTGTTTGCATTCAAAAAAAAGCCGATTGACAAACCATACAAAAACTAATAGCGACTTGCTTAATATTTGGTCAAATCTCATTTGTAATTCATCCTTAAGACAATAATTCATTTCAGGTAAAATTTATCCACCTGAACAAGCTACAGCATATCAGAGAGCAGATAATTTGAGCTTTTCTTCTGCACAATATGTGCATAGGAACATGTATTCAGAAAAGCTATATAGTCTAAAGAAGATCTACTTTGTTTCCGGGTATTGGAATACGATGTCTTCTCATGGTCTTGATCCTTTCAATGGTAATGCGCTGAGATCTAGAGCAGTGTTCTTGTCTGATAGAGTTCATCCTTCTACGGTGCCGCAAGAAAGCAAAAAGTTTCAGATGACAAATCATAGGCGAAGAGCCAGAGGAATATGCAGATGTTTTGTCTCTTTACCTTCCGAGAGCTACAATTGGATTAAACCGGTACAGCTACAAAATATCAGTATATCTAATAGGAAACCTCTGCAGCCACGGCATACTACTATTAATAGAACCCGGGCAGACTATAAATCTGAGGAGTATGACGTGACAGGAACAGATTTGGATTCATTTGTAGCGTCAGAAGCAGGAGCAAGTGAGGCTGCTCTAGTTGGAGGAATGCAGGAAACAAAACCCTGGTGGGAGCAGTTCGCAAAGCGCTTTGTGATAGTACTTCTTTGCTTTTCTGCATTTCTGCTATGCAATATGGACCGTGTGAGTTTTTTTCTATATAGTCTTCATATTTGAATTTTGAAGTTTTTCCAATTTTTGGTGCTTTCTCTCCACACGACTTCTCATTTATCATCTCAAGGTAAATTATTATGTATTTTCTCCAAGCTATATGTTGGGCCCTTATGCAACAGAATACTGAATACTTTCATATGCTTATGTCTTCTCTCCTTTTCTTAATAAAAATTATTACTGCTTATGTCTATAATATTTCAGGTGAATATGAGTATAGCAATATTGCCCATGTCAAAGGAGTTTAACTGGAACAGTGCTACGGTTGGTCTCATTCAGTCTTCTTTCTTCTGGGGCTATTTACTTACCCAGGTTTGTTTTGATCCTTGACAATGCTCTAACATGATGTAGAAGGATATAGTGTTGCTACCAAAATAAACGGACGCCAAACCTCCTACTGCTTACAGATGTGGTCCTGCATATCCTATTCTTTTCTGTTAAAGTTTCATGCACGGCCTAGCACTTAACTTTTGCTTTTCAATCCTGGTAGCAGCATTTCAAGGAATTGAAGCTAAATGGACTATGGATAGATTCTGATTTCTGCCTGGTCTTTTCATGATATTTCATGACAAAATTTTAAGTTATTGGGATCTTAATAGTATTTTATAATTTTTTATGGGATTCATATTTGGCATAACCTAACAAGTTTGGGAAAATGGTTGTTCTTGTAGCTATTGAGTATTTCTAAATTCTGGAAGTCTTTTTCTAGCAAATTGTATTTTGTTAGATGTTTCGATGTTCTTGCAAAGATATTATGTTGCATGAGTGCTTACATCACTTAACATGAGCGATTATATTTGCAATGCCATTTATTCACACATGTGCTCATGCTATCTATGTGGAACTTGTTGCTTTCCCACAAATGTTCTTCTCTTCCTATCCTACTGTCATATAATTGAATTATATTTTACTTTATTTACGTTTCATGTTTTTGGGTAATAGATTGTTGGAGGTATATGGGCAGACAAAATTGGTGGTAAGCAAGTACTCGGTTTTGGAGTAATTTGGTGGTCGCTTGCAACAGTCTTGACACCTATTGCTGCCAAACTAGGACTTCCTTTCTTACTCGTCATGCGTGCCTTCATGGGGGTTGGCGAGGTTGGCCTCTAATTTTGCTTTATTTATTTCATTGCTAATTGCACTATTTTATCTGCTTTGTGTTTTTACCTTCATCCACAACGTTTGTTGTATCCTTTCTAATAAAATTTTGAAGCAACTTTTAAATTTTTCGACTTTGTTTTTGTGTACGTTCCCCATGTTTTATTTGTCACAACGAGAGGCATGCATCAGATCTATGTAATTCATAGCCAGATGAATCAGTCTCGCCTTGGTGAATGTTTATTTTCTCGCGGGAACACAATTTATAGTTTTGGACTACAGAAATTGCATCTTGATAGAGCTTTAATGATCTCATTATTTAATGTTGGTGATTTTGGTCTCGTCAAACATTTTTGGTGTAATTGAGATTGGCTTTGAGATAGATGATATTCAAGGTTAAGCATTAAGACAAGTTTGTTGGTGCAGAGTGCATGCTGCCTTGAACCTTAGATTGCCACATAGTGGGGGTCAACAGGGCGCACCCCCCTTGCGGGGTTCTAGGGGCAGCTCCCCTGGCGGGGTTCCAAGGGCCAGACCCCCTTGGCGGTGGTTCTAAGATTCTATTTAGAAGGCGTGTTGCCTTTTGAACTTCTATTCAGAAGGCGTGTGACCTGAAAATTTTCACTTCTGAATATTGGACTTGGATTCAAAAGGCAAGTTGCCTTCTGACTTTAGTGCAGTAACCATTGTTGATCTTATCCATTGGTAGTTATTTGATAGCTGTTCTTATCTTCCAGTAATTACTTAACCATCCCACATTAACCGGTATAATAACTATCTATAAAAGGTAATTTCTGTCTCGTTTTATGGACGAACAGTTAGAACAATCTTACTGTTGAAAACTCAAGGTATGTTGCGTTAGAAGTTAGAACGAGAGTGAGATTATGGATTACCCCAATATAGATTCTGTGTAACCCAAGGCTTGAAGGGTCGAGATATTGTATTTGGAAAGTGCTCTCTGATACACGATCCAAGATTTTATCCAAGTGATAGTTACCACAAACCCAGTTTATTAACATTTAATCAGAAAAAAATTTCAATTTACTCTAGATTTAACTATCTGCCTACCATTCCGACAAACTGAAAAACCATTTCCCGTTAGATTGCCAAATCATGAATTTGATCAAGTAAGTAGACCACTTTCTAAATGACATGATTGTACCTTATGAAACCATTTTTATCTGTCGAGTTAATCCAATTTCTAAGTTTCGAAGGTCTGAAGCTGACTAACCAAAAACTGCACAAACTTAATTTTGATATCAGTCGATGGGGTCTTTCAAAGAGTCCACCCTCTAGGTAGAAGTTAAAAAGTATAAGTGGCATGTATTTTCGAAAGCAACACATATTGTCGTCAATACTAATTCTAGGCTAATTTCTACTGTTTCTTCGTAACATACGAGATTTTCAGGCACACCATACTCAAGGCACAACAATAATATTGTCACGTTAGGTAGATACATGCTTAAACTTTAATGTGAGGCAGCTCTTAATAACATAACATCTTATCTACTTTTTTCAGCTTTATAGATCTATATCACAAATCTGCATATTCATATCTAACTCTCACTCCGGTTTAAATTTCTTGGACTAAACTATTGCTTGAATGAGCTGTCTTTTCCTGTCAGGGTGTTGCGATGCCTGCTATGAATAACATACTTAGCAAGTGGATTCCTGTCTCAGAGAGAAGTAGGTCACTGGCACTGGTATACAGTGGAATGTATTTGGGCTCCGTCATAGGGTTGGGTGTATCGCCTATCTTGATCCAGAAGTTGGGATGGCCATCTGTTTTCTACTCATTTGGTTCCCTTGGAAGTGTGTGGTTTGCTTTTTGGCTGAGCAAAGTAAGTTTTCCTTTATATGGCTGCATTTTTTCATCTCCAACTCAATTTCTACTTGTTTGAGGTCCTTAACCTTTGGTAGGACTGCAATATGGAGCAGACAATTCCTACTTTTTGTAAAAAAGGTTGTATTAGATGCCGAGATTGAGCTTTCAACCGTAAGAGTTATGGTGCAGCTTGCTTGCTCTTATCCAGTTATCCCGACTTAACTGTACCAACTCAGCTACTAGTCTTTTAGGAAATATAAGGTCGGTTTGATGAAGCTAAATATGGGCCTAATCCCATACTAATTTATGGTGGGCATAACGGTAGGGTTACTTAGCATAAAGGCCATTATATAGTCTCCATAACTATGATAACACTATCAGTAAGGTTCGGTAGGTAGTACCGGCGTGCTCAGTTTTGAAAGAATAAAGATAATCAAGGAGTGGCCTAACTCTCAAATGTAGGTCAACTATCGTTTGTTTTGCAATTTTCGCTGTTTTCTTGAAGTAATCTACTGCTGGGTCCTATCACTGTCTTACCTGCCATATTTTACTAAAATCTTTTGGCACCAAGTTTTGATTCATGGACTACATGTTCAATCCTCAGAACATTCTCTGTTGGTCTTCTCGGTAGGTATAAAATATTTTTACGACTTCAATATGTGAAGGAAGTGTGGCACCCACCACCAGACATTCACTTTTGATCTTACAAGTTACACCATCATTTTTTTAGTATCATAATGACTTTTCCAATGTTCAGTAATCATACACTCAAGCATATTGTGGCGATATTATTGTAATTTTTTGTCGGTTTGATCTTTCTTTGAAGTATATAATTATAATATTTTATATACTACAAAATTCACACACACTCCTCACCTTTGGTGAGGCTTGAACCCTTGACCTCCATGGAGGTTGGGCTATACTGGTAACCCAGGTACCGCTGGGCCAATGACCCTTTGGTGGTTTTGGCTTTCTTTCAGGCTCATAGTTCACCAGAAGACGATCCTGAGCTTAGTGCAGAGGAAAAGAAGTATATCTTGGGTGGCAGCATCTCAAAGGAACCCGTCACTGCCATTCCATGGAAGCTTATATTATCAAAGGCACCTGTCTGGGCTCTCATTGTGTCCCACTTTTGTCATAATTGGGGAACATTTATTCTTCTGACATGGATGCCTACCTACTATAACCAGGTATAAGAAAAATCAGCATAATTATTACCATCCCTCTTTATGCTTCTTATACGCTGTTTTGTAGCTTCATCTCTGTACTATATTATAAAGCATTTAGGTAAAAGTCTTAAAAACAAGTTATTAATTAATCATTAGGTATTGCTTAGTAATGCATGATCCCATAAATTTCGAGGTTACAAGTAATTAATGCAGACATACAATTTTTTAAAGCTCTTTGAACTCCATAAAACTAACTAATAACACTCTTATAAACACGTTCAAATACAGGATTATCATGAGCCCTATTAATATGACAGAATGCTCCATAGTTATTTTTATCCACAAAACATACTCCATAGTTATCTTTATCCACAAAAAAATACTCCATAATTATCTTTATGCACAAAAAATACTTCATCATTAAAACTAAAATAAATTACATCTGTATTTTTAAATCTGGTATTTTTAATTATAATAAAATTTTGATAAACAAATTGTACCAAAAAACAATAATTTTGTAATCACACCATTATCGATAAGTTTTGGGAGTTCCTTTTACCTGGTCTGTAAATTAGCAAGCACTACTTGTAATTTTCTATTTCATTCAAACATAAAATTCAGGTTTTCTTCTTTTTGATGAGAAACTACTTTAATTTTCCCTTTTCAATTTACAATAAAATCTTCCATCTCGTGCATCACATGGGTATACAACAAGTTCTGGAAAGTGTTTATCTGTAACATCATAAATATATTAGCTATCATTTGACATATGCCAATTTTGCACCATGTAGCTAATTGTGTATGCACCAGGGAGCGACCCATATAAATTTCTTCATTCAATAAATTGGAATACAACATGTGATTGTGTGTGGAGAAGAGACATAGACAGCATATTGCTGCTGAATGTGAAAACACAACAGATGAACTAAGATATCTACATTTGTTTATTTTTCTTCCCTTCAGGTGTTAAAATTTAACCTTACTGAATCTGGACTATTATGTGTATTGCCATGGTTGACTATGGCCGTCTTTGCCAACATCGGAGGTTGGATTGCGGATACGCTTGTTAGCAGAGGCCTATCAATCACTACCGTTCGCAAGGTAACTATACTAGTCTTTACAAATGCATTGATGCCACAAGTACGCTCCTAAGATGGAGTTGCTGCCTTTATTTTGTATGATAACCATATATGTTTTTTGGTGTATGTCTGAGAGCTAATCTACTGAAATATTGAATCTTGCAGATAATGCAGTCAATAGGATTCTTGGGCCCTGCTTTCTTTCTTACTCAGCTGAGTCGTGTCAAGACACCTGCTATGGCCGTGCTCTGTATGGCTTGCAGTCAGGTCCGACTTAACAAGACCTTTCTGTTTTCAGGCTCTTTAGATATGTGAATTTCTTTCTGAAGTATATAATATTTATATACGGAAAAACTCACACACTCTTCACCTTTGGTGAGACTTGAACTCTTAGACCTCCAAGGAGATTGGGATCTACCGCTAACCTGGGTGCCGCTGGGCATTGACCCTTTGGCTCATACGTGCAATTATTTGTGAAGATTTGTCCGTGCGTGTTTTGTAGGGAGAGGTGGGGGGATCTAACACCATTTTAAGAACTGCACCACATGGAAAATTTTGATAAGTAGTATTATTTCACAGAAGTCTGCAGAATAACTGCTTTGTAGTTGACATCTAAATTGATAAATAAGATATACTTCCTAATGATAAAAAAGGTATTATTTCACAGAAGCCTACAGAATAATCGTGTTACAGTCGACATGCAGGCTCAATTAAATTGATACGTATTTCTCCTTTTCACACGTTTCACTAGCCAAGGTTTTTCGCCTAAACAACCGCTCTACTTCTTAGGGTAAAGGTTAGGTGTGTGGTTACATCTTACCCTTGAGATACCCCACCTCCACCTCCACCAGTTGGGATATACTGGGCTTTTTTGATTTGGTTTTGCTATATATCTTACAAGAATCTTTTGGTTCCCGGTAATCGTCCGCATTACCCCTGGTAACCTCCGTTACCATCAGTCTTTACACTAATGCAATTATGGTCATTTTTTGACAGGGATCCGATGCATTCTCACAATCTGGTCTCTACTCCAATCACCAAGACATTGGACCCCGTTATGCGGTTAGAATTTCCTCTTCTCCATCATTTCTTCGTCCATAATAGAAAAACCGGCAATGACACTACTAGAAATGCACGATTAAACCCTTTGGAGTAGCTCAACTGGTAAGTGTAAGACCTTGGGTTCGCTCCCGAATGGTCACCTGTTTGAGTCCCCCGAGGGCCACTCGAGGTTTTCCTGGCTGCTAACTTCAGAGCCATGGGATCAGTCGAGGTGTGCACAAACTGGCCCATACACCCACAATTATCAAAAAAGGAAAACAAAAGAAGAAAACGAAATGCACGAGTGAGTCGTGCTAAAGTCTTCCATTCTATTGGCTACTTAAATACGGGCTTGGTAAATAGCTTGAGCTTTTTCGGTATCATATAATGCAAGTTATAATCGTAATCTAGAAAGACCGGTTTGGGCTACTTTTAGGTTATTTTTGGTACTAATTCCATGTATGAAGCTAAAAGAAACTGTTTTTTACTTTATACGCTAGGGAGTATTGTTGGGGTTGTCGAACACAGCAGGAGTACTTGCTGGAGTTTTTGGTACAGCTGCAACCGGTTATATACTCCAGAACGGTAAGATCATAAACATTTGACCTTTTGCCCCTCTTTCTGTAACATTTGACTTTTACGGAAACAACTGTTCTACTCTTTGAGAGTAGAGGCCAGCTCTGCATACAAACCAACCCCCATACCCCACCTCTGGGTTTGTTTGGTTTAGGCATTGTTTGGCAAAAATAAGCTAAATAAGCTAGCTTATTTTCTGGGTACATGTTTGGATGACCATAAGCTAGCTTATAAACTAGCTTTTTGATAAGCTACTTGGAGTAGCTTATGAGGAGCTTTTTGTGATTATTCCAATTATGCCCCTCATTAATATTCATAATTATATATTAACTTTTAATTATAAATAAATAATTAATGTCCTTTTTGGTAATTTAAATGCTTATAAGCTAGTTTTTGCCGAACGTGACTTTTTCATCAGCTAGCTTATCAGCTAGTTTGCCAAACATAGCCTTAGTTTAGAACCTTTGAAAAGTGTCCATAAATGGTAGCAATTTAAACCGCTTTTGAAACCACAAAGTGAGTTGATCGGTTTGTACTTCGAACCAGGATAGAACAACATAATCCCCTGAACCAAACCAAACCAATGACCAAACTGACAGGTTTAGTTTGCTTGTAACACTTCAATTCGTATGATCCATCTTTGAATCTTAATTTTTTTTTCATAAAACGGGGACTAGAGATGCAGAAAGGGCCTAGTTAACTGATTCTTAACCAGAAAGAACCATTGACCGGTTAAGAAAAGGACCGGCTAAAGGGAAAAGCCCAATTCGCTTACCCTTTTTGGACTAGGGACCGGTAGTGGTCTGGTTAAGGAAAGAACCGGTCAACTGGTAATGGATCTAATTGAAATCTCATTTAACGTTTTTAGCAAATCTCATTTTTAGCATGTTTGTGTTCTTTCATTCACCAACTAAATGACAGCACGGTCGAAAATTTTACAAAATGTATGGCGATAACAGAAAAATACTCGATAATCAAATATTATTGTCGATAAGTCGCTACATTTCGACTTAACCAATCATATGTTACAGGTTCTTGGGATGATGTGTTCAAAGTGGCTGTCATCTTGTACCTCATTGGAACTCTTGTTTGGAACCTCTTTTCCACTGGTGAGAAAATTCTTGACTGAATAAGCACAATACAGAAAAATAGATAATTTAAAATGTAAAACCGCATCGACTCAACCGGGGCTAACCCCCCTGGGCATAGTCCATGTCCAGGCTGGGTTAGCCTTGGTCCAGTGAGCTGGTCGCTCTAGGTACGGCTGGTCGAGTCAAGTATTGAAACTTACTCCCAAAACTTGAAACCGTAACTGGGTCGAGTGGTTTCCACGATTAGATTTGTTGTCTTTTAAAAAAATCATCTGTAAGTCCGTATTCGGGATTCTTTTGTTTTCCTTCTGATTTATTCTTAACTTGTTCACAAGTTACACCGATTATATCGTTGTATGATGTTAAGACGCCAAATGTTGATGCGTCGAATGTAAAATGTTTTGTTATATGTAACAAATTACATGAAACTAGCAGATAAGATGTGTTTTAATGTCAGTTTACGTATTGTTGGAGGGAGTAAGGAGGTAACATTAAGGGTGTAAATGAGTCGAGTTGATTGAGTCTTGCTTGAAAAATTATATCATGCTTGAGCTTGAATAACTTTTTATAGTTGTGTTCGAGCTTAAACTCGAGATCGATTAACTCGTTTAGTTGCTCGAACTCGATATATTTTATATTTTGATTATATAATTATGTTTTGCTCAAAAAATTGTATGCTCGAATGACTCGACTCGATTCGTAATGTTTAATCGAGCTTTCGAACAAGTCAAGTCGAACATTGGTTTACGGAGCTCGATTTGTTAAGTTAAGCGAGCTTCATTTTATGTTTGAGATCGACTCGATCTTGAGAATTACTAAGCTCTAGCTCGAATCATTTAAACTCCTAGGTAACATGAGATATTCTTCCTTTTCAACACTTACTTGCAAGCAATGTTTAAAATATCGTAAGGCGTGGCGGGACGGTAAGGTCAAGCCTTAAGCCTTCAGAGAGGCCCAGATGTTTTTTAAAGCGGGACGTATGACGACAAATTTGTATATCATATATATAATTATATGTACACACATATGTATTCTACTATTACTTAGGGGTTGTTTTTTTTTTTTTAACTTCTTAATGACTCTTAAGTCTGAATCGTTCAGACCTTTTTACGCACCACCTTTTATCTATACTATTATATTAAAGGGCTTAAACGGTTGTTGACGGTTCTTGAAAGTAGTTATTATATATATAGTTACAGTTTTGGTCCCTTAACTCTTTTGATAGATTTATTTTATACTTTTTAGTTTTACATTTTACATTTTCATTATATTAACATATATAAGCATATATTAACTAAAATACGTTGAAAAAAATAATATTTAATTTTAACAAGTTACACCATTATAGTCGTTTCTTCGATACCTTCGAAATGAGTCTAATATTGAATATTTTTTTATTTTATTATATGTTAAAAAATACGTATTAACATATCACATTAACATATATAATTACGTTGTATTTTGTGGATATTACATGTGATTAATTGTGGATATCACATGTGATTAATTGTGAATATCACAAATTTCGATTATTTTGGGATATCACATGTCGATCAATGAAAACAGAATCATTCGACATATATATATAATATTATTTGAAATAAAGTAAAGTAATTGATTTGAAATAAATAAAAATATTATTGAAGATCCTCGTAGACACAGTTATTCTAACACGCCAACATTTATCAACTCCAAAGATTTTGGTCATAAAGAATTAGCGAGGCATAACTCTTACTTCCAACGACAACCCCCCTCCATATCTTGATCAAATCCCGAGTTTATTTCATCCATACATCGCACAAGTACAAAATGAATTAGGCGATGGAAATTGTGAATTTCGAGTCATATCTACTTGTTTTGGTGGTCATGAAGATGCATGGGACACTATCCGTATAGAATTAATGGGTGAACTAACTGAGTATTAAAAGGAGATAACCCAATGCCCACACTCATACACCATTGAACACGTCATGCACTTTCAGATGCAATGTCGTGGATTATACCATACAAACGTAGATTAGATGTGAATGAAGAATATATAGAGCGTACTCGTACTCGTGAATATATTGATTTAAATGAATTATCAAAGTTGGAATCTGTTGGAATAAAAAAATACGCAATATATTTATTATGTTTATTATCTTGATGTTAAAACTTACGTTCGATGTAATGCATTTTCTCTTTTAAAAAAAATCGATTAACCAAGGTATAATATATGACATATAATAATATAATTAAATCAAAAAATATTCAACATTGGGCTCATTTCGAAGGTATCAACGAGACGATTATAATGGTGTAACTTGTTAAAATTAAAAATTATTTTTTAACGTATTTTAGTTATATGTGTTAATATAATGAAAATGTAAAATGTAAAACTAAAAGGTAAAAAATAGATCTATCAAAATAGTTCAGGGACAAAAACTGTAACTATGAATTAAAAATAAAATAAGATGTGATATGAGAGGGAATTGGAAATCCTTAAAATTAAATGTTACATTTACCACATTTATAATTAATTATTTAATTTACTTTATATCCTTTGTTTTTTCATTTTTTATTTTACACCCTTATCATGTTAACACAAATAATCGTATATAGAAAAAAATGCAATGAAAAAACACGTTTCTTTTTTTACAAATTATACAATTATAATCGTCTCGTCAATACCTTCAAAACGAGTCTAATATTGAATATTTTTTAATTTAACCGTATTATTAAAAACTATGAATATCTGTGAATTAGTTTGTTTTCTATCCATACGTTTTATTTTTTTTCACCGTTAGCATATTAAAAATACATAATTGTAGATCAACTAAAATATATTAAAAGTATGTTTCATTAGTATTATAAATTCTAATATTATAATTTTTTGGTCAATAATTTTAATATAAACTAATTATTGAATATTTTTATTAGTAGCATAAATATGTAACATTATATATATACTATCTATATCTATACTATTATATTAAAATTGTAAACGGTTATTTTCAAAATTCAATGTTACATTTAACATCTTTACAATTAGTTATTTAATTTACTTTATATCCCTTATTTTTTCATTTTTCATTTTACATCTTTGTTATATTAACACAAATAATGGTATATGAACAAAATGCAATGAAAAAATATGTTTCTTTTTTTACAAGTTATACCACTATAATCGTCTCGTCAATATCTTAAAAACGAGCCCAATATTGAATATTTTTTTAATGTAACCGTACTATTAAATATCATGAATATCTATGAACTAATTTGTTTTCTATTCATACGTTTTATTTTTTTTCCACCTTTAGCATATTAAAAATACATAATCGTAGATCAACTAAAATATATTAAAAATACATTTCATTATTATTATAAACTAGGCATATACCCGCACACGATGTGGCGCGAAAAATCGTGAAATCGAAGGAACAATTGACAAATATATGTATCTGCTCGCGAAACATCTCAAAATCAAAATGACAACAACGTTCCATTTTAAGTTTGTATTTCTTCGTCCTTATCGATATTTTAGTCTATGATTCATATATAAGTGCACCAAACGAAGAACGAAATGAAAACTAATGTATTTAGTTTATGATTCATAGACTAAAGTAACGATAAGAACGAAGAATACAAACTTAAAATGAAAACGTTGTTGTCATTTTGATTTCGAGATGTTTTGCGATCGGATACACACCTTTGCCAATTGTTCCTTCGATTGCACGATTTTTCACGCCGCATCGTGTGCGAGTATATGTCTATATAATAGTATAGATAAAAATTCTAAAACGGTTATTGTACAATCTTTTGTACAATAACATTTACCACCCTTACAATGTTACATTTACCACCTTACACTTATTTAATTACTTTATATCCCTTGTTTTTTCATTTTTCATTTTACACCATTATCATATTAACACAAATAATCATATATGAACAAAAATGCAATAAAAAAAAATACGTTCATTTTTCTACAAATTATACCATAATAATCGTCTCGACAATACCTTCAAAACGAGCCCAATATTGATTTTTTTTAATTTAACCGTACTATTAAATATCATGAATATCTACAAATTAATTTGTTTTCTATCCATACGTTTTATTTTTTTTTTCCACCGTTAGCACATTAAAAATACATAATCGTAAAATACCTTTCATTCTTATTATAAATTATATCATTATAATTTTTTTCGTCAATAATTGTAATATAAACTAATTATTGAATATCTTTATGGGTTTAGGGTTTAGTGTTTCATAAGTTGTGATTCTTAGGTTATGCTTTATTGTTGATGACATGTCTATAAGGAAGTAACATTAATTGTTCGTTCTTTGCTCACATTGCGCTGCATCGTGCGGGCATATGCCTAGTTAATTATAACAAAAATAAGACTTCAGACTTTAGATCTCTTAAAAAACAAACGACGTCTTAATGAGTCAATGATATTAAACAATATAAATTAGATTATATACTTAAAACTAAAAAGTAATACCCTATAAAGGTCAAAAAAATAAATCAAATATTGGATTTCAAAAAATGCACATTGGGTCAGGATAGGTCAGAGGTTTTAACATGGCGTCACACATGAGCCTTGGATTGATGTTGACAAAAACGAGCCTTTTAGTGTTGACAAATTGGCCTCAATGTTTCCCAACAACCCAAACAATGAATAATTATAAAGAACATAAAAAGAGAAGAATTTATGTGGAAACTCCAAAACCGGAGAAAAACGACAATCCATCGTTTGAAAAATTGTTATAATCACATAGTTCTATTAATCTCTCAAGTCTTCCCAAATAATAGATACATTCTCAAAGATTTAACTAACATCTTTCTACACTCTAAAACAAGAGAATAAAAAAAATACAAAATAAAATACTTAAAGTGTATTTTACTGAGATGATCTGAAACCAAAAGCTTTGAACCCCCTTTTATAAACACGAAATCCCTTTAACCTTTCATTGCTCTACCAACATGAGACAAACCTTCCAAAATTTTCTTTTATTTTAGCCAAACAATTCTCAACATTCAGAACACCCGATGTATTGTAGTTTAGTTTGTTTTATTATAAAATTAAATGTCGTTTTCTATTCATTTTAAAAATAATATAAAAATAAAAATCTCTAAAACAAGTTTTGAGGTCGATAATTTTTTTTCCAAAGTTAGAAAAAAAAAAAAATAGACTACGTTTAATTGCCACCCATTGATCTATCAACTCCCAAACTACTTTTGGAGATAGTTAAATTGGAATTGACTTCATAGCCATCAAAGTAAATGTTTAAATCCTGAAATTACAATATTACCCTCAGGGAAAAAAAAGTAAAAAAGTAATTGCTAAAATTATTTCAATAAATGCTACAACAAATAATCGCCCACCAAAAACATAAAGACCGTAAAATAATTCAGCTGCAAATATTATATTCAGTAAATTATGTTTTCATCTCTACAGTTTGTTAAAAATTTCGAATTTTGTCCCTGTAATTTACAACTTATTGCTATTTTCATCCTAAAAATTGACTCCCACCTTCATATACGAAGGATAAAAAAGCAACAATAAATTATAAAACATAAGGACGAAACACAACAATAAATTAGAACATCTCCAACAGATTCTTTAAAATGAAGAAATGAAGGTTTTGAGGATTTTTTAGGCATGTTTTTTGCTCCAACAAATTATTTAAAACCTTTCTCCAAAATAGAGAAAGTAGGATAGAGTGTAAAATTCTCCAAATTTAAAGAATTCCCAGAAAATGATTACGATGAGAGAGGAAATTTTAATATATTCTCACCAATAAAAAACTTTCAAATAATTATTTTAGAGACAGAAGTTATATATTCTTGCAAGATGAATAAAATATTTTAATAATATAATCAATGTTTTAATCTTCAAAATGGAAAATTTGTTGAAGTTGGATGTATTTTTCTTTTAGAAAATTTGAAGTTTCATTTTCTTTTTTTAAGAATTCGTTGGAGATGCTCGTATAAATCATAAGAATGCCCTAAATTAAAAAAAAAATACAGAGACGAAACTAGCAGTTTTCAACAACCCAACAAAATAATAATAATAATAATAATTTACTCTATATTATATAATTATTGGATTGACATAAATTGGTGATAAAAATTTTGTACGATTATTATTAATTTTCCCATAAAGGAAATGGAAATAATAAATGAAATCGTACCTACAAAATAGAAAATTGCATGCGACCCATATTCAAAGCAAAAGTTTGACCCGACCCGACCCGATCCAAATCTAAAATTAATGGTACCCAAAATTCAAACCTACCTCATCAACTTTATACCGATAATTTTCATCCCAACCACCAAAATCAAAGCTTCCATTAAACCACCCCAACCACCGCCACCGCTAGTTGCCACCGTCCTTCTCTTTCTTCACATTTTCCATAATTTCCCTCAAATCCCTTTGAAACACATTCACCTTTAATCCATACTTCATGAACAAAGTCAACGACATCTTTTGCTCGATTTTGTGCCCCGGCACGACCGCGAGCCGGTGGCGTAGCAACACCGCCGCCGCGATCGACTTCATCTGAAGATACGCCAGGTCTTTCCCGAGGCATATCCTCGGGCCCGCGTTAAACGCGACGAATTTATACGAATCGTGCCGGACGAACTTCGTCCCGTCGGGGGACAACCAACGCTCGGGCCGGTACTCGAGACAGTCGTCGCCCCACGACGACTTCATCCGGCCCGCAGAGTATATCGAGTACGTGACCGACGATCCGGCCGGAACGAAAGTTCCGTCCGGCAACACGTCGTCCGAGACCACGTGTTTCGAGTCCTCCGGCACCGACGGGTATAGCCGGAGCGTCTCGGATAACGCCGCTTTTAGATAAACCAACCGGTCCACCTCCTCGAACCCTAACGGTTCGTCGGTCCATTTCGCCACGTCATCGCCCCGTGTCTCCAGCAGGACACTACTTATTTCTTTTAGAATATTTTCTTCCACTTTCGGGTTCTGAATCACCAACCAGAAAAACCAGCTCATCGCGACCGATGACGTGTCACGTCCAGCTAGGATGAAATTAAGTGCCACTTGTTGAAGAAACGTGTCCGAATAGGATTCTTTCATTCTCATAAACCTAGACAACAAGTCATCATGTAGGCTTCCATTAAGCTGAGTAGACAATTCATGCCTACGTGTACTGATGATGCTGGACAAGTATTCCTCCACGTGTACAAGGCTTCGGCTCAAGTTCACCTCCAAGCCAAGCCGGAGCCATTTCCTCATTTTCCAAATAACTTCCGGAAAAATAAACCGTTGCAACGAAGCCTCGGTTGCCCGATCAAACGCCAAAGCGAAGCTATTGTCGGGCAACTCGGGGGCTAGCGTTTGCGGGTCTTTCCCGAACGCCAGCCCACAAATATTATCAAACGTGATCCGCAGCAAAAGATCCTGCAAATCGACGGGCTCAGACTGTACCTGAGCCCGCTCCAGAATCGGACAGAACCGATTCTTGATGGCTCGAGTCACCCACCGAGCCATCGCCTGCCGAAGCGTCCGCGTCGTGAACTCGAGCGCCGCCGTCTTCCGTTGGAGCAGCCACGTGTCGCCGTCCGAGTTAAAGATCCCTTTCCCCAACAAATCGTGAAACACCGCCTGCCAAGTGGGACCCTTCGGGTAATTATCGAACCGCGTCTTCAGTATATGTTCGAGATTCTTCGGATCGCACGTTACCGTCACGAGCCCTTGCCTCCGGGCCAGGAACGGGACCGCACAGATACACGTTTGGTACGTCCCGTTACACGCCCGGAGGTTATCCGCGATCCAATCGTGCAACCGGTCCGAATTCTCGATCAGGCCCGGTAAACTCCCGAATAACGGCCAGACACGTGGACCCTTCAACGACCGTGAGATGAAAGTAAACCACAACAGATAAGCAGTCACACCAGTAAACAACAACAAACCTATAGATACATCCATCTTGTATCTATCTATCTATCTAATTTTCCCGCCAAAATAAAAAAACTCAACAATCGAAAAAGACAAACCGAAACCCACGTAATTCGACCGGAATCGGAAGGTTTTTAGAGAGAGAAAGTTTGAGAAAGCAGCATTAGGAAGAGAATTTTAGAGAGAGAAAGTGATGTTGAATGAAATAAAAGGGGGAAACGAAGGTGTGATTTATATAAGAATGTGGTTGAGAAGATGGAAAAATTGCAATAAGTGTAAGGACAGAGTGTTTTGAGATTTACAGCAAATTGATATGAATCGCCATTAATGCAGAAATACAGAGGTCGTTGTAAATGTATTTATGAATGTGATTTTTTTTTTGGATTTATGAAAGGGAAATTAAAAATGTAATTAAAGGTTAAATGGATGTGTGTGTTTTGGTGGTTTTTTCTCTCTCTGCAACAAATGCAGCAGTGGTGAGGAGCTGGATGCTTTTAATTTCATTCATTCAAGGGAGTTAATGAGTTCAGTTTCGGTTGAGAGGAAACTCACAAAGTTGAGAGAGATATATAGATATATATATAGAGAGAGATTATATATATATATATATATATATATTGGAAGGATATTTTGCAACCCTGAAAAAGATTGCAACCCTTACAACCCATATCTTAACCGTTGGATTCATGATCGACGGTTATTTTATTTTTATTTTTCTGTTTTTTTTAATTAAAAATATTGGACCACATATCTATTGTAACCGCTGATCATGAATCCAACGGTTAAGATATGGGTTGCAAGGGTTGCAACATTTTACTAGGGTTGCAAAATATCCAATCTAGGGTTAGGTTCTTTTGTTAACCTTAGTTTTCTTGTTAACTATGTGCAAATATGTTAACATATTTGTTCATGCATATATGTTCATATCTTTTAACACCAAGCATATAAATTCACCTTTGTTCGTGTTATGCATATAAGTTCACATATGTTCACCTTTTCGAGAAGAATGACTATACGATATACGGTTTTATCCAATCATGAACCAAAACTATTATAATAATATTGAAATGATTCAAAAAAGTAGTATGAAAAAAGATGATCTTTAAAAATCGTAACCTACAAAGTAATTTTGGAATCTTCATTTTTTGTAACTTCCATGAGATTAATGACAAAAGATTACTACTGTTATGACGTTTATGCCTTTTTGGATTAATTAAATAAATAAATAAATTAAACATCAAATAACCTTGCATTCCTATTGGTTGAGCAAGGTTCACATAGTTAACAAGAAATACTTGGTTAACAAATGATTCTTGCTCTCTCTCTCTCTCTCTCTATATATATATATATATATTATAGAGAGATATTATATTCAATATAATATGTATAGAGAGAGATTATATATATAGAGAGAGATAGACAGAGATTCAAGGGAAAACCTCAAAAAACGAAAAACTGAAGAACACTTTGGTAGTCTTTTTATGTGGACGGTATGCACTTGTGTTGTTGTGTATACAGGTAAATTATATATTTTTTAGTTTTTATGCACAAGTGCATTATATATATTCACGTGTGCATGCTACAAATCATTTGTATGGACAAGTGCATACAACTCCAGATAAAGGGCTACCAGGGTGTTTTTCAATTTTTCGTTTTTTTGAGGTTTTTCCCTAAACCTGACCCTAGAGAAATATTATATTCAATATAATATGTATATAGAGAATGATATTATAAATAAATAAATATATATATATATATATATATATATATATTATGGGTGTTGCTATCCCTACCCCCTCCTACCTCACTCACATATCCCCTATAGGAGTGGGTATGGGGATAGAATTCACCATATATTATATATAGAGAGAGATTATATTCAATATAATATGTATATAGAGAGAAATTATATATATATATAGGGGTTGGATGTTTTGCAACCCACATCTTAACCGTCGGATTCATGATCAGCGGTTACAATAGATATGGGGCCCAATATTTTTAATTAAAAAAACAGAAAAATAAAAATAAAATAACCGTTGATCATGAATCTAACGGTTAAGATGTGGGTTGCAAGGGTTGCAACCTTTTTCAGGGTTGCAAAATATCCTTCCACTATATATATAGGCAGTGGCGGATCCAGAAACTTTTATAGTTGGGGGCACACTTATGGGCGTCGAAAAAATTTCAAAATTGCAAAATTGAAGAGATGAATGATCCTGTAAGAAAAAAAGTTAAAGTGACAAAGTAAGAAAAGATTTGGACCCTTGATCACTTATAATTTCAAACCCATCCCATGAAACACGCTTGATACAGAACTTGATCTGATCCATCTCATTCTAATGTGTATCTAATGGTGAAGATCTCTTCTTACATTTATCATCATGGTTAATTAAGGAGTGATTAAGGGTAAAAATAGAATTAGTTTCATTTTTTTTTTGAGATTATAACATTGATTATATTTACTAAAATATTATATTTATCTTATAAAATATTATTTCTCTCTCAAAATTTAATTTCAAGATTTTCTGTTAGTGGGAATATATTAAAAAATATATCCTTTTTCATTTTAATCATTTTTGGAGAGTTGTTTAAATTTGAAGAATTTCACACAGTCTCTCCATTTTGGAGAACCTTTTGGAGCAAAAACATAGCTAAAATTTTCATTTTCTCTATTCTAAAATTAAAACCATTGTTAATCTAAAGATGGTTAGGCCTATGTTATAACTTAGTTTTAGGATTCTAATTATTAAATATTAGTTTTTATATTTTAAAAATAATATAAATAATATGTTAGAACAAAAGATAATACAATTTTTTTTAAAGAATATGATAAAGATATACTAACAGATAAAAAAAACACCTGGTAATTCGGCGAATTTCGATCAAAACCTTACCTAAATTTATGATTTTGAAAAAAAAAAGACTAATTAGAACATGGAGATTAGATGATAAACTTGCTAGTTAGAATTTGGTGAACTAATTCATCAAGAAAATTATATAGATTAAAATTTTAATTTTTAAATATTATATATTTTGTATTAGCAATTTTAGGTAACCAATGTTTCACCCATTTATATTATTCAACAAGTAACCTCTTCAAAATGTTTGAGAAATTAATCACTTGTCAAATTTTATAACAATTTTTAATATCAATTTATTTAAAATAATTTTATATAAAAAAAAATAACATTTAACTTCAACAACTGTTTTATTTTAACAATTATAGTATTAACTATATTAGCAATTAAAATGTTCAATTCAATTGATACAATATTATTTCTCTCTTCTAAACATTTATTTTCAATATCTTTTATTAATGAGAAAGAATTAAAATACTATTTCTCTTTTGTATATAGAGTTTTAGAGATTTCTCTAAATTCAGATATTTTCATATTCTTTTTTTTCTTTTTTACCATACAATATAGTATACCTGTTGGATCACAAAACTCTCCTAAATCATCAAAATTTATATTATAACATAGTTGTTGGTATGGGTGCTCAAAATTCTGACCAACCCGGCCAATCCAACTCGAAAAAACACAAAAAAAAAAAAATTCAAACCGAGGTAACTCGACACATAATTGATACAAAATTAGGTCAAACCGCATCTATTGGGTTGGAATTGGGTTAAGGTAATTTAAACCCAACCCGATGAACCCCATGCCTATCTATTCTATTGGTTTAATATAATTTGTAAATTATTGATTAATATATATACGTTAGACATTAGACAACCCATAGTTAGGGGCCGTTTACCCAAATGCTTACCCGGTAAGCGCTTACCAATAAAACTCAACAAACTAACTTATTTTACCGGGTAAGATTTTAATTATCACGATGGTATCTTATACAACAATTTATCCGGTAAGCGCTTACCCGGGTAAGAGTTGTCACTCCCTCTTACCGGGTAAGACTCTTCATCCTTATCCTCGCTCTTACCAGGTAAGATCCTATCCTCTTGTCATGTTCATCCGCTATGATAAATTCCCTGGTAAGCACTTACCGGGTAAGCATTTTGTAAACGACCCCAAATTCAATCGTTATATTCAAAATTATATTACAATTTCAATCGTTATTTTATTTCCTTATTCACGTGAACCTTCAACTTTTTTTGAGTTTGTTAACCTTTTTGGTATGTTTTCATTTTCATTTTACTTCGTTCAAACACAAATGCTTAGTTAGATTGTAGAATAACATACGAAAGTTTCAACCCGATCAACCCAACACAACGTGCACGGTTTGGTTTGGGTTTAGTTGTAATTTGATTGGGTTAGGTTGAAAATTTTCAAACCGTAAACATTGAGTTAGATTGTTTAAATACTTTCAACCCAATCAACCCAACTCATATGTAGCCCTACTTGTTGGAGATGCTTTAATAGTTATTAATATTAGGTTGACTTTTATCAAACTAATTTTGACTATTGATCGTTGACTTTGACCATTTACTATAGAGAAAAGATATTAAATGTTTCAACCATCTCACTGAAGTTACATGTTTTGATTTAATGCATGATTTACATTTATTTATTAGATATTTTAATACCTTTTTGCTAAAAAAAAAATCCAAAAAACGGAATTTATATTTTATTATAACAAAATTGGATTCATAAGACGTTCAATAATTTTTAAGTGTCTTACCAGACTGTTTTTTTTTGAACGACATCAACACACACACGTCCCCGGGGTATTCGGGCACTTTTTGGTGTCTTAACAAATTTTTAGGACACTTTTAATATAAATGTCACATTAACTATTTTAAATAACATTTTTTAGAAACGTCTTATAAATCCATTTTTTTATAGGACACTTGTCTTTATAAAACACTTTTTTAAATAGTATTTTATAGTAAGATATTTCCTCCGTCTTAAAATAAGTGTCAATATTTTTATTTTAGTTTATCCCCCAAAATAAGTTTTTACTTTTAAAAGTAAATATTTACTTTCTCATTCTACCCTTAATTATAAGATGATGAAATTTCTCTTTTTATTATTAAAGGTAAAACTTTAATTGTTTTAGTTTTCAACAAGTAATGCGACAATGTCTAATACCTATAATCCAAGCATTTCATTGTTGTTTGGTACTTTGTGTGAAGATCCCACGGATGAAGAAACGCCCCCTTATTTTGAACTAGTTCATGTATTGAATATTAAACAATGATACATTTAACTTTTTTGTTTGATCATTTGCGTATTTTGAATTAGTTTTTTCTTGTTTCGTATATGTAATTTGATATTGGTACAAGCCATTACCAACATGTACCAACCGAAAAAAGTTGGTACCAATTAAGTCGGTACCAATTACAATTGGTTGATACATGGTATAAGATTTTGCATACCGATTATAATTGGTTGGTACACGATATTGACAAAAAAAAGTCGGTACCGTACCGATTCCACCCCTATGAAAAAGTGTTAATATTTATGCACCGTTTGGCAAAAATAAGCTAGCTTATTTTTTGGAAACATGTTTGGATTAATATAAGTTAGTTTTTTGATAAGCTACTTGAAGTAGCTTATGAAGTGTTTTTTGTGATTATTCCAATTATGCTTTCATTAATATTCATTATCATATATTAACTATTAATTATAAATAAATATTAATTATTAAAACTTATTATTTTTTATTAATAAATGTTAATTAATATTATCTGAAAATTAAAACATAAATTTTAATTATAAATTGATATTAATTTTTAATTATTTAGAATTATTGATAATTATATCGATTTTTTTAATATTGATCAATATATTTTAGTTATCAATTATTATTATTTTTGTAATTTATTTTTTGGTTAGTTTTCTCATATTATATGTAAGGTTTATTTAAAATCATAAGCTAATGTAGATTTTTTTTAAATTTGGTTTAAAATTCAAAATTTATAATAATAAAATTAAATTTTTTAATGAACATATTATATTATTTACTATTTTATTTGTATTAATTAATATATTATATTGCTATAAATTTGTTTTAATTATATTATTAAATATTGTAATTGATTATTTTTTGTAGATGTCCATTTTGGTAATTTTACATGATTATAAGTTAGTTTTTGCTAAACGTGACTTTTTTTTTTTGGAGAGGTATCCCAGACCACATTGGGCCCAGACTAATCCTTGGCAATATGGGCCGAAGCCCGACTGCTAAATCATGCAGCCCGGGGTCGAAGCCCCTGTACCTCCAGGATGCGTCCCCCAGGATTCGAACATGAGACCGCTACTAGCTAGTCCACATGCCTTACCACTAGGCTAACACCCTTTTGGTTATACGTGACTTTTTATCAGCTAGTTTATCAATCATCAGTTAGTTTATCAACTACCAGCTAGCTTATCAACTTTTTTGTTCCAAAATAAGCGTGTACATTACTATTTTAGTTTGTCTCAAAATAAGTGTTTCAATTTCAAAAGTAAAATGTCTACTTTTTCAGTCTACCTTAATTATTAGATGGAGAAAATATCACTCCCTATAACTAAAAGTAAAATTGTTCTTTTGTTAATTAAAAAGTATAATAATCACATATTTCAAATTCTAAAATTGTATACATTTTCTATTATGAATATTTATTTTCTATTGTTAGAGCATTTCCAACAACTTTTCTAAAATGAGGATTTTGAAGATTTTTTGCTTCAACAGATTCCCCAAAACATTCTCCAAAATGGAGAAAGTATAAGAGAGATGATGAAAATCTCCAAATTTGGAGATATATTAAAAAATGACTACTTATGAGAGAGAAATAGTTTTTTTTATTCATTCTACCAACGGAATTGCTTTAAATTAATTGTTTAGAAGAGAAAAATAATATTTTATGAGTTGTATTGAATATTTTAATAAATATAATTAATTGTGTAATCTTCAAAATAGAGACTTTGTTAGAGATGAAGATGATTTTTTTTTGGAGATTTTGACTTTTTACTTATCTATTTTAGAGAAGCCGTTGGAGATGCTCTTAACATTTAATCTTAGAATAAAAAGATTGACTTTTGTTTTAAATTCCATTGGTTGACTTATCTCTATCCATCTCATTAACACAAAAACCAACAAAGATTTCAAGAAAAAAAAGTCAACCTCTTGAGTGACTCGAATTTTAAATGCAAGAGAATGATGATATTTAAAAAGTCAACTTTCTGAAATTTTTGTATTAAAAGAGTAAAAAGTCAACACTCTTATATTCTTCAAAATGATAATAATAACCTTATTGAAGTTTGAGCCTAGAGGGTTGGATTGGGCATGATTTTGAGGTGCTTAAGTTGTTTGTACCATATGCATTAATAGTTGTACATTTGGCATGTTTTTTTTATGTTTATATAAAGTTTTTGACCTAATTCTAAGAGTATTTTTAATAGATTCATTAAAATAGAAAATTAAAAGTCAAAATCTCCAACAGATTATTTAAAATAGAGTTGAAAGTCAAAAAATTTAGCAGATTTTTCAAAATGGAGATTTGAAAGTCATAATCTCAAACAAAAATTTAAGTTCATCTCTAACAGTTTTTCCATTTTGGAGATTATGTTACATGAACAAAATAGTTGGTTATGCCAAGAAATTTTGAAGTTTCTTGATCTAATCAACTATGTCTTCTAGTCTGTTTGGAAGGAGAACTCATTTTCATTTCATCTTCAATGTGAATTGTATTATTAAAATATTAAATACAATTAATAAGATATTATTATTTTCTCCTAAAATCTAATTTCAAGGATTTTCATTGGTAGAAAGAAAAAAAAATAATTTCTCTTTTATATAAAATCATTTTTGAAAAGTTCTCTAATTTGGATAATTTCACCATCTCTCTCATACTTTCTCCATTTTAAAGAACGTTCTAAAAAATCTATTGAATCAAAAATACCCAAAATCTCCATTTTGAAAAAATTTGTTGGAGATGCTCATAATGATTAACAATTTCTTATTCTAGAATGAAATTGATGTACGAGAAGAGAAAATGTATACATAAATAGAGATGTATATTTAGGTTGGAGATCGGCATCCATCTGAATCAGTTATGGAAGGATGGGCCAGGCATAGGCCCAAAGAAAAGAAGGCCGATTTAAAGGAAAAATAAGAATTTGTCCATAAAAAACTGTATGAAGCTCAAATAACAGGACTAGGGGTGTGCAAAACCCGAATGGTTCGAAAACCCGAATCGTAATTGAGGTGAGTTTGTAAAACCCGAATGCCCCGAAATTCGAAACTCGAATTTTTGGGGGGATATTTGGGTTCAGGTTGGGTTTGATTTCTCGCTACCCGACCCGTCCGAAAATGTAACACCCGGAAAATTCTCAAGGTAAGTATTTATTCCCTTAAATACGTTAATTGTAATTATTTGAAAATACGAGACTTTATACATGCATGTGGTCATTGTTATAATGCTATGATGTTACTTGGTTAGTATAAACTTTATACCTGCTTAAACCTCGTGCTCGTTATCGTTTTCGGTTGAGTTTTCGGGTTGTTTCGAGTGCCACACGATTGTGCCCTTGGCACTATCACGAGGGCACTATTGCCGAAAGTGTACCGAGGGTTCGGGGTTGTTCGCGATTGTGCCATGGCACTATCGTGGAGGGCACTATCGCGCGGTTTATACCGTAGGTATCATGGCACTCGCGATTGTGACTCGCGATAGTGCCAATGGCACTATCGCCGGGCACTATCGTCGTCGGGGTGCAGTGCCATAAATGAGCCCTTATCAGATTTTAACCTCATTTTTCTCTCAAACCCTCTCTTTTGGTTGCGATTTTGTAGCTTCCATTTCAGTCCCAATTCTCCACTTACCAAACCCTAACTCTCATAAATACTATCCTTTGGTGGTTGGGTTTTGGATTCAAGCATTAAACTCATCTCAAGGAAGATTCTAGGGTTTCTCAAAGTGTATCTTCTCATCTCCAAGTCTCATCTTCAACTTCTAGGGTTTCAATCTTTTCTAGGTTTTGGTATACAACCTAGATTGTGAGTTTACTAACCTTTGTTAAAACTAGATACACATCATAATCTTCTATTCATCATTTTCTATTTTAATATGTTCAAGTATTTGGGATTTCTTTATGAAGATAGTTGGAAATGTGGTTATTGGTGAAATGCCATGATTTACTTTATATGTACAAGTATTTGGGGCTTCTCTCTTGGATATATAATGGTGTACTTTTATATGATAAATGTGTAACACCCCAATTTTCGAAAGATATCATTTCGAGTTAATACCGAAACCGTTATATTAGGGAAAAATAAGATAAAATATTTTGGACTTGAATCCTGGATTTTATAGTCTAGATGGATGAAGGATTCAATTACGAGTCCAACGGTTCTTTCCGGAGCAAAATTGGAGCTATAACGAAGAAGTTATGGCCAAAACAATGAACGAGAAGAAAAAAGGGGAAGCGGGCGACTTATGCCGCGACTTAAGGTTGAGGCACAAGTCGTGAAACCCCCTGGACGAGCTTAAAATCGATTTTCAACCACCAAACTTCATTCCTTCATATCTCTTTCATCCCAACTCTGATTTGGGTGATTCAAATTGCTACGGTTTCGTTTTTGAGAGCTCTTCAAGGATCTAGCAAGAGATTGGAAGTTTATTGGAGTAAACAAGAGTATTTTGTGGTGGTAAGCTCCTCATCCCTCCTTCTTCATCTTCTTCACCAAAGTTTTCTAGGGTTTCATCAACCCTTTGTGCTTCCTTTCATATATTGGAGGTTTGTAACCATTTTGGTGAACTAGAAGTGTTTTGGTTGGTGAATTCAAGCTTGGGTTAAGGTAATCTTCTATTCTCTTCAGTTATGGAAGTTAGGGTTTCGGTATCAGTTGAGGTATTCATGTATATGGTTTGGGAAACGATTCTTTGTGGTTGATTATGTTTATTTATGGTTGAATATGTATAGATTTAGGTTTTTGGAAGTTTTGTCTTTAGAATCCAAGTGTTCTTCAAAGGAGCTCTAGTTGGGGGAAAAATCTAGATTTAACTTAAATCTAGCAAGGTGAGTTCAAGTTGATTTGTGAAAACGGTGTACATGCCAAAATGTTTATTTTAAAGTGTTTGTGTTTACATTAAATTGTTAACTGTTGATAAGTTGGTTATTTGGATATATTTAACTTTATAAACCTATAAAACACACATTTTGGGATTTATGGACATTTGGATAAATGTGTCACAAAGGAAGGTGTTTTGATGATTTATTGCATAAATGAGTACTTGGTCAAAAATATACTTTTAAGTGTTTGTCGGGTTTTTATGCATCATTCATGAAATGAAATATTTGGAAAAGTACGAATGTGTGAGTTCTTTGGTTTTGAGTCATTTCCGACGTTGGAGAACATTTTAGAAATGGAAAACCTTTTGGGTTTGGGCCGAAGGCCAGCGGTAATTTGAGAATCAAAGATTTTGGGAAAATGTGTATTTTGGTTTGTGTAACCATTTTGGCTCTCGTGTTGAGCCAAACGTCCATTAAGCCTCTTGGGGCTTGATTTGTACTCGGTGGAGTCTTTGGAACATTTGTTCAGTTTTGGTTGCTCGTTAAGGAGCCTTGGACGTATGATGTACTTAGTTGCATCTTATTTGGGAGTTGCATGTTTTGAATGCATTAGTTCATTCTTTTGAGTCATGTAACGTTTTAGACTGTAATGCATTGGATCCATAGGTATATGAGTCAGTTGGTTAGTGGGGACTTTATCCCCGTTTTGGGACTGGACATTATTTATGGCTAGCGGGAGCTCGAGGTAGAGATCGTGGGTGGTTGAACTCGATAACCGCGTAACCTTTATTGAAGGGCTCGAGGTAGAGATCGTGGGTGGTTGAACTCGATGCCCGATTGTCGTCCAGTCTGGTTACTCATCGTGGAATTTAGTGTCCGCGTTTGAATTCTAGTGAGTGGTCCCCAAGTCATGTGGTTGATTATGTAAGCTTGCGGTGGTGCTCTGCAGAGTCGTATACGGAGCTAAGTCTTGTGGTGGTAGCTCAGATGAGCCGGATACGGGAACTTGTGGCTTTGGTTGTGACACTCATTAGAGGTCGAGTAGACACTAGGATCAGTGGTGTCTTGCGGTGGTAGCTCAGAGGAGCCGTATACGGGGAACCATGGTCTTATGTGAAGCTCGAGAACATTGATAAGTGACTTAACTTTGTGTGCCCGCCACTTTCGATGGAATTCGGGTATCCCCCGTCACCGAAAGGTGTTGTTTTTGGGTGTTGAGTTTTATTATCCCAAGTTTTCGGTGGCGTTGTGTATATTTGGATTTTATCCTTGATTTATGGGTTGAGTATTATGCCCCACCCGTGTTTTGGGTGTTTTGGGATATAAAGTTTTAACCGTATTGTCATAAATGGAGAGTTCAATCTCTATTCACGTTTTGAGTGAGTTTTGTGTTAAAATTGATTTATAAATGGGCGGTTTATGTTGGTTTCTTCATCCTTGAAGTAGTTGATTCGGAAAACGTAAATTGGTGTTCTTTGTCTAAAATGCATATCATGGGAAAATGAGTCGTTTTCATATGTAAGACATAAAAAATTGAAAGATTATGATTTTAACCGCATTCTTTCTCTTTAAACTATTAATTTATATATGTCAAAAACTCTTGAGCTCACTAGGCGTTAAGCCTAACCTTTTTATTTGTCGGCATGTGCATCAGGTTCCAGGTGGGGGTTGGTTCTAGCAATTATATGAAAGATGTGCTTAGTCTTTCGTGAGTGTAAGTATTTGGTGAAGTCTTCCGCAGTTTGGAGATAGTGACTTCTATTGGATTTTAGTAGCACCCGTCCGTATCATAGACTTTATGTATAGAATGATTGTGTGTATTGAGGTTAAATCTTAGATTGTGATTGCAGATGAATCAATTATTGATGTATTTAGAAAATTTTAAATTAGTTGCTATTTCCAGTTTTGAGGGTGTTACAAAATGTATACATGTCTTGGTGATAAGATGATTTCTAGTTGGAATACCATGTTGGTGATATATTCATATGTATGATGAGCATGATTGTCATTTGGGTCCCTTGTTAGACCTCTCGTGCTTAGGATGGTAATATTGTACCCGTAGTTGGTATTGAAATATATTGGGTTGAAATATACCTCAAAGACCTCCTATATGCGTTATGTGGACGAACCAAGTTAGTAGACACTAGGAGGATGTAGTCTTGGGTGCCACTGTGATGGTTTGTGCCTAGACCTCCGCCGTCGGGGAATTTCCTCAGTTGTAGTCCCCGGGTGTGCCGGGCCTTTCGGGTGTTCCTTGTTAGAGGGCATCAAGGTACATTGACTCTTTGGGTGGAACTTGATTGGTGCTATGGGTCTCCCCTATTGACTCCACATATGTTGATCTCTGGTTAACTGCTGATAAGAATTGTAACTGTTCATGCATGCTTATTATTGTTCAACTCACTAGGCTTTTTGACCTAACACTTGTTTGGTGTCGATGTGTATCTCAGGTTCTAGCGGCGCCGATCCTAAGCATACTTAGTTGCTTTGGGGTGAGAGCTTGGAGATTTTGCACATGGACGCATTATACTTTTGGGAACAAACCGTTGGATATATATGTAACACCCTAAAAACTAGCGGAATAAAAATTCGAAATTTCTGCAATATAACGGCTATAAATAGATAAAAACCTGGGTATAAAACCTGCTATAATAAATCCCAAAGTATCATCCCGATAAAACGGGGAAACCAACTATAACCATTACAATTAACCAAATGAAGAATACACTAACAACCTAATAATGTAACTTAAATAAGAAAGATTAACATCAGGTGTTGTTATTCTTCCAAAAGTATGCCCGCTATCCAAAATATCGATCTACACATCTCCCAAAAAGACCGCTCTTGGCCTCGAAGCCATCCACTCAGTCCCGACGAACCCCTTCGGAAACCTGACTTGTTATACATGTCATTTTGAGAAAAAGTGTTAGGCTAAAGCCTAGTGAGATCAAACATTTGCAGTTTAAGTAATCGAATGTAAAAGTGAGTAAACGAGTTTATTTTTATACAACAACAATAATGGTAATAATAACAATAATGCTCTTTGAAATATAGCAAATACCTTTTTGGGTTAACGGGGGAGACCCGCTTACTAACACAAATGACGGAACACAAAAGTAAGCCATTCGATGAGTCAGTAAAGCCAATAAACAAATAAAGTATACGCAAGGGATGTCAGGCTCAGTGGCTTTAAACGTACACCCACGGAAACTCAAGTTCAACCCCGAAGGGTTCCTACGTCGAGCTCCTCATCCAATATCGTAATACTTGAGCACGAAGGACTTATAACCCAATCCGATGCCAAACGTGCCTCGACGTGGAAAACTAGTCGTCCCAACACAGGAACAATAATAAACCAAATACGGGGTCATGACTCCCAATGCATCAAATAAGCCAAATAATGCGCATAAGGCCCAACCAGAAATCCCAACAATGGTTAACATACAATAAGTGACATGAGGGGTAATTCCCACCAAAAATACTTCCATTGTTTACCAAGAGACCACTAGTAAAAATATAGATGATTCCCTTTTTATTTCAAATCCCCAAAATATGAAGTGAGTTTAATATGCAAACTTATCAGCAGTTAACCACAATACCAATATTTCCAAATTCATAGTTTTGCATAGCGATGCTATTATCTCAAAGGTATAACCCAAGTAAAACAAGCTAAAGAACATTATTAAAGCTCATAGAACGTTATTTCCCAAAATCACCACAAACACTTATATCTCAAAAAGTTAGGTTTAGCAAGAAATTCCACAAATCAAATATATGAAAGAGGAGATATTAGGTATTCAAAATCAACCTTTTGACATGTATAAACTTTAGTAAAATGGGTAAGAACTCACCTTAGTGGTTTTCTTAAAAGAAAACCAAACCCTAAAACGAAGGAGATGAAGATGAGTTGTATAATCCCTTAAGAGCTTCTTACCAACACTTCCTAAAAGTGTTAAGGACTACCATTAATGACTATGAACCATCATAAATGAGGAGAGAAGTCTAGATGAGAAACACTTACCGAAATCAGTAGAGAGAATCGCTCCCAAACCCGAGAAATCAGATAAAAATTATTGAAAATCACGACTTAACTTTTTATACCCGAAACCCCCGTCGGCGATAGTGCCCCGGCGATAGTGACATCTGTCACTATCGCGGGCAAGGTCGCGAGCGCCTCACCACCTTCGGTACAGATTGGGTGATAGTTCCCCGGCGATTGTGACCATGTCACTCTCGCGGGCACAATCGCGAGAAATGTACCGAGGCCCTAAGGCCTTCGGCGATAGTGCCCTCCGCGATTGTGACACCCTGTCACTCTCGCAGGCACAATCACGAACAACCCCAAATTTCCCAAATTTGATGATTTTTAACCCACGATGCTTAAATCCCACTTTCTCGATATTAAGCTATTAAAATCAAAATATATATATGTTTCAAAGCAAGAAGAATACTACATGGGTTCTCAAAATTCGGGGTGTTACAATCCTCCCCAACTTGGGAATGATTTCGTCCCCGAAATCCTACTAACTAAACAAATGAGGGTATCTACGCCTCATGTCTTCTTCCGCTTCCCAAGTCACATTGGTGCCGCGGTGGTGTTTCCATTGAACATTTACCATCGCTACCTCTTTATGTCGGAGCTTCTTGATTATCCTTTCCAAAATATCCTCGGGCTCTTCGATGCAACAATTATCATCCACTCGAATTTCGGACAAAGGAATGACTCTTTCCTCTTCCGCTAAGCACTTCCGTAGATAACATACGTGGAATGTGGGATGAATCCCATCCATCTCCGGCGGTAAATCCAATTTGTAAGCTTGGAGCCCGATGCGCTCGAGAATAATAAACGGTCCTAGGAAACGGTGACTTAGCTTCCCACGCTTCCCAAACCAGATCAACCCTTTCCAAGGAGACACTTTCAACATCACACGATCTCCCACTTGGAACTCTACCGGTCTTCTCTTTTTGTCGGCGTAACTCTTCTGACGATCTTGTGCCGCTTTTAACCGCTCTCGAATTGATTTGACTTTGTCGGCCGTCTCTTGCACAATTTCCGGGCCGACAAACTGCTTCTCCCCCACCTCTAACCAACACACGGGGGTCTTACACTTCCGTCCGTACAAAGCTTCAAATGGTGCCATCCCGAGACTAGAGTGGTAACTATTGTTGTACGCAAATTCCACCAAAGATAGATGGGCATCCCACCTACCGCCAAAATCGATCACGCATGATCTAAGCATATCTTCAAGCGTTTGAATCGTCCTCTCACTTTGTCCGTCCGTTTGTGGGTGATAAGTCGTGCTCAAATTCACTCGTGTGCCCAACTCTTGATGCAAGGCTCCCCAAAATCTCGACGTAAACCTGCTATCCCGATCAGAAACTATCGACAAGGGTATCCCGTGTCTAGAGACAATTTCATCTATGTACAGCTTTGCCAACTTATCCATTGACAAAGTTTCCCACATCGCTAGATAGTAAGCACTCTTCGTCAATCGATCAACGATGACCCAAATGGCGTCGTTCCCTCGCAAAGTCTTCGGTAACTTGGTCACGAAATCCATGGTGATCTTATCCCATTTCCACTCGGGTATTTCAAGCGATTGAAGGCTCCCATAGGGTCGTTGATGCTCGGCCTTCACTTGTGAACAAGTCACGCATCGCTCCACATAATGAGCTACATCCAACTTCAAAATTGGCCACCAATAATGTAGCTTCAAATCCCGGTACATCTTAGTGCTCCCCGGGTGGATAGAATACTTGGATTTATGCGCATCGTCCAAGAGTAGCTCTCGGCAACCACCAAACTTTGGTACCCAAACTCGACCATTGAAGCACTTTATCCCTCGACTATCTTCGGTCAACAATAACCGTTGCTTTGTCATCACTTCCTTCTTGAGGTTTTCTTCCTTTAATGCTTCGGTTTGCGCTTCTTTAATTTTATCCATGAGACTTAACACCAACTCGATTCTTGTAAGCTTGGATTGAAGTCTCCCGCTATACTCTTTACGACTCAAGGCGTCGGCCACCACGTTTGCTTTACCCGGGTGGTAGAGTAATTCACAGTCGTAATCCTTAAGTAACTCCAACCACCTTCGTTGCCTCATGTTGAGCTCCTTCTGATCAAAAACATACTTCAAGCTCTTGTGATCCGTGTACAAGGTACACTTTGTGCCATAAAGGTAATGTCGCCACAACTTCAATGAAATACTACCGCCGCCAACTTCAAATCGTGAGTGGGGTAGTTCTTCTCATGCACCTTCAATTGCCTAGATGCGTACACGATTAATTTTCCTCTTTGCATAAGTACACATCCAAGTCCCTTTTTTGACGCATCACTATAGACCACAAAATCCTCCGATCCCTCCGGCAAGGATAAGATCGGAGCCTCGCATAATTTTCTTTGCAACGTTCTAAATGCTTTCTCTTGCTCCTCGGTCCACACAAACTTTACATTCTTCTTAGTCAACACCGTCAACGAAGAAGCAACTTTGGAGAAGTCTTGTATGAACCTTCGGTAATACCCCGCCAAGCCTAGGAAGCTCCGAATCTCGGATGGACTTTTGGGCGGTTCCCAACTCATCATAGCTTCAATCTTGGTCAGATCCACCATCACTCCATCCTTTGAAACTACATGCCCCAAGAACTGTACTTCCTTCAACCAAAACTCGCACTTGGAAAACTTTGCATAAAGCTTCTCCTTCCTCAAGATTTCCAAGACATCTTGAAGATGACGCGCATGATCGACTTCATCCTTCGAGTAGATAAGAATGTCATCAATGAACACGATGACCGACTTATCTAAAAAGGGTCGGCACACGCGGTTAATTAAGTCCATAAACACCGCTGGGGCGTTCGTCAAACCGAAGGGCATTACTAAGAATTCGTAGTGACCATAACGCGTCCTAAAAGCGGTTTTAGGAATGTCTTCTTCTTTGACTTTCACTTGATGATAACCCGAACGGAGATCGATCTTCGAAAAGCAACTCGCTCCTTGAAGTTGGTCGAACAAATCATCAATCCTAGGGAGTGGATACTTGTTCTTCACGGTTACCTTATTCAACTCCCTATAGTCGATACACATACGCATGGTACCGTCCTTTTTCTTCACGAACAAGACCGGTGCTCCCCAAGGTGAGGAACTCGGTCTTACGAACCCTTTCTCTAAAAGCTCTTGCAACTGGCTCATAATTTCCTTCATCTATGATGGAGCCAACCGATAGGGAGCTCGGGCTATAGGAGCCGCTCCCGGCGTCAGATCAATCTTGAACTCCACTTGACGGTCGGGTGGTAACCCAGGCAAGTTGTCCGGGAATACATCGGGAAACTCCCTTACCACCTCGACATCTTCTAGCATCTTCTTCTCGAGTTTGGCATCTATCGCATATGCCAAAAAGGATAAGCATCCTTTCACCAAAAACTTTCGCGCCTTCGCCATACTAATGATTGCAACTTCACCCTTTCGCCTCTCGCCATACACGGTCACCACATTACCATTCCAACCCGGAATTCGGATCAACTTTTTAGCACAAAGAATTTCCGCGTGATTGGTCGACAACCAATCCATACCGACTACAACATCAAATCCCTCGATGACCATAGGCATTAGATCGATCGGGAACTCTTTCCCTTCGATTTCAAGTTTGCAATTTCTTAGAATATTCTGAACCACTACTTGATCACCATCGGCTAGCTCTACCACTAACGCCTCGTCTAAACTAGTAGTGGGCATGGATAGTTTTGGGCAAAACGAACTCGATACAAACGAAAAACTAGCTCCTGAGTCAAATAATACACGCGTAGGTACGAAGTTTAGGAGAAACGTACCCGACACTACATCCGCTAATGCCTTCGCCTCTTCGGTGGTCATCTGAAAAGCTCTCCCTGTTGCTTTAGGAGTGTCCGTCTTTTTGCTTCCACTAAAGTTCGCCTTTAACTTCGGGCATTCATTCCTAACATGGCCCGACTCTTTACACCCGAAACAAATTCGCTCTTTGATTGGACAGTCACTGTAACGGTGGCCGGGTTTTCCACATTTAAAACATGGGTCGGACCCCGAATGGCAAGGACCATTATGCTTACTTTGGCATTTTGAACACCACGGGGTATCCCGCCTCGGACCATTCCCCCTCTGATTATTGTTGAAGCGGTTTGGACTCTTCGAATATGTGGGACCCCCTTCCCACTTCCTTTTCTTGACCACTCCTCTCCTCTCCATCTTACTCGAGCCGTAGGAGTCTTCTATTAACTGTGCTTCTTCTATTGACTCTCGGAGAGTAGAGGCCCTTGATACCCGAACCGTATTCATCATTTCTGTAGGTAAACCTTTGATGTATGCCTTGATTTTCTCTCTTTCGGTGGGGACCAGATGTCCCACCAACCCCAGCTTGTCCATAAAAGATTTGTTGTACTCCTTCACCGACAGATTTCCCTTCTTCAAACCCCGGAACTCATCTATGATTTGATCCATAGCTCGTTCATTGCAAAATTCTTCCATAACCTTCTTCTTGAAGGCCTCCCAGCTCAGTTGGGCCAAAACGGTGACCTCAATAGAAGCAGAAAATACATTCCACCATGTGAGGGCCGCCCCTCTAATCATTTGAGACCCAAATACGTCCTTTTGACTTTCCCCGCACTCGCTTGATCGAAAAGCCTGTTCCATCTCTCTAATCCAGTTCATGCATGCTACCGGATCATCTGTGCCCTTAAAATTCTGGTGGTCGGCATCCAAGAAATGCCTTGAAAGTACAAGCCTTAGGCAGTTGCCTCACATCGGGAGGTGGAGTTTCATTAGAAGGGACAACGGGTCCCGAACCTCCGGATCCCACCCCAATTACATTTTCCGCCACCACTTCAGGCCTACGGTGGTTAACATCACGGTAGTCCAAAAGCTTCAGGAATACTTCTTGTTGTTGAGCCATACCTGCGTTCATCGCTTGTATCATCCGTTCCATCATTCTAGATTCTGGAGTTACCTCTTCCAAAATCGGATGAGTTGCAGCTAGGTTTCGTCGAGGTATGAATTCCGGTCCTCCACCCAACGCGTTTACCAAAGGTGGGGGCAGATCATTATTAGTTACTCTCGGTTGATCCGCCGTGGACGCCGTAGTATCTTGCCCTTCTGGCCGATTACGCGTATTAACCATCGTCTGCCACACACGCGAGAATATAGGTGAGATGAAGATGAACAGAACATGAACAAGGAAACGTACTACCACGTTCATTAATTATCATAACAACGAAAAACAAGCATAATCACGTAAAACATCTTCATAATAACGTTAGCTAGGCGAAATTATGAACATGCGATACATAAAAATTTTCATTCCCATTACCATAACGCTTAACTTGTGTAGCTTCCGTTGACTCTGAAACTATCTTATCTTAAGAGTTCTACCCAATCTCACAAAATCATTGCCTAATTCCACAGCTTAAGTCTAGGTACTCTACATCCATACCTAGTTCACTTAAACTAATTCTCTGATACCAACTTGTAACACCCTAAAAACTAGAGGAATAAAAATTTGAAATTTCTGCAATATAACGGCTATAAATAGATAAAAACCTGGGTATAAAACTTGCTATAATCAATCCCAAAGTATCATCCCGATAAAACGGGGAAACAAACTATAACCATTACAATTAACCAAATGAAGAATACACTAACAACCTAATAATATAACTTAAATAAGAAAGATTAACATCGGGTGTTGTTATTCTTCCAAAAGTATGCCCGCTATCCAAAATATCGATCTACACATCTCCCAAGAAGACCGATCTTGGCCTCAAAGCCATCCACTCAGTCCCGACGAACCCCTTCGGAAACCTGGCCTGTTATACATGTCATTTTGAGAAAAAGTGTTAGGCTAAAACCTAGTGAGATCAAACATTTGCAGTTTAAGTAATCGAATGTAAAAGTGAGTAAACGAGTTTATTTTTATACAACAACAATAATGGTAATAATAACAATAATGCTCTTTGAAATATAACAAATACCTTTTTAGGTTAACGGGGGAGACCCACTTACTAACACAAATGACGGAACACAAAAGTAAGCCATTCGATGAGTCAGTAAAGCCAATAAACAAATAAAGTATACGCAAGGGATATCAGGCTCAGTGGCTTTAAACGTACACCCACGGAAACTCAAGTTCAACCCCGAAGGGTTCCTACGTCGAGCTCCTCATCCAATATCGTAATACTTGAGCACGAATGACTTATAACCCAATCCGATGCCAAACGTGCCTCGACGTGGAAAACTAGTCGTCCCAAACCCGGAACAATAATAAACCAAATACGGGGTCATGACTCCCAATGCATCAAATAAGCCAAATAATGCGCATAAGTCCCAACCGAAAATCCCAACAATGGTTAACATACAATAAGTGACATGAGGGGTAATTTATAACACCCTAAAAATAGGGATAACAAAAATCCGAAAAACGGACATGCGGTATTTAAAATTTGCCAAAGCAAGAGCCTCCCAAAAATGGGGAAAATACATAAACCTGTTTAAATACAATCGTAAATAAACGGACAATAAATAACAACCAACTAATCTAATTTCTATAACCAGAAAAGAGATTATAATCAAGGATGTCAATTATAGACCCAAAGGGTTCTCTACCAACTGTAAGTCCAAAAGCAATATTCCCAAATCTCTCACCCAAGCACTACGCCAGCTTAGAACCAATGCCGCTAAAACCTGAGATACACATCGACACCAAACAAGTGTTAGGCCAAAAAGCCTAGTGAGTTGAACAATAATAAGCATGCATGAACAAATACAATTCTTATCAACAGTTAACCAGTGTTCAATATATGTGGAGTCATTAGGGGAGACCCAAAGCACCAATCAAGCCCACCCCAAGAGTCGATATACCTTTATGCTCTTAACAAGGAACATCCCAAGGCCCGACACACCCAGAGACTACTCCAAAGAAAAATTCCCCGAATGGCGGAGGTCTAGGCACATACCATCAGAGTGGTGCCCAAGACTACATCCTCCTTGTGAACTAACTTGGTTCGTCCAACATAATGCATATAGGAGGTCCTTTAGGTGTATTTCAACCAAATATAATTCAATACCAACCGTGGGTACAATATCACCCTCCTCATAGCATGAGTCCAACATAAGACTTAAATATCCACATAGCCACGTTGTAGATACAATATCACCAAGAGTATATTCCAAATGAAATCATCATAATATACCAAACATATATTCCTTTTTCATGTAAAATACCCATTGTGGCACACATAGTGGAAATCCCCAAATAATTACACAACATAGAGTAACTCATGGGATGATACTTCATATACATATATCTCACATAATCTCATGGAAATACCATCAAATACTTAAACCCGTAAAGATGACCATTTTGAGCAAATATGTGATAATAACAACAAATAAGCAAATATGATGTGTATCCGGTTTTAACAAAAGTTTAGTAAACTCACCTTGCTAGATTTAAGCTAAATCTAGTATTTACCCACTTAGAGCTTTCCTTGAAGAAACTTGGTTCTTCAAACCAAATCTTCCAAAACCTAGATCCACAAGGTTCCAACCATGAATATACATTTTCCATCATAAATAATTGATCCCCAAACACTTAATCATCAAAATCTCTATTTTGGGCAAAACCCTAATTTTGACCCAAAACTCCCAAAATTATTCAAACCGAAAATTAGAGAAATCAAACACTAGGAAACCATCAATGGAACATTTATAACTTATTTCATGGTTTAGAAATGGTTAGAATGACTTACAAGTAGGTTTCTTGGAAAACCCCAAAATATGGTCAACAATGGTGAGAAGGTGATGAAGAAGATGAATATGGAGATGGAGATGGAGGTGAAGCTTCCAACCCGAAACCTTGGATGATGATCTTCACTCTAGTAATAAATGGTGATGATTTGGTGGTTGAAGAGGATTAGAAGAGGTAGGTGAAGAGGAAGGGTTTGGGAGAGAATTCTAGAAATGAAGAAGATGAGAAATGAGAAATATTTGGGGAAAATAAAGCATAAAAAACGTCCAGCCATCCACGTGGGTTGTTCCGTGAGTTCAGCTTCAGCAACCCACATAACAAGGTACCCTAATTTTCATTCTCGTGGGTTGCTCCGTGGGTTCAGCTTCAGCAACCCACGTAACAAGGTACGTCAGCCACTGATTTTGGCCACCATTATCGTGGGTTGCTCCGTGGGTTCAGCTTCAGCAACCCACGTAACAAGGTACGTCAGCCATTGATTTTTCTTCTTATTTGGTCAAATCCCGTTTTCGTCATAACTTCTTCGTTATAGCTCCGTTTTCGTTCCGGAAAGAACTCTTGGACTCGTAATTGAATCATTCATCCATCAAGGCTATAAAATCAAGGATTCAAGCCCAAAATAAAATATCTTATTTTTCTTTAATATATCGATTTCGGTATAAACTGGAAATGATACCTTTCGAAAATCGGGGTGTTACAATACTCCCCAACATGGAAATGATTTCGTCCTCGAAATCTGGAACCCCTAAGCACCCAACATAGCACTTGGAAAGATCGATTTCCAAATTCAACGAAAGTCCTGACAAATATCAAAATACTAATGATTGATTCTTAATTATTAACATCTAATTTCCTTAACTTTACCGCTCGTCCTGCAGACGCACCAGATCTAACGGAAATACATTGAGCACACCAACAGTTATTGTCCTCAAAATGGTGTGTCGACACCTATCCTCAGAATGACCATTCTGCAACCGTGGGTATACTACCAATATTTCATTCCCGATTAGCAATGTCGATTCAAAGTTGACACCTATTCTTGGAAGTAGTCACCCAAATCCAACATCCTTACCAGTCAACCATAACGCCATCATTATTCACGAATACCCAACAATGTAGTACGCCACCGACACATAGCGTGCCGTCATACCAAATTCCCACAATTCCAAAACCGACCATATCCAAACAACCGAACACGATTTTAATCCGTAGGTTTAACGAAGCATAAAGATCGTTACTTAACTAACTGGGAGAAACACATGTCTAACGCCTTAAACTCCGAAGACTCTTTTAGTCCTTAATATCGACTTCTAACACGAGGGATCTTACACCTATAGCCCAATGAATTCAAGTTTTTTTTTACACTACCATACCAATTTGAAATTTATAAAACTCTCAAATACATAAGTTTTATAACAATTAAACATGCGGTAAAAATACACTATTGTGCATTCGATAGGTTTCAAAATTGATCACCAATGCCACACATATAAAACCATTTTCAAAATTCATTTGATAAGTACTTATGTTAATAAAACGGTAACGAAAGATGCGTAACAAAATTTTCAAAAGGACTACCAGGGTCCTAGTATGCATCAATTTATGCTATGCATATGAAAAATAACTTTCCGTCCTATAACATGTGCAATAAAAATTTGTAAAACCCAAGACAACACGCTCATGGTATCGAACTCTTAAAGTTTTCCCTCCTTTAGTCACAATGCGACATGAAATAAGATTTCAATATAAAACGTTCTTTCATAAACTTAGATTTAACCCAAAACTTGTTCAAAATGAGAATAGAGAAAGAACTCCCCATCTTTATAAAACGCGGGTAAAATGTTATATCTCGAAATACCCAATACGGTGGGACATGACCAATAACTCATAAACCAAAGATAAAAACCCACATAAATAAATATCGCCGTGAACACGGACATTAGACCCAAAACTCACGCAACCATAAAATGAACGAAATTAAACACCGACACGTGGAAATGACACATTCTATTCAAACCTTAATATACGTGGGGAAAACCCAATATTAAAGCCATCATTTATTGTCGACCACATAAAAACCAATGTTGGTAAAATACGACATTAACTTTTAAAAATACCACGGATCTATGACAGAGAGACCCGTATACATTGAGAATAGAGGAACATGCAAGTAGGCCGCCCATACAACTTCCTCGCATGTCATCTAAACATTTCCATCTTGGGTGGCGAGAACACGTGAATGAGGCCACCCGTGATGTTATTGGATTTCACCACATATCCCGATCCTAGTTCCCATGCCATGCCAGACATCACAATCCTCAGACCGTTTGTTGCCCCTTGCCATACTCCGTCGAGTTCCACCCCAAGGTCTTACGGACATGGATGCCTATCCAATCTAGATGAGTTTCAACTCAGCGGCTCGAGCCACCTATTGCCTACACACTAGGAAAACCAAGCGGTCACTAAGTGTAACCCAAAACCTCAGGCCTTTCAAAACAGACAGACTTACGTGCCTATGGATCCATTACGACACTGGCTAACATTACATGACTCCAAATGAATGACCAAAGCACGTAACTCACCAATGACACGAATTAAGCGTCATCATACTCAAAACCCACGACGGTTATAAATCCGGACAAATGTCCACACGACTCATTTAGTCAAAACCGAGCCAAAGGCCTAACACTTTACGTAAATACCCAAATAAAAACCGATATAAATATTGGAACCCGTTTGACCGTTTAATATGCAAACACGACCAAAAGTATAAATAAATAAAATCTCATCGTTGGTTGAGACAAACCATTTTCCCAAATGAACTCACACTCTTATGTTTTCAAAATTCCTCATAACACAATAATATGTGTTTTCTGAAAAAGGTTTATAAGATCAAATACACAAAATGACACTTACGTCAATTGAACTCCAATTATATATGTAAAATCATCAAGTAAACATTTCAATATGATTTATTTACCGAAATACCCAAAGATTCCAAAATAACCAAAACTTCTCATTGGTTGCAACAAAATGTTTTCCAAATGAACTCTTTCTCTTCATGTTTCCAAAACGACTCCTAGTTCAACGACATGCATTTTCCAACGGTTTATAAAATCATATGCACCAAATGGACAATTAAATATCCAAAATATAGTGGCCGACAACGAGGGTACTCGTATCCGTTGAGAGCGGGAGAGCACGAAGTATGCCACTCCTACAACGTTAATCGTATGACACCTAAAGACATGAAAGCCCAAGTGTCCCTACGAATCCTTGACAAGTTTCACCCAAATAATGAAATGTCTTTAAACAACGTTTATGAAGACACATACTTCAAAGACGTGATTAACCCAAAACTCAACACATAATGGGATCAAAGGTTTTCCAAAGGGTCTATGAATGCAAATACACCAAAATGCATATAACATGTAATAGACTTCATCTGTACCAAAATTGCCAAGATGCATAAGTCATTAAATGAACTCTATTTGTACAAAATCCCCAAAATGCATAAATCATGCTATTACTTATCAAGATGTCCAAATCCCAAGTATGAGCATTTTATGAAACTAAAATAAGCCAAGTTTATCAAATATGAAAACTCATTAAAATACTCAGACTTTGACAAATACCAAGTAAAATACATTTTTACTTCAAAATACTCAAAACTTATCACTAGTTAACCATTTCATGTAAAACACTTTTAAAATAACCATTTTGGCATGTACCCCGTTTTCACAATTCAATTTGAACTCATGCTCCTCGATTTCTATAGTTACACTATCGTCATCCAGGTGTTCAACGTCTTAAGACAAAGACCACGGACTTCATAGGTTCACCTCACAATTTTTCCTTGAATACATCGATTCAAAAGTCTATGGTTCTAATCCAACCAATTAATCCGACTCGAAACTGTCCACTTAATGCAATCGCCATACTTATCGTTACTCCAAGTAAAGAATAATAAAATCATCAACTTTTTCTAATAATTACCCATTCAGAAACTTTCTTATTACTCCAACGGTCGACATACCAAGGCGGTTCATACAAGCACGAGGATGAATAGGAAAGAGATTAACATAATTGAACACGAATGAAACGTACTACTACGTCTACAAATATCATAACATTAGTAAACCAAACACAAGAGAACGTACTACTACCTTACCAATTGTCACAGTAACGGCAACTTCGAGCACCATCACGTATAAATATCCTCATAATAACATTAGCTAGGTGAGATTATGAACATATAATACATAAAGGTTCTCGTTACCATCGCCACAACGCTTGATAACCATAGTTTCCGTCGACTCTAAGACTAACCCATCTTATAAATTCTACCCATCTCACAAATCATTGCCTAACGTACTCAGTCTAAGTCTAGACATCTTACATTCATGCCTAGTTCACTTAAACTAGAGCTCTGATACCAACTTGTAACACCCTAAAAATAGGGATAACAAAAATCCGAAAAACGGACATGCGGTATTTAAAATTTGCCAAAGCAAGAGCCTCCCAAAAATGAGGAAAATACATAAACCTGTTTAAATACAATCGTAAATAAACGGACAATAAATAACAACCAACTAATCTAATTTCTATAACCAGAAAAGAGATTATAATCAAGGATGTCAATTATAGACCCAAAGGGTTCTCTACCAACTGTAAGTCCAAAAGCAATATTCCCAAATCTCTCACCCAAGCACTACGCCAGCTTAGAACCAATGCCGCTAAAACCTGAGATACACATCGACATCAAACAAGTGTTAGGCCAAAAAGCCTAGTGAGTTGAACAATAATAAGCATGCATGAACAAATACAATTCTTATCAGCAGTTAACCAGTGTTCAATATATGTGGAGTCATTAGGGGAGACCCAAAGCACCAATCAAGCCCACCCCAAGAGTCGATATACCTTTATGCCCTTAACAAGGAACATCCCAAGGCCCGGCACACCCAGAGACTACTCCAAAGGAAAATTCCCCGAATGGCGGAGGTCTAGGCACATACCATCAGAGTGGTGCCCAAGACTACATCCTCCTTGTGAATTGACTTGGTTCGTCCAACATAATGCATATAGGAGGTCCTTTAGGTGTATTTCAACCAAATATAATTCAATACCAACCGTGGGTACAATATCACCCTCCTCATAGCATGAGTCCAACATAAGACTTAAATATCCACATAGCCACGTTGTAGATACAATATCACCAAGAGTATATTCCAAATGAAATCATCATAATATACCAAACATATATTCCTTTTTCATGTAAAATACCCATTGTGGCACACATAGTGGAAATCCCCAAATAATTACACAACATAGAGTAACTCATGGGATGAGACTTCATATACATATATCTCACATAATCTCATGGAAATACCATCAAATACTTAAACCCGTAAAGATGACCATTTTGAGAAAATATGTGATAATAACAACAAATAAGCAAATATGATGTGTATCCGGTTTTAAAAAAAGTTTAGTAAACTCACCTTGCTAGATTTAAGCTAAATCTAGTATTTACCCACTTAGAGCTTTCCTTGAAGAAACTTGGTTCTTCAAACCAAATCTTCCAAAACCTAGATCCACAAGGTTCCAACCATGAATATACATTTTCCATCATAAATAATTGATCCCCAAACACTTAATCATCAAAATCTCTATTTTGGGCAAAACCCTAATTTTGACCCAAAACTCCCAAAATTATCCAAACCGAAAATTAGAGAAATCAAACACTAGGAAACCATCAATGGAACATTTATAACTTATTTCATGGTTTAGAAATGGTTAGAATGACTTACAAGTAGGTTTGTTGGAAAACCCCAAAATATGGTCAACAATGGTGAGAAGGTGATGAAGAAGATGAAGATGGAGATGGAGATGGAGGTGAAGCTTCCAACCCGAAACCTTGGATGATGATCTTCACTCTAGTAATAAATGGTGATGATTTGGTGGTTGAAGAGGATTAGAAGAGGTAGGTGAAGAGGAAGGGTTTGAGAGAGAATTCTTGAAATGAAGAAGATGAGAAATGAGAAATATTTGGGGAAAATAAAGCATAAAAAACGTCCAGCCATCCACGTGGGTTGTTCCGTGAGTTCAGCTTCAGCAACCCACATAACAAGGTACCCTAATTTTCATTCTCGTGGGTTGCTCCGTGGGTTCAGCTTCAGCAACCCACGTAACAAGGTACGTCAGCCACTGATTTTGGCCACCATTCTCGTGGGTTGCTCCGTGGGTTCAGCTTCAGCAACCTACGTAACAAGGTACGTCAGCCACTGATTTTTCTTCTTATTTGGTCAAATCCCGTTTCGGTCATAACTTCTTCGTTATAGCTCCGTTTTCGTTCCGGAAAGAACCGTTGGACTCGTAATTGAATCATTCATCCATCAAGGCTATAAAATCAAGGATTCAAGCCCAAAATAAAATATCTTATTTTTCCTTAATATATCGATTTTGGTATAAACTGGAAATGATACCTTTCGAAAATCGGGGTGTTACAATACTCCCGAACATGGAAATGATTTCGTCCTCGAAATCTGGAACCACCAAGCACTCAACATAGCACTTGGAAAGATCGATTTCCAAATTCAACGAAAGTCCTGACAAATATCAAAATACTAATGATTGATTCTTAATTATTAACATCTAATTTCCTTAACTTTACCGCTCGTCCTGCAGACGCACCAGATCTAACGGAAATACATTGAGCACACCAACAGTTATTGTCCTCAAAATGGTGTGTCGACACCTATCCTCAGAATGACCATTCTGCAACCGTGGGTATACTACCAATATTTCATTCCCGATTAGCAATGTCGATTCAAAGTTGACACCTATTCTTGGAAGTAGTCACCCAAATCCAACATCCTTACCAGTCAACCATAACGCCATCATTATTCACGAATACCCAACAATGTAGTACGCCACCGACACATAGCGTGCCGTCATACCAAATTCCCACAATTCCAAAACCGACCATATCCAAACAACCGAACACGATTTTAATCCGTAGGTTTAACAAAACATAAAGATCGTTACTTAACTAACTGGGAGAAACACATGTCTAACGCCTTAAACTCCGAAGACTCTTTTAGTCCTTGAGGGGTAATTCCCACCAAAACATACAATAAGTGACATGAGGGGTAATTCCCACCAAAACTACTTCCATTGTTTACCAAGAGACAACTAGTAAAAATATAGATGATTCCCTTTTTATTTCAAATCCCCAAAATATGAAGTGAGTTTAATATGCAAACTTATCAGCAGTTAACCACAATACCAATATTTCCAAATTCATAGTTTTGCATAGCGATGCTATTCTCTCAAAGGTATAACCCAAGTAAAACAAGCTAAAGAACATTATTAAAGCTCATAGAACGTTATTTCCCAAAATCACCACAAACACTTATATCTCCAAAAGGTAGGTTTAGCAAGAAATTCCACAAATCAAATATATGAAAGAGAAGATATTAGGTATTCAAAATCAACCTTTTGACATGTATAAAGTTTAGTAAAATGGGTAAGAACTCACTTTAGTGGTTTTCTTAAAAGAAAACCAAACCCTAAAACGAAGGAGATGAAGATGAGTTGTATAATCCCTTGAGAGCTTCTTACCAACACTTCCTAAAAGTGTTAAGGACTACCATTAATGACTATGAACCATCATAAATGAGGAGAGAAGTCTAGATGAGAAACACTTACCGAAATCAGTAGAGAGAATCGCTCCCAAACCCTAGAAATCAGATAAAAATGACTGAAAATCGCGACTTGGCTTCTTATACCCGAAACCCCCGTCGGCGATAGTGCCCCGGCGATAGTGACATCTGTCACTATCGCGGGCAAGGTCGCGAGCGCCTCACCACCTTCGGTACAATTGGGCGATAGTGCCCCGGCGATTGTGACTATGTCACTCTCGTGGGCACAATCGCGAGAAATGTACCGAGGCCCTAAGGCCTTTGGCGATAGTGCCCTCCGCGATTGTGACACCCTGTCACTCTCGCAGGCACAATCGCGAACAACCCCAAATTTCCCAAATTTGATGATTTTTAACCCACGATGCTTAAATCCCACTTTCTCGATATTAAGCTATTAAAATCAATATATATATATATATATATATATATATAAGTTTCAAAGCAAGAAGAATACTACATGGGTTCTCAGAATTCGGGGTGTTACAATATAGATGACAACCCTTTTGTAATCTCTTTTCTAGTTGTAGAAATTAGATTAGTTGGTTGTTACTAATAGTCCGTTAAATTACAACTGTAATTAAATAGGTTATTTATATATTCCCCATTTTTGGGAGGCTCTTGCTATGGCAATTTTAGTATACCTCATGTCCGTTTTTCGGATTTTTGTTATCCTTATTTTTAGGGTGTTACAAATTGGTATCAGAGCTTTAGTTTAAGTGAACTAGGTATTGTTTTAGCATATCTAGACTTAAGCTTCAGACTTTATAGTTTCACTGTCCACTTGGGGTAGGAATCCTAGGTGGGGAGAGCGTTAGGATTACAGAATTACTTTAATTGAAAGTTGTGATGATGGTGACAAGAATTCTTATGTATGGTTCGTTCATAATTTCACTTAGCTAATGCTATTATGAATGCATTGTTACGTGAGCATACTTGGTTTACTATTATTATGATAATTGATGAAGGTATTAGTACGTACAATGAGTTCAACTCGTTTAGTCTTTTCTCAATCTATTTCTCGTACATGTATGGCAGATTGAAATGGTAAACACTCGAAGTAGGTTACCAAATACACCGGAGGGTCACTTGGAAGTGGAGTCTACAGCTGATCGTCCTCCTGTGGGCGTAACTGCCGAGGGACCTCCCATACCCATAATCTTGGGAGGAGGACCTGAACATATTTCGCGCCGGAACCTCAACGCGGATAATGCCATCATGGAGGAAGTGACCATGGAGACCCGGATTCGGGATAGCATGATGTTGGCCATGAACTCCGTCATGGCCTAACAACAAGAGTTCTTCATGAAACTCTTAGAAGATCGAGACGCCAGTAATCGACAACCTGAGACAATGGCGGAAAACATTGTTGTGGGGTCGGGTGGACCAAATTTGGTATCTGTTGAAGACCCATCTGATGATGGGAACAAGACGAAGACTAAGGGGTGCACCTACAAGGCGTTTCTGGGGTGCCACCCGAAGGAGTTTGCGGGTTCCGACAACCCGGTTGCTTGTATGTATTGGCTCAAGGAGGTAGAGATAGCCTTTGAGTCCAGTGAGTGTGATCCCTCTCAACGGGTCAAATTTGCTTCTCAACTACTTTGGGAAGAGAGAGGCTCTGATTTGGTGGAATCTCACACGATCCGTTCTCACTCCGGAAGTTCTGGCTAAGCTAACTTGGCCGGTGTTCAAAGAGAAGATCATGGATAAATACTGTAGCGAACGTTCGTTGGACAAGCTAGAGCGAGAGTTCCAAAATCTGAGGAAGGGGAATCTGGCCATTGTGGGATACTCCAAACTCTTTTTGGAGAAACTGAATTTGGTGGGTGGTACGAAATGTTTGCACACCTCTAAGACATGTGATAATTGAATCTCATAACAAGTATACAACGGGATCCAATATCGTCTTTCAAGTAATAAAATGGTAAGAACCAAGTATCGTATTCCACAGGGATAGGTATCTTAAGTTGCAAGATCTCGAGATGGAAAACTAACTTCAGATGGCGAGTTTGAAGACTTTGTTTGGGTTGGTTAACAGTGATATGATTAACAAGATATATAAAGATAGAATGGGTGCAAGACTTAAAGTGAGGAGTAAACACAAATTCTGGAGGCCAATACTATAGAAATGCTATAGCACTAGTTCAGCAACAACAAATTCCACCATGTACTTTAAAGAGTATCCTTCCGGATATCTACCATTGCACTTTTGTTTAGCCTTCAATCAACATATGCCTATGCAAATGTCCGGACCAGTGTGAGTGTCAAATGGTTTCTTTAAAGTATATGGAAAAACAGATGCCTTTGTTTAAAAATCACCCTTCCGAGTCGATTCCCATATCATTCAAGTTGACGTGTTCTTAGTGGCTCATTCCTGAGTCCACTACACTTTAACACTTTGACTAGTGATCAACCCGTCAAGAATCAATCGGTTTGAAAAACAAAGATAGCAAGTTCCCTTGCTAGAAACTCTTCCAAGTATACTTCCCGTATCATTCAAACTGACGTGCTTTTTCATGGCTTATTCCTAAGTCTATGACACTTTCACACTTTAAGAAGTGATCAATTCGTCAAGAAATGCGTTTGGATTTATAAAACTTAAAATGACATAGTGGAACAATGTTATTGAAGAACAAAGTCCACTAGTTTTTGGTTTACAACCTCCCTTTTTTGTCTCACACCCAAACTATAAAATTAGCTACTCATTACGTAAAATAAATTGCAAGAAATGTAAATAAAGTAAAAACATAATGTAAATGACGGAATGTAAATGACGGAATGTAAATTACTAAATATAAATGACTGAAAGTAAAGAGCATAAAGTAAATGACATAAAACAATAAATTAAACTAGAAGAATCTGTCATGCAATGCTATAGCAACCCATGTGTAAGAACAAGAATTCTAAAAGATTAAATATTTGATATTAAAAGTTCTAGAGAGAGAGTCACAATATCAGTTCTAAAACTGATTTTATTACCTCCTAAAAACACAAAGCCATCACCCCTATTTATACCAAACAAGGATGGCAAAGATGTAAATAAAAAGCTTAAAATAATAATAAAAGTACAACAACTAAAGTTTTTTCCAAAGTTACACTCCAAGTGATGCCAACACTCCAACTCCAGCCAACTACTACTTCTATTATTGCCAAAAATATCTGGTTCCATTGTAACAAAAGGTTGGATTTGGATTAATTTCGTTGTCCATCTTCATCAAATTCGTCCATGGCTCTTCCAACAAGCAGATCGGGATGCTGTAGCATTGACTGACAGTAATGAAATCACCGTAAAACATATGTTAGCCTCCATAAGTAGTAAAAGACAGGAAAATCATAAACTTAGCTCCATATAACAGGAAAGGGAAAATAAGATAAGAAAAAATGGACTCAAAGTTGGGATTAAATAAAATGATCTATCTAAAAAGAAAGAAAAGGTGTTCTTATGCATTGAATTCTCAATGCATATCACAACCTCAAACTTTAAATTTTGCTTGTCCCCAAGCAAATAAAATAAAAGAAAGAAATTGACTCAATTAAAAGATATGCAAGATCAAGGCTTTAAGTGCACACACATTGTGAAAAGATACCACATAAAATCCATAGCCTTTTATAAATTCCTAGTCATCCATGATTAGCCTAGGTATGTGCATGATTCATAAGCTAGTATCCACTTTCTTCTTTCTCAACTTATCACAATCAAATTTAGGATCAAAAGGGCTTTGGTAGGGTCACTCATTTTTGGCAATTTTTGTCTCACCTAGCCTTTTTCCACACAAATTCCCAACAATTTTTTTTTTCAATTTTGACACTTTTGTGCTCTTTTTTCTGTTTTTGTGCACCTTGCCCCTATGGGACATTTGTGTGCACCTTACCCCTATGGGGTATTTTTAAGTGTTTTGTTAAGGCATCAAGTTAGAGCTATGCTCTTTTGTATTGATGTTCAAGCCTTGTTTTGCCATTATGCAACTTCCATATCCCCAAACTTTACAACCTCAAACTTTGAAATTCACAATATCCTCATTGTGAGGAAACAATGTGCTTTGGTGTATAATGGCTACAAGTGGTTTATGGTGAGTGAAAGATGGCTTAGATCATGTCCCAAACAGATTGTTCATTTCCAATGTGTCCCAAGAAAGTGAAAGCTAGCTCTAATGCATACATAGACTAGGTGCAATGATGTGTTCCAAAAAATTATTTAGGCTATGAATTCAAAAGATATGCAAGTAACATGTGATGATCTTAACATGAAAATAAATCTATAAATCAGCAAATTAATCCCAGACACAAAACAAAAGAAATAACATAAAAAAATATGGAGACTAAGTGAAGTGATTTGAACCTGTCCTACTCCTTAGGAGTAGGTTGTGAAGCCTCTGTTGCTGATGTTGCATGTTGTGGTACCAATCTCTGCATTTTTTTAGTAAGGTGCTCTCCTTCTTCCGCTGATGGATCACTTGTTGACAACTTCTTGAGGAATGGTGAAATTTGTTGAAGCACATCAGTATGCTCCTCTTCCTGAACGATCCTCACCAACTCATTTTGGTGTTTCTCTTTCCACTTATGCTTATATACTTCCCTTATCACTTCCTTCACTTCTTGATCATGGCACAAGACTTGATGGCACATATGGGGGAGTATTTCATCCCATCATGATTTTTCCACACCACCTCACCAGTAATTGTAGATCCCAGTGCAGTGCAAAACAGAATAATCAGCAATCAAAGATGAACAGATTATAGGTCACAACAACTAGTCATATGATTGATAATACTTCAAAGGTTTAGGTTTACAGAGAGAATTTCTGATCAGGGTTTGTAAACCTAATAACTAGAAAACTGAATAATGAAATTATGAACTTCCAACCTTACAAATGAAATAGAAAACAACTTTAAATACTTAGGCACGCAGGCCTGACGGGCTTATGGGCTTTTAGGCCCAACAAGCTTACAACTTTGAATACTTGACAATTTATACCCTGAACTTCTATTTAACTAAAGAAAATAGCCCTAACAATCTCCCCCTTTAAATAGAAGTTGAAACTCACGCCAGTTAGGAACATATATCTTTCGAAAACCAAAACTGATCTCGAAATATCTAATTTGTGTTCTGTACTCCAGTCGTTCTTCAATAACTCCCAGTGCTTCAAGAACAAGTGACTTGTATGTAGAATCCAGTGACTGAACTCCTTTTTCATCTTGACTTAGCACACGCTTGAACTTGTCTTTTAGCAGCATCAAGGTACCATCACAGAATCTGGCAATCTGATCAAAATGGATAAAGCGTAGAACACCTTTGTTGTTCACGTATGACATACCAAACTATGGAATCTTTATTACTGTGAATGCAGGTACACTTAGAGCATCAGACGGAACACTCAGATCAGGCTTGAGCAGATTAAACTTCGACTGATCGCTTTCTAACCCAATCTGAAAATCTTCCACCGAAGCAAGTTTCATTGCGCACTTCATGTATCTCTTCATGGTTTCTAGTGCATCAATGACTTCCCCGGGTCTGACGGTTCTGGTCTTTAAGTCACGTAGTATGAACAGCAAATCTTGTGGCTCCAGACATGGAAAATCAGCATCAGAAAAAAAATACTTTTGACCATCTTCTCTTGTAACCATGAAGTCCGTATACTTAACTTTCTTGAAGTAGGCAGGTAGGATCTGATCAACTGACGTAATCTTGAGCTTCGTCTTGACATACTTGTGCTGGAACTTTCTGTACACGAACTTAAGTTCACGCTGTTTTTCTTTGTTTTTCACTGACTGTAGACCATGGAGTACAATTTCATCATACTTTCTGATCCAGTGGGCAAAGATCTTCTTCTGGCTTTCTTCGAGGAAAAGGAACTTTTATTCTGACTATTTCCCACTTGGATGGACGAACTGTAGGAGTACTTTCTGGTTCTCTAACTGGTGAAGCTGGAGGATATTTCTTGGGAAAAACTGTTGAGGTGAAGTCAGGGTGATCAACTGGATAGGTCAATAAAGGAACCACGGCAGAAGACTGATCATCTGGATGCAGTATTTCATCAATTTCTTCTTGCATAACCACCAAAGCTCTTTCAGTATTAGCACATTCTTCTGTCGTGTCCACCACTTCATACGGATCTAGTATTATTGCCCAATCTTCAGGAACTATCGGAGAACCATCTTCAAATTCCTCAGGTTTTTCAACCGTCGGATAGTCGTATAGTACCAAGTCTGTCACCTGTTCCCGTTCCTGTTCCTGTCTCTGTCCCTCTGTTCTTGTACCGGAACCTGAACCCTGTTCAACCTGACCTGATTCCACCATATGTGTCTCCGGCTCAGTTAGGCGTTGGCGCTTCTCCCCCTCATGGTGATCAGGATCATCCTGATCATCATGTCGGCGCTTGAGCCGTTCTTCCTGGCTACGGCAGGTATCCTCCACTACTGATAGGCGTTCAGTCAAAACAGCTACGGTTTGCTGAAGTGACTGAAGCATGGCTTGTTGGATCTGGAAGGCTTCAGTAGAGACAATAGGCTGGGGGGTTGGTGGGGTAGGTGTGGATGCTTGAGAACGAAGCAGTGTTAACAAATCGGCATCCTGGGTGGGTTCGGTTAGAGACTGGGCTAGTAGTTTGGCAAGAAGAATGGATTTAAGCTCAGGGATTGAAAGATCCGTAGCGGGTAAGGAAGGTGGAGTAGGTGTGGGCTCAGGCTCAGTCGCAGTACCTTTGCCTTTGATCATGCGTTTGAGGTTGTCCACCTCTTCTCTCATCATAGATTGGATAGCATTTAGGGCGCCGTCCAGGTATTCCCTTGAGACAAACTCAGATGGGGTAACTCCTGGGTCACTTAGACTTCCAGTTTGAGCTACGACTGTTGAAGTCGAGCCGCCTATGCTCACAGCTGGCGTGATGATATCTGTGGTAGGACTTCCACCCAATCCTCGTAAACCTTCCGAAGACGGTATTACTATAGGTGTTCCGTCCGGGCCACTTAGGTGACCGGTGATAGCCGAAAATGGAATCAGTGTCCTAGGAATGGCAGATATAGCAAAAGGATCTAGACTCTGTGCATGCAAAGATGTCGAGAACGGGGGCAACTGTTCTCTTGTTTCAATATCGGCACCCTCCAAGTGAGAGCCCGATAGCGGATGTGCTAGATCCCCGTGAGAATGTGAAACCACCATCTGTTGAGAGATGGTGGAGTGGCTGAGTGGGGTGTGCAAATGCGCCGCTAGGTCCACGGCGGATTCTTCAATACCCTGTCTCAACACATGAGACTGGGTAGCAGATGTGGCTACCTGGCTAGATGTGGCTAGGGGGGATACAACCGATGATGGTTGTCTCGTCACTCGTGTACGCTCGTTATGTATTTTACTCCGTCTTTCCCTCACACGGCTCACTTCTCGATTTTCAACTGATACTCTTTCCGCTCTCCTTATCTCTCCGGATGGGGGCTGATCATCGTCACCATCTGAGTCAGAAGACTCAGCTGATGCCGATGCTGCAATTTGGGTTTCTTTCGAGTCGGAATGCGGTTTCGTGTCTTCAGTAGCAGCGACAAAAGAGGACTGAACATGAAAAGCTTCAGATTCGGTTGCCTCTTCTGCCATTTGAGTCTCGGTTGGCGTCGGCGAAGATGGTTGTCTAGAAGAACTAGCCTGGCTCGGTCCAACGACACTGTCCACACCTGTTCCCCTCACAATTATTTCTCTCGACACACCTTGCCCGGAAGCCCCAGCTATTCGGACGCTCCCACCTCTCGTTCGTGGACGCGGACCCTCATGTCGCTCAGGTCTTGCTTCCTGGGCAGGTCCTGCCGGTCCTGGCCGGACCATAGGAGCTTGAATGTTGTGTGTGTGCCTATAAGCTATCACACTCAGTGCCGTAGGACGAGCATAGTCTAGTAACCCGACTGGGATTTGTCGGGCGACAACACCTTCTGGATCAGCGTGGGAAGGTATCTTGCGCGTCGGATGTTGTGGGCAAGTTGGGTGCGTAGACCGGTGTTGTATCTCGGGATACAGATTCATGAAGTTCCGGATGACAATCTGTAAGAACCTCATGAAAGGAATGAAATTCTGTCGGCGAGATGTTGTAGACCGAACTCTCTGAACGAGTTCAAACCAAAGAAAGTCGGCAAAATCCATGTGGCGATTGAAGGTCACCGCGTGAAATATGCGAAGAATCGGGGCACTCGTCTGATCAATGCCTTTCGTTATTTCCGAAAGGCACCGATTTATGTAGGTGAACATCGTGTACCAGATCGTCGAGAGGTACTTGCGGTTAAAAGTTGATGGAATGCGAAGTTCTGCGCCGTATCCTAAGGAGAGAAGGTCGGTGCACAATGTAGCATCAGAAACCATCGGGTCGAAGCTTTGCCGGCCTGGAATGGATCCGACGGTCGGTAAACGAAGGAATTGTCGGAAGAGATCACACGTGAGAATCACTGGTGTATGATCTATCCGACCTTCAAGGTGGAATTCGCCATCGGCCTCTAAAGCACGGAGAGAGTGCCAAAACTGCTGTAAGTATAGGACTGGAACGGTCGCAGTCTCCGTAAGTGCATAAGAGATTGGATGCCCCATAAGTATCTCGATGATGACTTGATATTGAATAGCAGGTTGGGTTACATCGAGATGGTAGTTATTGGCTGTAAGAGGGAGGAACTGATCCTCGGGAATCAGTTCCGCATCGGCGATTGGATCAATCGCTGGTGGTTGGTTTTGTGCCATTGTACCTGTGAAGAAATAGTCGATTAGTGCGCAGGTTTGGGAAAATATGATAGCCGTTGGATTTATACAGTCATGATTTAAACCACAACGGATAATAACTCCAAAATAGTGGAAGAACAAACCCTCATTCGTGAATTAGGGTCAAGCACCAAGGCGCATAGAACTACACCCATTTAAGATAGTGAAAAACCAGCACAGAGAACCATCAAGTCCACATCATAGACACATATATGAATATGTATAACTATTAGAACCATAAACCAGGATTCGACCGGATAAGATATTAGACCGGATTTGGTTTCCACCGGGGGTCTCCTTCGACCGGGGTTACCATTTGACCGGTGGAACCATTCGACCGGAGAAAGACATTTGACTGAGACACATTCGACCGGATGAAGTATTCGACCGGATAAAGGTCGATCGGATAAGCCATATGACCGGAAGTCATTCGACCGGTGAACACATTCGACCGGGGAACACATTCGACCGGTAAAATCTAGGTCGAACAGAATGACCGGAGAACTCGAATCGACACAAACAGATCGAAATCAAACCTCAACACCGAAATCTAAGACCTATGGATCAATTAAAGCTTGAACACATATAAAGATACGAATATAGAGTTGAACCTGTGATCAAATAGCAATATCGAGAGAGAGAGAGGCGAGATCGAGAGCAGTGTTCGGTCGAACGACTAGAGAGAGATGAGAGACAAGGATCGAAGGTTTTGATGAATGAGGAAGACGAAGACCGGGGTTTTAAATACCCCGGTCGAATCGATTTGGGTCGCAGGGTTGGGCCGAGAACAAACATGGGCCGGTTCCTGAAATGGGCCGGTCCAACCAAAACTTTTGAGAAAGAAAAAAAAAATTTAAGTATGAAAACAAATATTTTTGGCTTTTTCAAAAAAAATAATACCTAACTGAAAATATTTTTGTATTTTTCTTATTAAAAAAAATGAACCTAAACAAAAAAAAATAACTCCTAAGGGAAAAAAGAAAAAAAAATTGCTCCCCCTCGGACATTGCGTGGAGTACGAGAAACTGCTCCCCCTCGACGAGAAACTTACCTGCTCCCCCTGGAACGGAGGACTAAGGAACCTTACTGAACATCGTACGATCGTGATCCCCCTGAACACATTATTGGTGTGAAGATCCATCACAAACCACGGACTCCTTTCAGGGACCATCCGTATGAACTGCACAAAACTCACGAAAAACACCACGAAAACAAAAACAAGAACACAAGAAAAACGAGAAACACACGAAATCTACTTTGTTGATACAGAAGTTCGTAACTGACATAGAACTGAACGAGTAAAATGCAATAACCAAGGGGTGTGAATAATAGCAACCAGAGACAAGTCACTGGTGCAGTTGTCACAGTCATTCGTTATTGAAAGAAACTCGTAGAGAGCTGCGAACGGATCAAACTTTCAGATTTAGCATACCTAGCTTGGACACAAGATAATTAAATTGTTTTTCGTCCAAGGCTTTGGTAAACAGGTTTGCTAACTGATGCTCTGAATTTACAAAATAGAGTTCGATAGTACCTTTTTCGACGTGATCTTTTATAAAATGGTAGCGCACATCAATGTGCTTCGTCTTCGTGTGCTGGACGGGATTGCTTGATATGCTATCGCGCTCTTCGAGTCGCAGTAGATGGGAATCCTTGAGTAGTTAAAACCATAGTCTTTGAGCTGGGTGCGCATCCAGATGACTTGTGAGCAGCAACTGGCGGCTGCTACATACTCCGCCTCGGCGGTGGAGGTGGACACGCAGTTTTGCTTCTTGGAAGCCCAGCTTACAAGACGATCGCCCAAAAACTGAACATGACCGGGCGTGCTCTTCCGGTCCAGCATATTTCCAGCATGGTCAACGTCCGAGTAGGCTGTCAATTCAAAACCTGTCTCTTTTGGGTACCACAAACCAAGATCAGCAGTACCGTTTAAATATCGAAAAATTCTCTTAACCGCAGCTAAGTGAGACTCTTTAGGTTTTGCCTGAAATCTTGCACACAAGAATGTTGAGAACATAATGTCAGGCCGACTAGCCGTCAAGTACATCAGAGAGCCAATCATGCCTCTATAAATAGTAGCATTCACTTCCTTACCGTGAGGATCAGAGTGAAGCTTGAGAGTAGAGGACATGGGGGTTTTCATAGGTGAAGATTTTTCCATCTGGTATTTCCGAAGAATATCCGAGATGTACTTAGATTGATTAATGAAAATTCCTGTTTGTAATTGTTTTACTTGAAGACCCAGGAAAAAATTCATTTGCCCCATCATGCTCATTTGAAAATGTTTACTCATTAAGGCAGAAAAGTTCTGACAATACTTGGGGTTTGTGGATCCAAAGATTATATCATCAACATAAATTTGTACAAGAATGATATATTTCTTCTCTCTTTTAATGAATAAAGTAGTGTCAATTTTACCTTTAGAGAAGCCAGACTTAACTAAGAAGGATGAGAGTGCATCATACCAGGCTCGTGGCGCTTGCTTAAGACCGTATAGGGCCTTGTCAAGAAAATAGACGTAATTCGGATTTTCAGAACTCACGAAGCCTTCGGGTTGCAAGACATACACTTCCTCCTTGAGAATGCCGTTGAGGAACGCGGATTTCACGTCCATTTGGAAGACGATGAAATTCTTGTGAGCGGCGTAGGCGAGGAACATGCGGATTGCTTCAATACGGGCAACCGGTGCAAACGTCTCATCGTAATCAATTCCTTCTTGCTGGCGATATCCTTTAGCCACTAGACGCACTTTGTTCCTAACAATGATGCCGTTTTCGTCCTTCTTGTTCTTAGAAATCCATTTTGTCCCTATCACCGTCTTGTTCTTAGGTCGGGGAACTAGGCGCCATACTTTGAGGCTCTCAAATTGGTTGAGTTCCTCTTGCATAGCGATTACCCAGTCCGGATCATTCAGCGCTTCAGAAACGGTGGAAGGTTCGATACGGCTGAGGAACGAGGAAAATAAGCAGTCGTTCGCGGTGGCAGATCAAGTCTGAACTGGTGTGGAGGGATCACCGATGATCTGATGAAGGGGGTGAGCTCGAGTCCACTTGGTGGTGTGTGGATGAGGTTGATATGTCTGGTGAGAACTGTCAGCATCCACATAACCACCGGGGGGTAGGTCTTGAACTGCTTCGAGTGATGACGGCCTGTGAGGTGTGAGTTCCTTCGTTGGAGTCGAGATAGAAGCAGAGGTTGACTCAGCAGAAGAAGCAGGCGTAGCAGGATCCGGGACTGCCGGATCGGGAACTTCAGAAGCACCATCAGCAGGGGTCACTTCAGAAGATCCTACTTGTTCCGGTGAAGAAGCAGGGACATTCTCGATCGGAGAAGGATCACTCGAACTTGGCGTTTCGGATTCATTAGCAGTTGAGGGGGGAACTTCAGAAGAAGATGGTCCACCATCGACGGAAGGACCAGTGACCTGTGTCACTTCTGGTGCTTGAACAACATCCCTGTTGCAAGGTGAAGCATTAGGCTTAGAGTTGAACAAATCATCATAAAAGAATTCAAACAACAAATCCAAATCAGAAAGATGTGCTCGTGACGTGGACGCTTGATTTGGATCTACTAGAGATTGTGTAGCCTCTGAATGGAGTTGTCCAGAAGCTAACACACCAGTAAGCGCGGGTTCTGAACTGAGGTGTTCAGAAGCCATATCAGCGGCCTCGTCAAAAGTCACGTTTACGCTCTCAACGACGGTCTTCGTCCGTTTGTTGTAGACACGATATGCTTTGGTTTGCTGGGAGTAGCCGATAAACACTCCTTCATCCGCTTTGGGGCTGAATTTTCCAAGATCATCCTTATTATTTAAGACAAAGCAGGTGCATCCGAAAGCATGAAGGTAGTTGATGTTCGGGACGCGCTTGTTGATGATCTCGTACGGTGTCTTGTTGAACCGCTTGTTGATGATAGACCGATTTTGAGTGTAGCAAGCGGTAGCAACGGCTTCTGCCCAAAGAAATAGTGGTAGCTTGGAGTGAGATAACATCGTGCGCGCTGCTTCGACCAGAGTTCTGTTTCGACGCTCTACCACCCCGTTCTGCTGAGGAGTACGAGCGGCTGAGAAAGTATGGGAGATACCCACGGAGGTGAGATAACCGGTGAGCACTTGATTCTTGAACTCAGTGCCGTTGTCCGTCCTGATGGTCTGAACTATTTGGTTGAGACTGACTTGAATGCTCTTCAGAAGTGAGATTATCAACTCAGGAGTTTCGTCCTTTGAGCGGAGAAATCGGACCCACGTGTAACGAGAAAAATCGTCAACCATCACCAGGACATACTTCTTGTGATTAATGCTTTGAACGCGCATCGGTCCACATAAGTCCATGTGGATTAGCGCAAGGGACCGAGAAGTACTAGGAACTGCTTTAGGCTTGTGAGACGCCTTCTTCATCTTGCCCTTTTCGCAGGCAGCGCACAGATGATCTTTTGCAAACTTTAGATCTGGCATACCCTTGACATGTCCACCGAGCACCAGCTTGTTGATATTCTTGAAGTTCAAGTGCGAGAGACGACGATGCCATAGCCAGCTTTGTTCAGCAGATGCTTTGGACAACAAACAGACTTCCTTGTCGGGTTTCAAGGACGAGAGGTCAATCGTATAGAGGTTGGTGCGGCGCGTTCCAGCAAGGATCTCTTTTCCATCTTCAGTCCGAACGTTGCACCTTTTAGCCTTGAAAGTAACCTCGAGATTCTTGTCGCAGAATTGACCGATACTGAAGAGATTGTGACCGAGACCTTCGACATAGGAGACTTTCTTTATCGTGATGTTATCTTTGACAATATCCCCGTAACCCCTGATAGGAGAGTAGTGATCATTTCCGAAACGCACATTCCCACAAAACCTCTCGGTGAAGTTTGTGAGAAGCTCCCTTCTTCCGGTCATGTGCTTGGAGCAGCCTGAATCTAGATACCACACATGACCGTCCTGCAAAACAGGTTATTTCTTTTTAGGTACCCATTTGTAAATGGGTCCTTTGGGATTAGATTTAACACCCGACTTAGAGACCCGTTTAGATTTGGGTCTTTGTCTATCACGGGAAATATCACAATGAGAATGATTATGAGCAATATGATATGAGCCAAACCAATCAGATGCATAACGACTATCAACAAAATCATTTGATCCACAATAAGAGCAACACAGACAATCATGAGACAGTTGAAGCAATTGCGGAATTGAATAAACTTTTAAAGGAAAAGTTCCATTACATTCAACTAAAGGTTTAGAAATAAATACATCATGATTGTTATTGTTCTTTCTAGACTTTAAGACAGGATCAACTAATTCTGATGTTGCCGTGCTTTCTTTTGACTTCTTAGCTACCCAAGCATATTTCACTTCTTTCCGCCGACCAAACGTATCTGAAATGCCGTTAAACCCATAGTCAGAGGATTTGAAAAATGAAGATTGTGACCTTTGAGAGCGACCGGTCTTTTTCTTCTTCTGTGAACGCCTTTTAGATTTAGACTTTGAAGATTTTGAAGAATTGTTCACAGAAGGTTTTTGTGGGGCAGATGTGGAACATTCACCCTTATAAAATTTAACTGGAGGCTCACAGGACTCATTTATAAAATCAACATGGCTAGGTAGAGAAGGATTAAAATCAAATTGGCTCAAATCACTATCTAAACACACCTCAGAATTCAAGAATGCAGAAAATTCTAGTTCCTCATCTGAAAGGACCTCATCACTTGAGGAGTTCAGGACAGCGGAAGAGTTTGTTGAGAGCGGATCATTTGCGGAAGCATTTTTACAATCAGAACACTGATCCATTTCAAAAACATGAGGCTCTTTTCCCTTATTTGAAATGATTGGTGACGAGTCACCCATAAAAGCTTTGCAGGAAGATGTGTCAGAGGAAGGATAAGAGTGTTCAGACAGATGAGATTTCTTACTTTGGAGAATGGAAGGCTTAGTTTGAGGCTCAACCTTTTGAAGTTGCTCTTTCAGATGATCTGCTGCCATAACAGCCAGTTGAGATTGTAACTTCTTTATTTCTGTTTGGAAATATTCTTTTTCCTCATCAGACATAGTTTCCTTTTTGTTGGAACCGAGACACTCAATTTGGGATAAAAGAACTTGTTTTTCGTTTTGAAAATTTTCCCTCTCTAGTGCAAACGATTCTTCTAGCTGAACAAGTTTCTTTTCTAAAATCAGAGTTGGAACATAAACTTTGTGAGCTAGAGGTTCCTCCTCAGTTTTAACAGTGTTAGCATCTAGTTCAGCTTGAGAATAACTGTGAAAATAATCGGTTGACAGAGAACGGGGTTTGTCATCATAGTAAGTAGCATTCAACGAATCATAGACAAAAGGAACTGTCTTTTTAGTAAGAACGGAGTTTTCCCTTCTCAACTTATCTTCCAAGTCTTCCTGCTCAGTGGGTATGGCCCATTGTATTTTATATCCTGGAAAGATTTTGTCTAATCCAAAGAATTCAGATGCAACTTTGATTAAAGCCTTGTTTAAATAATTAGGGTTATCGTAATCGATACCCGCATTTCCATACTTGGGTTCTTATGGTGCGATTAGCTTTAGCGTTTGAGCAGATTGACCAAATTTATAGAGTTTCTTTTCAAGCTCTTCTAACTGACTAGATAACGTTATGTTCTCATTTTTGTAAGCCACGTTTTGAGTTATCAAATCAATTTTCTCGGTCTCAGACGTACGTAGCTCATCAGTTAGGTCATCTACTTTGGTCTTTTAGCTTTTGTGACTCTGTTGAACAACTCTCATTCTCTTCTCTTAAATTAGAAATCGTGCACAGGTAGCTAGAAATTTGTAAGCTTTGTTTTTCCATAAATTCAGACTGTTTAGTGACACGGTTTTCCAGAGATGAGAGAAGTTGTTCTTTTTCTTTTAAAAGTAGCTTGTAAGAATCAAGTTTGTGCATTGAAAATTGCATCTGATCAAGTAAAGCTTCTTGATAAGGGGCACATACCTGGCATGGAGCATTGCGATCTTCATCATCAGTGTCAAACGGTGATGAATGTTTGCCCATGAAACACAAATGAGCTTCAGCATCCTCAGGTTCTTCATCCGACACTTGCAACCAGTAATCGTCTTCAGCCATTAGAGCTTTACCGACTTCCTTTTCTTTGGCCAGAAGCAGCTTGGCTCGGTAGTAGTCGGAGTTGCGCACAACAGGTTTGCGACAATCCTTGGCGAAATGACCTAACCGACCACAGTTGTAGCATTTGATCGGCTCGTCTTTCGGCTTTTCTTCATTTCTCTTGTCAGACTTCTTACCATCTTCAAAGCGTCTCTTACCTTCAGACTTTTCTCGATAATCACGGCGAGTAGAGAATCTTTGCTTGTTTGAGGACTTGTTAAAAAACTTCCTCTTCTGAAGTGCTTGAGTGAGAAACAACATCGCTTCTTTCATCTTGGTAAGTTCTGGATCCGAGTCACTATCGGGATCTTCAGGTTCAGAATCACTTAGCACGGGCTCTTTTCCAGACGAGCGGCTGACGGACTTGCTTCTTCTATCAGATACGGGTGCCAATGGGTCAGCTACTGGCTTTTCCTCTGCTTTCTGGTTCCCAATAAGCTCCATCACTTCCTCTTCGTCCTGGAGCAGCATTTCATAGAGTTCGTGAAAGTACAACTTCTCCAGGGTCTGAGTGTGGCGTATATGGGAGACGAACGGTTTCCACTCAGGCTGTAAGTTATTCATAAACTTTATATTGTTTTCCGTGTTCGTCTTTGTGATCTTATTCTTCTGAAGATCATTCAGAAGCATATTAAACCTCTCGTAGGTTTCAGTCAGCGTTTCACCTTTTCTCGCTTTAAACCCATCATATCTGGTGATACAGTTGGTCACCTTTAGCTGGTTATTGATGTGGCTTCCCATCATCATCTTCTCTATTTGGTCCCACATCTTTTTCGATGAATCCTTGAAGCTATCTATACAAGCATAGATATCATTTGGCAGACTTTGAAGAAGGTACAATTTTGCTAGCTTTTCTGCATCGTACAAATCCTTTTCTTCCTTTGTAAACTCACCAAGAGATTTCCGAATCTGTCGCTCTGGCCTTCCTTCAGCTGGGTTTCCTGGTACCACTTTCATTGGCCAATCTGGTGGACCCTCAGTCAGGCATTTGTATATTGCTTCATAGGCGGATTTTGCTTCTATGAAGTTCATAAGTCGATCATGCCACTGAGGGTACTCTCCCCGAAAGAGCACCGGGGGCTTTTGGTCAGAACCGATGGCTAAAGCTTCCCTTGAGTTCATCTTTACTTCTTAACCTAAGAGCACTGTAATGATCGTTAGACAAGCAGGATGATCCAAATATACTAATAAAACGAAGAAACACAGAAACACACGGACACGGTCTAACACGATATCGATCTAAAGAAAGACCGGAGAGTGCACTGTATCGGTCGAAGCAAAGACCGGAATATGCAAGATACCGGTCGAAGGTAGGACCGGAGTAAGCAAGTACCCGGTCGAAGGATAAGACCGGAGTAGCAAGTACCCGGTCGAAGGACGAAGACCGAAATAGCCGAGTATCGGTCGAATGCTAGACCGGAAACCACTAAGGTCCGGTCGAAGCACCTACCCGGTCGAAGGGAAAGACCGGGGAATGCTAAGGTCTGGTCGAAGGGAATGATCGGAGATCACAACTACCCGGTCGAAGTAAGGACCGGTGTTTACAAACTCTCGGTCGAAGGCTCGGGTCGAATAACTATCGGTCAAAACAATAATATCGATAAACACACGTAACAGATACGATCGATTAACATATAAGGCCGATAAACACGATGAATCGACCGAAGAACACGATGAATTTCTGGGATTCGACCGATGAACACAATTAAACCAACAGAAATCAATTCAACCGATGCGATCAAAAACCACAGAAACTTCGATCCTTCGATCGAATGAAACACAAATAATCAAACAAAAAAAAATCGACCGGATGCGATAACACAGAGAACTCACTTAGACCGATATTTTGCAAATATATGATATTTCCAGATTCGATCGATAGCTATTAATTTTTCCAGAAGAGAGATTTCGTTCGAATCACAGACACAAAGACTTAACTTTGCAGATATCGATTAATCAGATAAACACAGAATGCAAACACTAACAATCAATTAAAGCAAATAAAGCAATTATCATAAGTAATTGATTTTAGGGTTTTAGACAAACCTTTTTACTGGATCAAACCTTTTTGCCTATTTGCTCTGATACCAATTGTAGATCCCAGTGCAGTGCAAAACAGAATAATCAGCAATCAAAGATGAACAGATTATAGGTCACAACAACTAATCATATGATTGATAATACTTCAAAGGTTTAGGTTTACAGAGAGAATTTCTGATCAGGGTTTGTAAACCTAATAACTAGAAAACTGAATAATGAAATTATGAACTTCCAACCTTATAAATGAAATAGAAAACATCTTTAAATACTTAGGCACGCAGGCCTGACGGGCTTATGGGCTTTTAGGCCCAACAAGCTTACAACTTTGAATAATTGACAATTTATACCCTGAACTTCTATTTAACTAAAAAAAATAGCCCTAACAGTAATAGAACTTGATTTTCTGAAGCTTCCCGAGCCTTTAGATTGATCGTCACGTCCCCTTTTCAAAACAACTTGAAGACCTTCTGCACAGCTTTGCTGCAAAGATGCTGCAACATCTACAATAATATGGTTGTTCTGCACAGATTCAAAGCATGGGTTAGTGACAATCTTGGCATTTTGTTGCACCTCTTCACTTTTTTGAAGTGAAGAGGGGTTGCTCAAATGCTTAGATGCTTCCTCGGAACTCTCTCTTGACTATTTTCCAAGGTATTTGTTTAACCCTCATCCTTACCAACACACTCAAAATTTTCAATCTCAGTTGGTATAGGAATTTGGTTTTGTCTATTACGCTCACTAATGATCTCTCAAACACAGGTCGTTATGTTAATAACAACTCCATTTATGTTCTGTAAAAAATCATTCATCAAAGTTTCAAGAGATTCAAAGTTTTCAGTTTGTTCTAAAGAAGGTGTAGGGGATAAAAATGAGTTGTTAAAATCATCCCCTTGAAAACTCCCAGAAAAATCAACTTGTTCCTCCCAAGACTGGTCAAAAGTATTCGAGTAAGTGTTACTCCAATCTTGGTAGGGAGGTATTGGTGATGTGAAAGTGCCATGATCTTGACCATTTAAAAACAAATTAGGATGATCCTCCCATGATTGATTGTAACCATTGAAGTGTGAGGTATCCCAATTACTATATTCCATGAAATAATGTGATTCGGGGTTCGAAGGACAATTATACGAGAAATGATTTCCGCCACAATAGTCACAGAAAACAGTTTCATACGGCCCAAACGAATGTCCCATGGAATCCATATTCACAGAAAGAAAAACTCAAAGATTTGTTATTCAGACATACATGGAGACGTATGACGAGCAACAAAGATGGTAGAAAAATTAGCTTAACAAAACTCAATCTCTAAACAACAATAGATTTACGCCTATCTTCGGCAACGGCGCCAAAAACTTGATACGAAATGTTTGCACACCTCTAAGACATGTGATAATTGAATCTCATAGCAAGTATACAACGGGATCCAATATCGTCTTTCAAGTAATAAAATGGTAAGAACTAAGTATCGTATTCCACAGGGATAGGTATCTTAAGTTGCAAGATCTCGAGATGAAAAACTAACTTCAGATGGCGAGTTTGAAGACTTTGTTTGGGTTGGTTAACAGTGATATGATTAACAAGATATATAAAGATAGAATGGGTGCAAGACTTAAAGTGAGGAGTAAACACAAATTCTGGAGGCCAATGCTATAGAAATTCTATAGCACTAGTTCAGCAACAACAAGTTCCACCATGTACTTTAAAGAGTATCCTTCCGGATATCTACCATTGCACTATTGTTTAGCCTTCAATCAACATATGCCTATGCAAATGTCCGGACCAGTGTGAGTGTCAAATGGTTTCTTTAAAGTATATGGAAAAACAGATGCCTTTGTTTAAAAATCACCCTTCCGAGTCGATTCCCATATCATTCAAGTTGACGTGTTCTTAGTGGCTCATTCCTGAGTCCACTACACTTTAACACTTTGACTAGTGATCAACCCGTCAAGAATCAATCGGTTTGAAAAACAAAGATAGCAAGTTCCCTTGCTAGAAACTCTTCCAAGTATACTTCCCGTATCATTCAAACTGACGTGCTTTTTCATGGCTTATTCCTAAGTCTATGACACTTTCACACTTTAAGAAGTGATCAATTCGTCAAGAAATGCGTTTGGATTTATAAAACTTAAAATGACATAGTGGAACAATGTTATTGAAGAACAAAGTCCACTAGTTTTTGGTATACAGCCTCCCTTTTTTGTCTCACACCGAAACTATAAAATTAGCTACTCATTACGTAAAATAAATTGCAAGAAATGTAAATAAAGTAAAAACATAATGTAAATGACGGAAAATAAATGACGGAATGTAAATTACTAAATATAAATGACTGAAAGTAAAGAGCATAAAGTAAATGACATAAAACAATAAATTAAACTAGAAGAATCTGTCATGCAATGCTATAGCAACCCATGTGTAAGAACAAGAATTCTAAAAGATTAAATATTTGATATTAAAAGTTCTAGAGAGAGAGTCACAATATCAGTTCTAAAACTGATTTTATTACCTCCTAAAAACACAAAGCCATCACCCCTATTTATACCAAACAAGGATGGCAAAGATGTAAATAAAAAGCTTAAAATAATAATAAAAGTACAACAACTAAATTTTTTTCCAAAGTTACACTCCAAGTGATGCCAACACTCCAACTCCAACTCCAACCAACTACTACTTCTATTATTGCCAAAAATATCTGGTTCCATTGTAACAAAAGGTTAGATTTGGATTAATTTCGTTGTCCATCTTCATCAAATTCGTCCCTGGCTCTTCCAACAAGCAGATCGGGATGCTGTAGCATTGACTGGCAGTAATGAAATCACCGTAAAACATATGTTAGCCTCCATAAGTAGTAAAAGACAGGAAAATCATAAACTTAACTCCATATAACAGAAAAGGGAAAATAAGATAAGAAAAAATGGACTCAAAGTTGGGATTAAACAAAATGATCTATCTAAAAAGAAAGAAAAGGTGTTCTTATGCATTGAATTCTCAATGCATATCAGTGGGACACCTGGTCCCCGATGAGAGGTCGAAGATTATGGCATATCAACAAGGTTTACCGGTCGAGATGCGAACGGCGGTAAGAAATGCTAAGGGCTCGACCTTGCAAGAGGTTATTGAAGAGTCTTTGCTCATTGAGGATGACATCAATGTAGAGAAGGAAGAAAGAAGGCTAGTTTGTGAGAAACGAAAGTGGGAAGGGCCATCTGGGCCAGTTCGTCAATCAAGACCATTTGTAAGCGGGAGAGCGGGTGATCATCGTCAGAAGGATCGGTGGTGCCACAAGTGCAAGTACAAGCACTCGGGCCCATGTGCTACAAGAACCTACTCAGGTCCGGTAGGATGTGCTAAGTGTGGCAAGAAGGGTCACATGACGAGGGAGTGTCCCATCCGGGGGCCGGTATGCTACGAGTGAAGAGAACCGGGGCATATGAAGAGGTATTGCCCAAAGATAGTAGTAGGAAGTGGTGGAAATTCTGTGAGTTCGGCGGCTAGAGTCGAGCAACCACCAAGGGCGCCAAGTCAAGCTTTCCGGATGACTACCGAGGAGGCAAAGGAGACCGTTGATGTTGTTTCGGGTACATTTCTAATAAACTCCTTGCCAACTCGTGTTTTGTTTGATTCGGGTGCTACGTGTTCCTTTGTGTCGGATGCTTTCTGTAAATAATTCACCACTCCTATTAGTGTTTTTCCCGATGCGTTAGTAGTAGAAATAGCTAATGGGGATCAAGTGATCATTCGAGACCGTTTTTGTGATTGCACTCTAGAGATTGATGGGAATCCTTTTGGAGTAGACTTGCTACCTATGGCTATAGGTGGGTTTAACGTGGTTATAGGCATGGACTGGTTAGTAAGACATAAGGCGAACATCTTTTGCTCTAAAAAGACGATCCAAGTGTCATCGCCGGAAAATGGTGTGGTTACCATTTATGGGGAGAAAGGAAAGAGGAATAATCCCATTATTTCATCTTTTAAAGCTCGCAAGTTTTTAGCGAAGGGTTACCCTTCGTACTTGGCCTATGTGGTAGATGCGAAGAAAGAAAAGAAGCCGGTAGAAGATGTGGAGGTGGTGCAAGATTATCCGGACGTCTTTCCGGAAGACTTACCCGGATTACCGCCGTTGTGGCAGGTAGAGTTTCAGATCGACCTTACTCCGGGAGCAGCTCCGATAGCCCGTGCTCCATATCGATTGGCACCGACGGAAATGAAAGAGATGATGACGCAACTACAAGAGTTGTTGGAGAAGGGCTTCATTCGACCGAGTTCGTCACCTTGGGGAGCACCGGTTTTGTTCGTGAAGAAGAAGGACGGATCCATGCGGATGTGTATCGACTACAGAGAGCTAAACAAAGTCACGGTGAAGAATAAGTATCCTTTACCTCGCATCGACGATCTTTTTGATCATCTTCAAGGCGCAGGATGCTTCTCAAAGATTGATCTTCGATCCGGTTATCACCAGGTGAGAGTGAAGAAGGAGGATATTCCGGAGACGACTTTCCGAATGAGATACGGTCATTATGAGTTTTTGGTGATGCCTTTCGGCTTTGTCGGTCCACACAATAATATTTATATCAAGTTCTTAGATTAAACAACAATAACGATTACCAACCTGTATTGATTATAACAAATGGTTACAAGGTTGATCGATTAAAGCTTTGATTGTGTTCTCTGTGTTTTTCTCTCTAATACACCTTTTTGTGTGTGTTTTTATGTGTTCTTATCTTGTCTGGTCTTAGAGAGTTTGAGAGATATCAGATAATATCTCTTCTACCTAATATACATAATATCTAGTTTAGATATTATGTAAAATAAACATAATATCTATTTTAGATATTATGTAAAGTAACTAAACTAAATCTAATAACTAACTAAGTTAACTAATATCTAACAAACTAGATATTAATTTAACTAGTACAATAATAAACAATTACATTGACATTTATTACAAACGACATAGACTTTAATATCGAGAGTCGACGTTTCGGCTTTAGCTTCAGATTGCGATCTTCAGATTGGATGATCTTGAATCCAATAGATATGTGATCTAACAATCTCCCCCTTTGGATCAAGATCATTACGAAAATGATTTTAGCAATTCAGTCTTCTTGTTTAGCTCAGAAGATGCAATCTCTTTCTCTAGCTCTGAAATCAGCATGTCTTCAGAATAGTTGCTTTTGAAGATTTCAATCTTGGACGTGATTCTTGAAACATGTGATATTTGCCATTTCTTGTGTAGACATTCTCCCCCTTTTTGATGTTAAGTGCAACGACTTCATCAAAATTATTTGTAAGAAATGTCTATCTTGCGGTTAGAGCTTCTGATTCGTCAATTCATAAGATATTCATCTAGATCTTTGCAAATCCAGACAAAGTAGTTGTGTAACACCTGAATCAACTAATGAATCAGTTAACATGCCTGTCAGTAACACTAAGTCACTGTGTGTAACTAATACACATTGGAAAGGAGTTGTTTGATGTTGACTCCCCCAGGGCTTCCATTTAATCATCGAAACACCACAAAGGTAATTTCTATAAACGTTATGACAAAGAAACAAATTCCTTGTGTGTTTGTGCTTGTGATAGAAAGAATTAAGCACTTGATGATCGCTTATAGGCTCAAAATTGTGTAAACCACTGAGACAACAGTAAGTTAAACACAGACTCAATGTGCATGATTGAAGTGCGAAGGTGGGGCAGACTTCCTTCTTTTCAATATCCAGATTTTCCAAATGAAAATCAGATAGCAAATGTGCTGCATCCCCTTAGAAAATGTGAAACACTTTCTATTTGAGAAGAAAATGAGTAGATGGTGAGGTTTGATCAAGAGTTGGCATGGGTTAGTTGCCTGTTTCAATAATGTTCACCAAAGAATTGTGAAACACTAGTAATGTGGCTACCCGACACAGAAAAAGTTGGTGCAGAGTTGTGATATTCTTTTAACTCTGTTCTCACACTCTCTTTCTTTTAAACGTTTTGCTTTCTCTAATCACACTCATTTCTTTTCGCTTTGCACACTCAAACACTAAGGATTTAACTTCATGGGTAGAAATCAATGGTTAATGTGATTCCATAGAAGTTGCGTTAATTCCTAGCACAATGATTCTTGTTTTCCTATGATGCACGTGATGCTCAGATTGGTTTAACTATTTCAGTTAAAGCACAATTTAGATCATGAAAACATTTAAAATACACTCCCAAAATATAAAATATGTTGAAAAAATCGGGAAGTGGTTTGAACTTTTAAGAACGATGTTTTCCGATGATTGAAAGTTGTCTTTCTTTCAACCATATATGAGATTAAGATAAAGGATTGTACCTTTACGTGCGATCTTACATCTCATGAAGCTAAGCTTAAAGTCATAAACATATGAACTTGTAAGCATCTCTCAAAAATTCTGCAAAAGTCTTAAGTCAAAGTAAAATTTATTCACTTAAATTGAAAAGACAAAAAGCAGTAAAACTTTTTAAAGTACGAGTTCTGATCAGAAATAATCAGAAGTCATATCCGTACTCCCGTTTGTTTTGAAGAGCTCCCCCTAAATTCTTGCATTACAAAAAATTTTTTGGCATTAAAAGGTACATGCAAAATTTTATGAGCTCCCCCTCGAAGTAATATTGACCACTTGTCAATTTCTTCTCATTCTCCCCCTTGGATTATGAATAGAATATAGAAGTGCAGATATCAATCAGAGTTAAGAATGAAGAAATGATGAAAAATTATACAATTTAGAAAACTTTTATAGGTAACTACTGATTAGATTTTAAGATTTAGCGTACCAAGCTTAGAGACAAGAAAGTTAAACCTCTTTTCGTCTAAGGGTTTGGTGAACAAATTGGCAAGTTGATAATCAGTTTTTACAAAGAAAAGTTCAATTGTTCATTTTTCAACATGATCTTTAATGAAATGATACCTGACGTCTATGTGCTTAGTCGTGGTGTGCTGAACAGGATTCGCTGTTATTGCGATGGCGCTCTTGGAGTCACAGTATATCGGGATTTTGTTGAAGTGGAAACTGTAGTCGCGCAATTGAGTTCTCATCCATAAGACCTGAGAACAGCAGCTAGCAGCAACTACATATTCTGCTTCGGCCGTGGAAGTTGAAACACAAAGTTGCTTCTTCGATTCCCAACTGACTAGCTTGTCACCGAGGAACTGTACATGTCCCGAGGTGCTCTTCCTGTCTAACATACAACCTGCATGATCTGCATCTGTGTAGGCTGTTAGTTCAAAACTAGTATCTTTAGGATACCACAGACCAATATCTGCAGTGCCCTTTAGATACCTAAATATGCGCTTCACAGCAGACATATGGATTTCTTTAGGATTGGCCTGATATCTTGCACATAAGCATGTTGAGAACATTATATCTGCCCTACTGGAAGTAAGATACATTAAAGAACCTATCATTCCTCGATAAGTCCTAACATCAACAACCTTTCCCGAAGGATCGATGCCAATCTTAGTACCTGGTGCCATTGGGGTACCAATCGGTTTTGAATTTTCCATTTGGATCTTCCGAAGAATATCCAAAATGTATTTTGATTGATTGATAAAAATACCCGATGAAAATTGTTTTACTTGTAAACCGAGAAAGAAATTCATTTCTCCCATCATGTTCATCTAAAATCTAGACACCATAAGGTTTGCAAAATTCTTACAGTACTTTGTATTTGTAGAGCCAAAGATAATATCATCTACATAGATTTGAATTAAAATGATATCGGCTTTTTCCTTTTTGATAAACAAAGTGGTATCCACCGTTCCTTTTGAAAAACCAGACTTGACTAGAAAATTGGAAAGGACATCATACCAGGCTCGAGGTGCTTGTTTCAGACCGTAGAGTGCTTTGTCGAGAATGTAGACGTGATTCGGCTTCTCTTGATTGATAAAACCTTCTGGCTGAGAGACGTAGACTTCCTCCTTAGAATTCCATTCAGGAATGCTGTCTTCACGTCCATTTGAAAGACCGTGAAGTTTTTGTGGGTTGCGTAGGCTAGAAACATTCTGATTGCCTCTAATCGCGCCACAGGAGCATATGTCTCATCGTAGTCGATTCCTTCCTCTTGTCTGTATCCTTTGGCTACTAGTCTTGCCTTGTTTCGGATAATGGTACCATCTTCGTCTTTCTTTATCTTGAAAATCCATTTCATACCTATAATGGTTTTACCTTTAGGCTTTGGTACGAGTCTCTATACTTGAAGTGCATCGAACTGATTAAGCTCTTCTTGCATTGAGATCACCCATTCTGGATCAGCAAGTGCCTCTGATACTCGTGTTGGCTCCAACTTGCTCAGAAAGGAGTCATGATGCACATGTTCATTGATGCTGACCTAGTTTGCACCGGTTTTGATGGATCGCCAATAATCTGGCTTAGCGGGTGCTCTTTGGTCCATTTATTTTCATGAGGCAGTGGATTAGATGAATGTATGTCAGTTGTATTATCTACAAATCCACTTGTACATTCTTCTGTTTGTTCAGGAGGAATTATGATTTCAGTTGAAGGGGCAGGTTCAGAAGGCTCAGCAGGTACAACTTGATCTGGCTGTAGATTTATCTGAATAGTATCTCCTACTGTTTCAGCTACTTCTGTCTCTTTATCATTTGTCACTTCTTCAACTGTTGGAGTCGGCATTTGAATTGGAATCTCTTGTTGAATCGGGGCGTTGGATTCAATAGGAACATCTGAACTGGTTGGATGAGTAGTCGTTAAGTCTTCCATCCTGTCAACCACAACATATTTCTTTACATTAGATCCAAGAAATTCATCATAAAACAATTCAAATAATAAATCTAAATCAGATAAATGGTTAGTAGAAGTTGATGCTTCATCTGATTTATTCTGTTGAGACGCAGGTTCTGGACTGAGTTGCCAAGAAGCTAGTATTCCCATTATAACGGGTTCTGAACGTTCTTGTTCGGAAGCCATTTCTTCATCAAACGAGACGTTGATGCTTTCAAACACTGTCTTTTACTTCTTCAGATATACATGGAATGCAGTTGATGTCGAGGAATAACCAATGAAGATTCCTTCATCCGCCTTGGCACTGAACTTATTTAGACTCTCCCTATCGTTTAGAACGAAACACTTACACCCAAATATATGGAAATATTTGATTGTCGGTGTTCGGTTGTTGATTAAAGCATAAGGAGTCTTCTTGAATCTGCGATGTATCATGGAGCGATTTTGTGTGTAGCACGCGGTCGATACAACTTCTGCCCACAAAAAAAGAGGTAACTCAGATTAACTTAGCATAGTACGAGCAGCCTCGACTAGTGTACGGTTTATTCTTTCGACCACTCCATTTTGTTAAGGCGTACGAGCAGCAGAGTATTGATGTGAAATCCCTACAGATTCGAGATATTCTTCAACTTTATTGTTCTTGAACTCTGTGTCGTTGTCTGTTCGTAGAAACTTGACCGGTTTCTGCAGATTCACCTGGGTCGTCTTTAGGAATGTGATGAGGACATCTGGTGTCTCATCCTTTGAACGTAGAAACTTGACCCATGTGTATCTTGAGTAATCGTCCACGATCACGAGTATGTACTTCTTTCCGCCTAGACTCTGAGTTCGCATCGGACCGCATAAGTCCATATGCAATAACTCTAACGGAGCGCTTGTACTAGGTTCAGGCTTTGGTTTATGAGGTGCCCTCTTCATCTTGCCCTTTTCACAAGCTGCACAAAGATGTTCTCTTTCATATTTGAGCTCTGGAAGTCCTTTGACGAGCTTTCCACTGACCAAATTGTTGATGTACCTGAAGTTGAGGTGAGAGAGCCTTCGATGCCATAACTAACTTTGTTGCATCGAGGCTTTCGTCAGTAGACAAACTTGCTTGTCAGTCTGGACATTTGATAAATTGATTGTGTAGAGGTCTGATTCTCGAGTATCGACCAAGAGTTCTTCGCCTTCTTAATTGCGAACTGAACATCTCTTGGCTTTGTGACCTCTAAGTCTTTGTCACAGAACTGGCCTATGCTGAACAAGTTGTGTCGTAAGCCTTCTACATAGCTCACCTTCTTGATCGTGGCATTGTCATGTTGTACATCACCATATCCCATGATTGGAGAAAACTGGTCGTTGCCGAATCTGATTGTTCCTCAATATTTGTCTTTAAAATTGGACAATATCTCTTTTTGCCCTGTCATGTGCTTGGAACATCCGCTGTCCAAGAACCATGTATGACTAGTCTGCATAAGAGAAATTACAAATTTAGATATTTATACGACAACATTGGAATATTCACTTTGATTATCGAAGTGCGGGTCTTGAACTAGTTTGTTCAAAAGCCTAATTGATTTTGATGTTCGGGTTTTGAGCTGATTTACTCAAGAACCATTTCTCTTTGAAGTTCTAGTTTTGAACTGCATTATCCAAAAACCTATTTTGACATTGAAGAACGAGTCCTGATCTGTACATAATCAGAAGTCGAATTCTCTTCAAGCTTTGTGTGCCTGCAACACAGATTTAGCCTTAGGTACCCACTGGAATTTGGGTCCTGCTGTGTTAGCATAAGATTTTGGTACCCATTTCAAATTGGGTCCTCTTTTCTTTTGAAATGTATGTGAAGAATTAGTATGAGATGAATGCACATGGTAATTTCCAAACCAATCTTCAGAATCTTGACAAGAGATAGAAACATGTTTATCATAAATAGAAGACTTTCTAGCAGATAAAGATAACTGAAATAATTGCTTCATTGTATATTGTTTACGAGAAACAACAAGTTTTGAGTTCAAAACAACAATATCAGCAATTAGGACATCTTTACTAAGCGAAGTCTTATTACAATTAACACTACTAAACGATAAAACGGTCTTGTCAAGCTTCCGTTTGGGTTGCCATTGAGAATTTGCTTCTGGCCTTTGCTTGCTAAGATCTGAAACATGTGAAACTGGTGAGTTAGACCTTTGAGCAACAAGCGATTGCTTCTTCTTCGGATTACCAGTAGTGTTCGGTTTCTGTGAATGCTGAGATATATTCTTACCTTTAGCAGTTTTAGCTTTCACAGAGACTGAGTTATCAACTTTCGTTGATTTTGCACTATTAACAAGCATACTGGTTTTGTTCAAAGATTTCTTAACAAAAGATGAATGGTTAGGAAGTTTTGCATTAAAATCAAATTGTTCAGAACAATCATCTAAACCATCGTTAGAGTTCAGAAAATCAAGCTCTTTATTAGCTAGACCAGACATGTCCTCAGAGTTTGAAGCTTTAGAAATAACAGAATTTGAAAACACAGTTGAAAAAACTTTTTGCTCAATATTCATCAAAAGTCTTTCATCTGATAAAGAATTCTCGAGTTCAGAAATTTTACTTTCTAAAACGAGAGGAGGGACATATAGTTTACCTAGAATAGGCTTCGCCTCCATTTCCTTTTCAGTATAACTTTGAAAGAAATCACTTGAAAGAGTTTTTTTTCTTTTGATATATTGGATTTTCATCATAACTATTATTCAATTTCGCATAATAAAATGGGAGATGAACTTTAGATGATTTCAAACGTTTTTCAGTTTCGTTGGCTTCATCCTCTTCCGACAGTTTAGTCCAGAAAGTTTTAAACTCAGGGATTCTTCGAGCTAGTTTCATAGAAAGATGATCATAAAGTCCTGGCACTTCAGACATCCCTTTTTGTAGACAGTGAGGATTTTTATAACCGATTCTCCATCTCTCTATTTCATCTTTGGGTTTGTTCAGATGAATAGTCTGTTCAGTTTGACCCATTTTATATAACTTCTCTTCCAAACTTTTTAATTTTCCAAGTGTTAGACCACAGTCTCATTGGATTCAAGATCATCCAAACTGAAGATCGCAATCTGAAGCTAAAGCCGGAACGTCGACTCTCGATAATAAAGTCTATGTCTATTTGTAATAAATGTCAATGTAATTCAATGTAATTGTTTGTTTATTATATTAGATTACTTAGATTTAATATCTAAGTTATAAGTATTGTAATAGTTAACTTAGTTAGTTTAGTTAGTTTCTAGTTTACTTTATTAGGAAATAATATCTAGATTTAATATCTAGATATTAAGTTAGATAGTGTGTTCAATACACTTGCTAGATATTAGGTGTATCTCTAGTTGCTCTCAACAAGATCAGATAAGAACAAACACACACATCAAGGTGTAAAAGAGAGAAAAACATAGAGAACACATCAAGAACTTAATCGATCAACCTTGTAATCGTTTGATATATTCAATACAGGTTGGTAATCGTTATTGTGTTGTTGTTTCTATAAAACTTGATAGTAGTAGTATTGTTAAAGGACCGACACCAAGTAAAGAAAAATTTTCTTTGATACATGAAGAATGCAATTCTTTAAGCTCATATAAATCAATCCCACTTTTTAGCAGTTGAGACTTGAGTTCAGAATTCTCTTTTAGAATTATTGTCTTTTCCTTAGCGTTGGTGTCATTATCTTTATGTAAAACCTCAACCAATACTTTCTTCTCAGCAATTTCATTGCTAAGTTTCTGTATCAATTGGTTTTTGTCAGTTATGACACCATTTTCTTGCTTAAGATTAGATTCTAACTCTTTTTGTTTTAAACTCATGGCATGCATTTTATTCATGAAATCTGAATCTGATAAATTACATACCTCCTCTTCTTCATTATCTGAATCAACTTCAACATCTGATTCTATCTGTCCCATCAAACACATGTTGACGGCTTCATCTTTCTCTTCATCCTCTTCTTCATCATCTGAGTGATCAAGCCAATATTCATCCTCAGCCATCAGTGCTTTTCCAGCCTCCTGTTGCTTTGCAAGAAACATCTTGTTCTTGTAATAATCGGAGTTTCTGACTTTTGGCCTTCGGCAGTCTCTGGCATAGTGACCTGTTTTGCCACAGTTATAGCACGTTGGTGGTTCTGTCTGACTGGATCCTTCAACTTTGAACTTTCTTTCTTCTAGTTTCCTCTCCTCTAATCTCTTCCCTTCAGAGTGATATCTTCTCTCTTCAGGCTTCCTTTCCTCTGTTCTTTTCCCTTCATATCTCTTTCCTTCATATCTGCTTCCTTCAACCCTTTCCTTGTGGATGTAGTTGTTCGGACCAGAAGAATATCTCTGACTGTTTGAACTTGGCTTCGTGTAGAAGTTTTTCTGAAAAGCATTTGACAGCAGAATCATTGCTTGCTTCAGTTGTTCATTTTCCTCCATGTAAGAGTTTGCATAACCTTCATCTTCTTCTAATTCATACACAATTGTCTTGATCTTCTTTTTCCTGACAACAAGAGCAACTGTGTCTTCAACTGTCTTTCCTTTGTGCCTCTTTTCATCTAGAATTTCATCCACCTCTTCTTCATTTTGTCTGAGGGTTTCATACACCTCATGAAGTGGAATCTCATTCAGATCTTTGATCTGCTTCATCTGCCTAGCAAATCTTTTCCATTCCGGTTGAAGAATACTTAGGAATTTGACGTTCAGCTCAATTTGAGATTTGTGGACTTTGTTCTTGCTAAGTTCGTTCAGCAAAGTCACAAACCTGTCATAGGTTTCTTCTAATGTTTCTCCCACCCTGCCTCTAAATTCTTCATAATTATTTAGGCAGTTGGAGATTTTCAGCTGATTTCCAACCTTCGAACCCAACATCATCTTCTCAAGCCGATCCCACATTTCTTTGCCGGAGGCTTTGTAGCTGTCAATCTTTACATAGATTTCATTTGGAATTCCTTGTAGAATGTATGACTTAGCTAATCTATCGCCTTTAGCTCTTCTGAGATTATCATCTTCTAGCTCATGAAACTTAAGATCAACCTCAGTCGGCACATTTCCAACCAAGCGAGTCGTCTTAACTAGTTTCATAACCCCTTCTTCTATAGATTTCCTGATGAAATCACCCAGCTCATGTCTGTCAACAAAGTTCAAGAACCTATCTTTCCACTGTTCATATTCTCCTTTAAAGAGAACTGGTGGCTTGGTGTCAATTCCTATTGCAAGGGCTTCTCTGGATGTTATTTTGAAGAAAATTCTAAGTCTGGATTGGAGCAAAGAGGTTTGCGTTTCAAGGTTTGCGTGCGCAAATTGAGGTTTGCGTGTCAAGCACAGTGCGCAAAGTGAGGTTTGCGTTTCACGTGGGATGCGCAAAGTAAGGTTTGCGGTTCTAACGGGATGCGCAAAGTAGACTTGATCTTTTCGTGAAGAGATGAACACGTGAACTGAGGTTTGCATTTCCTACTTGTTGCGAGAAGAGAGGTCAAGGTTTGCGTATGTTGTTGGATCCGAGAAGTATGCTTTGCGTATGGCTTGAGATGCGCAAAGTTGAGCTTTGCGTATCACTTGGGGTGCGCAAAGTGAACTTTGCGTATGATGTTGGACGCGCAAAGTTGGACTTTGCGTATGTTCGTCTTCTGGTTTGCGCAAGTTCGTCCTGTACTTCGAAAATTGTCTAAAAACTTGTTCCTGAAATGATTAGCAATACCAAACTCTACCCTTATGTCTAGAAACACTTCTAGAACTGAATGTGAGCACTCGGTCTCAATAAAACACACTTTTTGAAGAAAAAATTGATCGTACAGTACCTTTTTCCACTCGACTGTTTTCTCACTTAAATCACAAAATGGAACTCGATTAAAGCTTAAAAGTGAAATCAAACAACAACAACTCGATCTAGCATGCTAATCGATCACAAAGAACTTGACACTCGAAATCAATTTTTCAAATAGAACATAGAGATGTATTTGCAAAGAACTTGATTTTGATCTTAATCAGGCTCTGATACCAATTTTCGGTCCACACAATAATATTTATATCAAGTTCTTAGATTAAACAACAATAACGATTACCATCCTGTATTGATTATAACAAATGGTTACAAGGTTGATCGACTAAAGCTTTGATTGTGTTCTTTGTGTTTTTCTCTCTAATACACCTTTTTGTGTGTGTTTTTATGTGTTCTTATCTTGTCTGATCTTAGAGAGTTTGAGAGATATCAGATAATATCTCTTCTACCTAACATACATAATATCTAGTTTAGATATTATGTAAAATAAACATAATATCTATTTTAGATATTATGTAAACTAACTAAACTAAATCTAATAACTAACTAAGTTAACTAATATCTAACAAACTAGGTATTAATTTAACTAGTACAATAATAAACAATTACATTGACATTTATTACAAACGACATAGACTTTAATATCGAGAGTCGACGTTTCGGCTTTAGCTTCAGATTGCGATCTTCAGATTGGATGATCTTGAATCCAATAGATATGTGATCTAGCAGGCTTAACCAACGCTCCGGCCATATTCATGGATTTGATGAACCGTGTGTGTCGCCCATTCTTAGATATATCCGTGATCGTCTTCATCGACGACATTCTAATATACTCAAAGGATGAGTCTGAGCATGGGAAACACTTGCGGGAAGTTTTAGAGGTTCTAAGAAGGGAGAAACTGTTTGCGAAATTCTCAAAGTGCAAATTCTGGCTCCAAGAGGTGCAATTCTTGGGGCATGTGGTATCAAAGGACGGAGTAAAAGTGGACCCGGCAAAGATCGAGGCAATGATGAGTGGGGAGCCTCCAACAAGTCCGACAGAGATCCGAAGCTTCTTGGGTTTGGCGGGTTACTACCGGCGTTTCATTCAAGACTTTTCCAAGATAGCTACACCGCTCACTTCTCTTACAAGGAACAACGTCAAGTTTATTTGGACCGATGCACAAGAGCAAGCTTTTCAGACGCTCAAGAAGAATTTGTGCGAAGCTCCGATCTTGTCCTTACCTGAGGGATCAGAAGACTTTGTTGTTTTTAGTGACGCTTCCAAGATGGGGCTTGGATGCGTACTAATGCAAAGGGGTAAAGTAATAGCCTACGCGTCGCGGCAATTAAAGGATCATGAGAAGAACTATCCGACTCATGACTTGGAGTTGGCGGCGGTAGTTTTCGCGTTAAAGTTGTGGCGGCACTATTTGTATGGGACGAAGTGTACTCTTTTCACAGATCACAAGAGTCTCAAGTACATCTTCGATCAAAAGGAACTCAACATGCGGCAAAGGAGATGGCTCGAGCTTTTGAAGGATTACGATTGTGACCTACTCTATCATCCCGGTAAGGCCAATGTGGTGGCGGATGCATTGATCCGAATGAGTCATGATGGTGGTGTCAAAGTGTCCCTTACAAGGATCGATGTGGTGTCGAGTTTGTTGGAAAGTATCAAGGCAATTCAAGTGGAAGCACTTAAAGAAGAAAACCTCAAGGCCGAAGTCATGGTGAAACAAAGGAAACTTTTAGCGGAAGACGGTCGTGGACTCAAGCTCTTTCAAGGACGGATTTGGGTGCCAAAGTTGGGAGGAAATCGGGAGTTACTTTTTGAAGAAGCGCATAAGTCGAAATATTCTATACATCCTGGTAGCACCAAGATGTATAGAGACCTAAAGTTAAATTATTGGTGGCCGGTGATGAAGATAGATGTGGCTAGCTATGTGGATAAGTGTTGTAACAGCCTATTTTAATTAATGAAAAAAAAAGTTGATGAAATTTTAATAAATAAATAAAAAGGCAGCTGCTGGATTTTATAAAATAAAATAAATAAAATGAATTATTTAGTATTAATAAATAATTAAAAGGGATTATAAATAAAGTTGTTATATGTACTAAAGACAAAAGAAAAGGGGCTGGAAAAAGGGGCTGTTAGTGGCAGCTTGAGGTGTTATTTGGTGGCATATGGTGCATGGGAGGATGCCACATCAACTAGTGACTAACCTAGTTACAAGCACCTTAACCTCTAGTATAAATATAAGCCTCTTTTGTCTCTTTTAAGTTATTTTTCCAGCAGAAAACAATCAAACACACATACAATTCCATATTTTGTGAATTGAAAGAGGATATTAGCAAACAAGGGTAGAGGGCTGCAGAATTTAAGTGTCATTTAGCCAAAAACCAAGGTGATTACTTATCTTTTCTTTTGGTTTGATATCCAAACCTGAGATACATATTTGTGTACATGTTTTCATGAAGTTTTGTTCATATTTAGTTATTATAAAAAATATGGACAGCCTTAAATGATATAGCTATGTATAACATGTTATATGTATTTTTAAAACGCATGATAAAGGAACAAATTTGATTACCGGTGGAATAAGAATCACCGAGACGGTATAACCGCGGTAAGGGGTCGTAGAAACGGTCCCGGATCCTTGACGAAGGGTTCCGAATAAAAGCCGGAAGGGGCGACACCCACCGGGAGAGATTAAATCTGGAAAGTATAAATGTTTAAATGTTTTACATGCATATACATGATACAATAGCTTATTTGAGGCTATGAATTGATTTTCTAAATATTTTATGCATTGAAATGAGATTTGTAATCACAAGTCATTCAATGGCTTAAAAATTATAAATATGTATCTCAGTTGAGGACAAGATTACTTGAGAGGTGAAAAGGAAGTCTCGAAGGGATTATCGAAAGCTTCATTTCGTGGTTTAATCGGGTGGTGTTTTGGTTTGTATAATTTGGTTTTTATAACTTAGCTTAGTATGTGTTTATTAGAAGATAAATATGTACTTTGTAACTATGATCCATCGTGGTATGTTTTATATAAATAAACTATGTTTTGCTTCCGCATTATTTGTAATATATTTTATTTTAATTATATATAAATGGTTGAGACTCGGTTCGTAACACCCTACGTTGGGTCTCGGTTTAGAGGCGAAAACGAGGGCTGTTACAAGCTTGGTATCAGAGCCAACTTTTTGAGGGATTTGAAAATTTCAAACTCAAAGTCTACACGAAAATTTGAAAACCGATGGATCAAGTTATCTATTAGGACGGATGAGGGACCAAATAACAAGTTGAGGGTAACTGAAATGATAAATGATAAAAACAGAGTTCAAACCTAAGACAAAGGGTTGTCCAAGTGTCTGTCCAGGGGATGTTCGGGGCTGTTTAAGGGACTGTCCAGGGGATGTTTGAGGGGCTGTCCAGGGGCTGTCTAGGGGCTGTCCAGGGGCTGACTAGGGGTTGTTTAGGGACCGTTTAGTGAGTTTTAGGCTATTTTAGGTTTTAACTTGGTACATAATTATTGGAAGTATGTTTTATGAATGTAAAAGTGTGTTAAGTATAAAAAATGACTAAATATAAGGTATGATCAATTGTTTAACTCACTTGAACATGTGTAACAGGTATGTCAACTTCTTCCGAAACATATCCTAGCATGAACACTGACAAGGACCCCTATTTCACAGATGTGGATATAATTGAACCCCCACCACCACAGGTTAACGTTATTAGTGATGATGAAATAGAAGAAAACAATAACCAAGGGGTGACTGAAGCATTAGTTCAAGAGATGACTGAGCTAGTTAATCAAAGGAACCATTACCGATGTGTTATTCGTTGGATGGATCGTGAGTAGATCATAAAAAGCAGAGGACTAAGGACAATTGTGAAAGATAAATTATACTATGTTAAAGATATGATCAAGGAGGTTGTTGTCGGTTCATACACTTATCTACCGAGTTTAGTTGCATGGATATCTCGTCGACCTAGGTTCCGTGTTCATCTCTATGAAGAGACCCAAGTGATGTCGTATGGAGAATGGGTTCGACTTAAGTACCATCTATGAGGGGCAGCCAACTAGGGTATGAAATGTGAAAGGGTTTTTGTATGGTTTTAAGCCGGTTTTTGGGAAAGTACAACTAACTATGGACTAGTATTTTGTTATTATTATTTTTGGAGATGTCTTTGTATGTATGAGCCCTAGAAAGGCTAGGACATCTTGGTACATGAGGTGTGCTTTATGTAAAAACCTTTTGTACCCCATGAAAAGATGCCACCTCAATGAATGTAATTTCCTACTGATGTAAATTATATATGTATATAAAGGAAATGTTTGTATAAGTACTTGTGCTTTTGGAAATAGCTTGTTATGTATGGTGTATTAAAATTTCTATTAAAAAAAACTAGTTAAAAAGTAATGACTAACATAAGATAACGTGTATATATTGTTATATCCTATCTCAGGGAATGGCTTCACAGTTTCAACAAACTTACCAAAGAGGAAAAGGATTGGATGGAACAGAAACAAGTAGCACCGAACCAGAGACGATGAGAGATAATGATAGGACTGAAAGTATAAGCAAGAACAATGATTTAGAAACACTCTTGAAGAATGTTCTACCTGCAATATTAAAAGAAAACAGGGAAGAGACAACCCGTTTAATAAATACCCCAAAAGAACAAGATGCAAGGGTAGAACCAAATAACATACTCTCAAAAGAAGTCAATTATAAAACTTTTATGAGCACCAAGCGAGCCCCATTCAAAGGTGAACGTGAACCCCATAAAGCCATGGACTAGTTAACCGGAGTAGAAAGTAACTTTGAAACATGTCAATGTTTGGAAACGCAAAAAGTAAGGTATGCAACTACCATACTTCAGGAAGACGCATTGCACTGGTGGAATTCGGTAAAAGCTATAAAAAATACCGAGGAAACTACACCTTTGTTATGGGATCAATTCAAAGAAATATTTCTGAATGAATATTGTTCAACCATAGACTGTAAGCGTATGGAACAGGAGTTCCTACAATTTAGGCAAGGAAACCTATCAGTACAAGATTACGTGTCTCAATTTATAAACAAGTCAAGATTTGCGAAGCATCAAGTAGCAACGGAAGTAAGAAAAACAGATTGTTTTATTGCAGGATTAAGAAACGAAATTTGAAGGTTTGTACTGGCTGGACTACCAGAAACATTTCAGAAAGCAGTCAACATCGCCAAGGTAGTCGAAAAGGATATGGCACCTACATATCAGGGCTCTTTCCAAATAAAGCGAAAAGAACAAAGTGTTGGCCAAAATTGGAATAAGAAACCAAAGTTTGGGGTTCAGAATTTTGTTAAAATAAATCAAAAGAAACCTTGTGACCATTGTGGTAAGAATCACCCTGGTGAGTGTTGGGAAAAGACAGGAGCATGTTTTTGGTGTGGGAAACAAGGACATTTAAAACGGGATTGTCCTCAAGGTAACGGGGAACAGAATAGAAATCAGCCACATCTAGAGGCTAACAAGAATATTAAAGAGGGTAACAAGGGAAAGGCGAAGGCTCGAGCATTTCAAATGACAGAAAAAGAGGCAAATGAAACACCGGACGTAGTGACAGGTACGCACCTTATCAATAATCAACTTGCTCGTATCTTGTTTGATTGTGGTGCAAGTAGATATTTTATGTCTCTTCCATTTTGTCAAAAGTTGAAAGTAGACAGTAAGGAACTAAAACCAGGCTTTGAGGTTGAACTAGCCGATGACAGCCATGTTAGGATCAACAAGATTTGTAGAGATTGCACAATAGAAATTGATGGACATCAAATGACCATTGACCTAATACCTATGACTTTAGGTGAATTTGAGGTCATAGTAGGAATGGATTGGTTGTGGAACCACCATGCCAAGATAATTTGTGATCAAAAGAAACTTGAAGTTAGAACTTCTGAAGGAAAAACAACAGTGGTAAACGGGGACGAACCGCAAACTAGGATGATGCTAATAAGTTCAGCTAGAGCACAACATTGTATAAGGAAGGGGTGTCCAACATTCTTAGCATATGTTATCGGTGAAAGAAAATTAGAAATGATAAAAGCAAAAGATGTACCGGTTGTACAGGATTATTTAGATGTGTTTCCAGAAGATTTGCCAGGATTGCCTCCAGATAGACAGATACGATTTGGGATTGACTTAGTATCTGGAACTGTACCAATAGCCAAAACTCCATATCGATTAGCTCCATCTGAAATGCAAGAACTAAGAAGTCAGTTACAGGAGTTACTCGATAAAGGTTTCATTCGAGAAAGTACGTCACCCTGGGGTGCACCGATCCTATTCGTTAAGAAAAAGGACGGGTCGATGGCATGTGCATCGACTAACGAGAATTAAATAAACGAACAATAAAGAATAGATATCCCCTCCCTAGAATCGATGATTTGTTCGACCAACTACAAGGCGCCAAATGCTTCTCAAAAATCGATCTGAGGTCGGGATACCATCAACTAAACGTCAAGAGTGAAGATGTTCCCAAAACGGCATTCAGAACAAGATATGGCCATTATGAATTTTTGGTCATGCCTTTTGGGTTGACAAATGCACTAGCTGCCTTTATGCACTTGATGAATCGAGTATGTAAACCATATCTCGAGAAGTTTGTGATTGTGTTTATAGATGACATTCTCATTTATTCCAAGAATGAGGGTGAACATCGAAAACATTTACATACAGTACTGAGTCTTTTAGGGCAGGAGAAGTTGTATGCCAAATTTTCAAAGTGTGAAATTTGGCTGAAGGAAGTTCAATTCCTCGGGCATGTGGTTAATGAACGAGGAATACAAGTAGATCCTGCTAAGGTGAGTGCCGTTATGAAATGGGAAGCTCCGAAAAGTGTGTCAGAGATACGAAGTTTTCTAGGTTTAGCAGGATATTATCGTAGATTCATTCAGGACTTCTCCAAAATAGCATCTCCAATAACAACATTGACAAGAAAGAGTAAAAAGTTTGAATGGGGAAAAGAGCAAGAACAAGCTTTTCATACTTTAAAAGGAAAGCTAAGTAGTGCACCCATTCTATCACTGCCAGATGGAACAGAAGAATTTATAGTATACAACGATGCTTTAAAACTGGGACTAGGGTGTGTACTTATGCAATACGACAAGGTGATAGCTTATGCGTCAAGGTAACTAAAGGAAAACGAGAAGAAATATCCAACACATGATTTAGAACTCGCTGCAGTTGTATTTGCACTAAAGATCTGGCGACATTACCTTTATGGTACTCATTGCATCATCTATACTGACCACAAGAGTCTGCAATACTTGTTTAGTCAAAAGGAGTTAAACATGAGACAACAACGATGGATGGAATTACTTAAAGATTATGATTGTGAAATTCGATATCATCCTGGCAAAGCTAATGTGGTAGCAGATGCATTGAGCAGAAAGGAGCGTGAGAAGCCCACACGAGTTAAAGCGTTGAGAATAGATGTGATGCCTGAATTTTTAGTAAAAATAAAAGAAGCTCAGGCTAGTGCACTTACCGAAGAACACATTAAGAAAGAGCGTATGGTAGGACAAGCCAAATTCCTAGAAACTGATAACAAGGAATGTAGAAGATTTAATGGAAGATTGTGGGTTCCATTGGTAAGCGGTCACCGTGAGGTCTTGTTAAGTGAGGCTCACAAGTCCAAATACTCCATTCACCCTGGCATGGATAAGATGTATCGAGATTTGAAGTTACTATACTGGTGGCCGGGAATGAAAAAGGATGTTAGGAATTTTGTTGAGAAATGTATGACTTGCCTTCAAGTAAAGGCAGAGCATCAGAAACCTTTTGAAGGGTTACAACCTTTAGAGATTCCAATGTGGAAATGGGATCACATCACTATGGATTTTGTGATGAAATTACCTCGAACCAAGAAAGGTAATGATTCAATTTGGGTAATCGTTGATAGGTTAACCAAATCAGCTCACTTCTTGTCAATTAAAGAAAGTTATACAGTAGAACGACTTGCAAGACTGTATGTTGATGAAATAGTCTCAAGTCACGGGGTACCATTATCAATAATATCAGATAGAGATAGCCGATTTACATCACGATTCTGGAGAAGTTTTCAGAAAGAAATGGGGTCAAGACTAAACTTAAGTACAACCTACCATCCACAAACTGATGGATAGAGTGAACGAACCATTAGAACATTGGAAGACATGCTTAGAGCTTGTGTAATTGATTTAAGTGGTGGTTGGGATGATCACTTACCCCTAATAGAATTCTCGTACAACAATAGTTATCACGCAAGTCTAAAAGCTGCTCCATATAAAGTCTTGTATGGTAGAAAATGTAGAACCCCAGTGTGTTGGAATAACTTTGAAAACAAAGGAATGACGGGACCGGAGCTAATTCAAAAAACTTCAGAAAAGGTAAAACAAATTCGGGAAAGGCTACAAGCAGCCCAGGACCGACAGAAAAGCTACGCAAATAAGAGACGAAAGCATATAGAATTTCAAGTGGGGGATCGGGTTATGCTCAAAGTTGCTCCTTGGAAAGGATTAATTAGATTTGGAAGGCGAGGAAAGCTGGGTCCTCGTTATATAGGACCCTTTCAAATAATTCAAAGGGTCGGAGAAGTGGCTTATCGGTTAGAAATGCCTGTTGAGCTACAAAAGATACATAATACATTCCATGTATCCAACTTGAGGAAGTGTTTGGCTGATGAAGAAATGAAGGTTCCAATGGATGAAATTCAAGTGAATGAAAAACTGACATATGTGGAACAACCAGAAAGGATAATTGATCGAGCAATTCGAAGATTGAGGAATAAAGAGGTTTCGTTGGTTAAAGTACAGTAGAAATATCATAAAGGTCGCAATGCCACTTGGGAAAATGAGAACGAAATGAGGACGAAGTTTCCCTATCTATTCTAAAGAAAGTAGATTCCGAGGACGAAATCTTTTGTAAGGAGGGGAGATTTGTAACAGCCTATTTTAATTAATGAAAAAAAAAGTTGATGAAATTTTAATAAATAAATAAAAAGGCAGCTGCTGGATTTTATAAAATAAAATAAATAAAATGAATTATTTAGTATTAATAAATAATTAAAAGGGATTATAAATAAAGTTGTTATATGTACTAAAGACAAAAGAAAAGGGGCTGTTAGTGGCAGCTTGAGGTGTTATTTGGTGGCATATGGTGCATGGGAGGATGCCACATCAACTAGTGACTAACCTAGTTACAAGCACCTTAACCTCTAGTATAAATATAAGTCTCTTTTGTCTCTTTTAAGTTATTTTTCCAGCAGAAAACAATCAAACACACATACAATTCCATATTTTGTGAATTGAAAGAGGATATTAGCAAGCAAGGGTAGAGGGCTGCAGAATTTAAGTGTCATTTAGCCAAAAACCAAGGTGATTACTTATCTTTTCTTTTGGTTTGATATCCAAACCTGAGATACATATTTGTGTACATGTTTTCATGAAGTTTTGTTCATATTTAGTTATTATAAAGAATATGGACAACCTTAAATGATATAGCTATGTATAACATGTTATATGTATTTTTAAAACGCATGATAAAGGAACAAATTTCATCACCGGTGGAATAAGAATCACCGAGACGGTATAACCGCGGTAAGGGGTCGTAGAAACGGTCCCGGATCCTTGACGAAGGGTTCCGAATAAAAGCCGGAAGGGGCGACACCCACTGGGAGAGATTAAATCAGGAAAGTATAAATGTTTAAATGTTTTACATGCATATACATGATACAATAGCTTATTTGAGGCTATGAATTGATTTTCTAAATATTTTATGCATTGAAATGAGATTTGTAATCACAAGTCATTCAATGGCTTAAAAATTATAAATATATATCTCAGTTGAGGACAAGATTACTTGAGAGGTGAAAAGGAAGTCTCGAAGGGATTATCGAAAGCTTCATTTCATGGTTTAATCGGGTGGTGTTTTGGTTTGTATAATTTGGTTTTTATAACTTAGCTTAGTATGTGTTTATTAGAAGATAAATATGTACTTTGTAACTATGATCCATCGTGGTATGTTTTATATAAATAAACTATGTTTTGCTTCCGCATTATTTGTAATATGTTTTATTTTAATTATATATAAATGGTTGAGACTCGGTTCGTAACACCCTTCGTTGGGTCTCGGTTTAGAGGCGTAAACGAGGGCTGTTACAAGTGTGTCACGTGCCTCCAGGTCAAAGCGGAACATCAAAGACTGTATGGAAGTTTGAAACCGTTGTTCATTCCCGAGTGGAAGTGGGACAACATCACTATGAATTTTGTAACTAAGCTACCGAAGACCTTGCGCGGTCACGATACCATATGGGTGATCGTGGATCGGCTAACCAAGAGTGTGCATTTTCTTGCGATGCGGGAGACTTTGCCAATGGAGAAATTGGCTAAACTGTACATCGACGAGGTGGTGTCGAGGCACGGAGTTCCACAATCTATAGTGTCGGATCGAGATAGTCGATTCACTTCGAACTTTTGGGCTAGCTTGCAAAAGGAGTTGGGTACTAGGCTGAACCTGAGCACGGCGTACCATCCTCAAACGGATGGCCAAAGCGAGAGGATAATTCAGACGTTAGAAGATATGTTGAGGTCGTGCGTAATAGACTTCGGGGGAAGTTGGGATTTACATCTACCGTTGGTAGAGTTCGCGTACAACAACAATTACCATTCTAGTATCGGAATGACACCGTTTGAGGCATTGTATGGAAGGAAGTGCAGAACCCCGGTTTGCTGGCTAGAAGCGGGCGAGAAGCAATTCGCCGGGCCGGAAATAGTTCAAGAAACGGCGGACAAGGTGAAAGAAATCCGAGAGAGGCTAAAGGCGGCGCAAGACCGACAGAAAAGTTATGCGGACAAGAAAAGAAGATCGGTCAAGTTTCAAGTGGGCGACCGTGTCATGTTGAAAGTATCTCCATGGAAGGGGATTATCCGGTTTGGGAAGCGTAGGAAGCTTAGTCCTCGTTTCCTTGGACCTTTCGTCATTCTGGAGAAAATTGGTTTACAAGCCTACCAGTTGGATTTACCGCCGGAAATGGATGGGATACATCCTACGTTTCACGTGTGTTACCTTCGGAAGTGTCTAGCCGAAGAGGAAAGCGTGATTCCTTTATCGGAAATTCGGGTGGACAATGGGAATCGTTGCGTGGAGGAACCGAAGTCGATTTTAGAATCGAAAGTGAAGAAGTTGAGGCATAAGGACGTGATTATGGTTAAAGTTCAATGGAAGCACCATCGGGGTGCCAACATCACTTGGGAGTCCGAGGATGATATGAAGAAGCAGTATCCTCACTTGTTTAACTTAGGGTGAGATTTCGGGGACGAAATCCCAGTTAGGTGGGGAGGATTGTAACACCCGGAAAATTCTCAAGGTAAGTATTTATTCCCTTAAATACGTTAATTGTAATTATTTGAAAATACGAGACTTTATACATGCATGTGGTCATTGTTATAATGCTATGATGTTACTTGGTTAGTATAAACTTTATACCTGCTTAAACCTCGTGCTCGTTATCATATTCGGTTGAGTTTTCGGGTTGTTTCGAGTGCCACACGATTGTGCCCTTGGCACTATCGCGAGGGCACTATCGCCGAAAGTGTACCGAGGGTTTGGGGTTGTTCGCGATTGTGCCATGGCACTATCGCGGAGGGCACTATCGCGCGGTTTATACCGTAGGTATCATGGCCCTCGCGATTGTGACTCGCGATAGTGCCAATGGCACTATCGCCAGGCAGTATCGCCGTCGGGGTGCAATGCCATAAATGAGCCCTTATCAGATTTTTACCTCATTTTTCTCTCAAACCCTCTCTTTTGGTTGCGATTTTGGAGCTTCCATTTCAGTCCCTATTCTCCACTTACCAAACCCTAACTCTCATAAATACTATCCTTTGGTGGTTGAGTTTTGGATTCAAGCATTAAACTCATCTCAAGGAAGATTCTAGGGTTTCTCAAAGTGCATCTTTTCATCTCCAAGTCTCATCTTCAACTTCTAGGGTTTCAATCTTTTCTAGGTTTTGGTATAAAACCTAGATTGTGAGTTTACTAACCTTTGTTAAAACTAGATACACATCATAATCTTCTATTCATCATTTTCTATTTCTATATGTTCAAGTATTTGGGATTTCTTTATGAAGATAGTTGGAAATGTGGTTATTGGTGAAATGCCATGATTTACTTTATATGTACAAGTATTTGGTGTCGATGTGTATCTCAGGTTCTAGCGGCGCCGGTCCTAAGCAGGCTTAGTTGCTTTGGGGTGAGAGCTTGGGGATTTTGCACATGGACGCATTATACTTTTGGGAACAAACCGTTGGATATATAGATGACAACCCTTTTGTAATCTCTTTTCTAGTTGTAGAAATTAGATTAGTTGGTTGTTACTTATCGTCCGTTAAATTACAACTGTAATTAAACAGGTTATTTATATATTCCCTATTTTTGGGAGGTTTTTGCTATGACAATTTTAGTATACCTAATGTCCGTTTTTCGGATTTTTGTTATCCCTATTTTTAGGGTGTTACAGAAAACCCGACATATATATATATATATATGTTGTATAAATATATTTACTTATCAAATTATCCTATAAAAACCCAAAATTCTAGTCCGTCGTAGTCTTTTCTAGTGACTAAACCTACTATCAATTTATCAATCTTCTCAACCAATTGAGTTTATCTTAAAAAGCGATTGAATATTATAACTTTTTTGCATATAATTATACCCGAAACCCGAGGAACCCGAACCCGAAGTAAGCCGAAATCCAAGACCCAAATTTTGGGGCTTGGTCTCCATATCCGAAATCCGACTGGGTTATTGATTTTCCCATCTGAACCCGTGCCAACCCGCCCGATGCTCACCCTAAACCTGACACGTTAGGCCAGATTAACAACCAAACCATGCCAATGATCAACAACGAAAGTGGAGTGCCAATTTGTAAAAGTTATAACCTCGTCGTAGTTTATGAAACAAACTTTGACCTAGTTTCTATTTCGGGAAACCAACTTTAAAAACCATCATGTTAAGGTATGCACCAAACTTTTCGTATATTTTAAGGATTTCGTTGACCTATTGATGACGACACGACCTAAGTAAATTGTCAACCAAAATTCCATGTCATATTTAAAATTAATTTTTTTTTTGTAATGATGACAATTATTAACATGACACATATTTTTCCTTGACAACTAAAATTTCATGTCATATTTAAAAAAATTAAAGTCATAAAAACTAAAATATTATATAAAATATTATTTCACATAAACATACATTTTCTTTATTTGATAACTAAAATTCGATGTCAGTTTTCAAAATAGAAAAACAATAAAAATATTCTTTCACATACGCATTCTCAATTAGGGGTTGTTTTTTTTTAAACCTCTTAATCACTCTTAAGTCTGAATCGTTCAGATCTTTTTACATATCACCTCTTATTATTCATAACTAAAATAAGACTTCAGACCTCTTAAAAAACAAACGACATCTTATTTTCAGTTAAATAAAAATTAACACAAATAATATATTCAGCCGAACCTAATTTCAAATATCAGATATATTTATATTTAACAAATTACATCAATTTTAAACTATAAAATCAATTTTGAGTAAATTATGATTTTCGTTTCTCTAATATATATTCGATTTTGTGATTTTGTCATTGTGGTTTTAAAATTGTTATTTTCGTCCCTACAGTTTTACAATTTATTGCTAGTTTCGTCCCTACAGTTTGCAATTTATTGTTATTTTCGTCCCTAGACTAATTCCTATCTTTAAGTATAAAAAACTAAATCAATAAATAACTTTAAAGCACAGGGACTGAAACCACAATAAATTGTAAATCCTAAAGACGAAAATAATAATGAATTACAAACCATATGGATGAAAACTGTAATTCCTAAACAAAGACATGAAAATCGCAATTTTTAACAAAACACAGAAACGAAAAACGAAATTTACTTATCCATTTTCAAGGATGGAGTCATGATTTAGAATCAGATGGAGCATCGAACATCAAGATACAAGGTGACCATTTTGAGAATGGAAGCGTTGGTTAAACGGGAACCAATAAGTCAATTTTTTTACTTCACTAAAGAAAACCTTTCGACCCCTAACACGTCTAACTAAATTAGGGTTTTGCTCCATCTATAAAATCCGATTTTTTTGAAAGTATATAATACTTATATACAACAAATGAACTCAAACACCCTGACAGAAAAAACAAAAAATATTCTAATATTAGTAGAATAAATTGAGAATCTCATTAAAAACTTGGGTACAAGATACAACAAATACGGGAGATTATAAATACCTAAAGGATAACGAAAAAAAAAAAACTCCTAAAAACTTGCCTACACAATGATTACCTAAACTGAGTAAAGTACTCTCCTATTGACTAAATCAAACGGTCAAAAATAGGAACATGTTATTGACCATCAAACAACTAAATGACAGTCGGGTAAAAAGATGCACTAGTTTTCAACACACCTTTTGAACCCTTGATTTCGTGGGAGGTTGAACATCACATCGTTAAAGTCAAAGACCTTTTGGTTAAAAAATTTGATCTTCTAGAATAGAAATATATCTCCAATTAACACAACCACCCATATAACGAGTAATCAAACACATCACAAAAAGTCAAAAACCACCAAAACTCGGTTGCCAAATTATTCAAATTCTAATCTACCAACACACAAATGACAAACTCTAGGGGCCGTTTACAAAATGCTTACCCGGTAAGTGCTTACTGGAGAATTTACCATAGTGGATGAACATGACAAGAGGATAGGATCTTACCCGATAAAAGCGAGGATAAGGATGAAGAGTCTTACCCAGTAAGAGAGAGTGACAACTCTTACCCGGGTAAGCGCTTACCGGGTAAATTGTTGTATAAGATACCATTGTGATGATTAAAATCTTATCCGGTAAAGTAAGTTAGTGTATCAAGTTTTATTGGTAAGCGCTTACCGGGTAAAAATTTGGGTAAACGGCCCCTAAGTTGAATCACATCTACACCACATAAAAACCCTTAAATTTTAAAAGAAATATCTCCCTCCAACTCCAAGTGAAATCACAAATCATTATACTAAGATGTTGCCACTTCAAGAAATCTTCAAATACAAAAAACATACCTTAAATATAAACAAGAACGTGGGGACATTGCATCTAAATACCTCGTACGGACATCAAACATTTGAAAACTAAGAACAAACATCAAGTTTGTTGTGTTGAAAGTTATTAACTATTGTCAAATACTCTCCTTCCCAAAATAAATGTTTATAATGAAAAAGACATACAGTTTTAAAACCGTGTAATTATTACACTTTTTAATTAGGTAAGTGACAAATTAACTCTTAATCATAGAGGGAGTAATAAATTTCTTCAACTTATAGTTAAGAGTAGAATTGAAAAGTGGACACTTGCTTTTGAAAGATGAAACTTATCTTTATCAATACAAAAATAGAAACGTATACACTTATTTTGGGACAGATGCGGTAACAATTTAGCAGTCTAACAAAATTTGAACGAGGTAACAAGGGTGCTATTCAGGGGGTTATTGGAGAAGCAGAGAAGCAAATGAGCGACTGATAACAACCGAATGATTGAATGCAAGAAGGGGGAGATGCAATGGGGCAGGAGAACGGGAAGGGACCAGCTCGAAAGGAGGTGTGGTTATGATTTTTGAGTCATCATTTTTAGTTTCTATTTTTTTTTTATTATCAGTGACCGATATCTTTTAATATCCACCTAAGCTTTAATTGTTTTTTACCACATCATGTTGAAGTAACCCGTTACTAAATAGGTAATCAAGATCCTTAAATATATAAATGTTTGGTTTGGGCCGTAAAATAATGATTTTAAAGCTAGTTCCTCAAAATAGAAATCACGACCAAAAATGGTTTTATTTTGATGCAATTTTCCCTAAATCATAACCACCAAATGTTAGAAATTATGATCATGAAAATTATTAGTAACAACTATACTTTAAGTATCTACTGTATAATCTCTCTCTCTCACACACACAATATATATATATATATATATATATCTAAAATCTTGAGTTGTGGGGTTTGGGATATTGACGTAACACCATGAAAACAAAATTTACATTGCTCTTTCATAACGTGAGTTTTGATCACCGCACACTGAGTTGTGTCAAAAACTCATAGGACACTGGTTCAAACCTCACCGAAGATGAGCATGGTATACAAGTTCATTTGTCGTATATAAATATTATATATTACAAAAAATGAAGAACTAAAGATATGAAAAACTTCTTAAAATTTTTAAGTTATACATAATACATTAGTAATTTATACGGTACAAATTTACCACCCCATCCCCACCAACCACCACCTCTCCCCTCTTGTCGGCCCCTCTTGTCGTTGGCTCTCCAATCTCGTTCCCCCACCCAGAACAATCGTTCCCCTGTGTCGTTGTCGCTTTCAACAAGTTTTTGCTTTTGTATTTTGACCACCAAAAATTTGAAATGATGTACCTAACGTTCATATTTTTATGTTTTGACCACCTAACAATTCTAGTTCATATATATCTTTTTCATTTCCAGCTACTTTAGCCGGATATGATATAAATAAACTCTAGTATATTAATAATATAAAACAATAAGTTACATCAAACGGATATATTATTTTCTGAAATTTGAATTTCTTTCAACATGTTCTGTTGTATTTATTAACGTTGTTTATGGTCTAGACGTCTAGTTACAATTCAAATTATAAGACACGTGCAAAAGTTGAAGACGATCTATACGTAACCCTGTATTTATATGGAGCGATTTTATATTTATGTTTGATATATATGAAATTATCTGAACCTTTTGAACTTATTTTCTATAGTTAAAACCAAAAGTTTTTGAGTAAATATAGACATTTTTTTTAAATATACACGATTTAAATATTGCAAAATAATTTTTCTAATCGTAAATATGAAATTATATTGAGAACTCAAATAAGCAGACTTGGAATCATGTGAGACCAGACTGTTTTCGTGAGACCACATAAACAACACTGAACCTTTTACAGCAAAACACCGTGAACGTAAGTAAACCTTCATCGTGTTTTTGTTGTGAATGTTTAGTGTTTTTTGTACCTTCACAGTATTTTACTATAAAATTTTAATGTTATTTTATGGTCTCACGAGAACATGTTGTCTCATGTGAACCCAAACCCAAATAAGTATCCTATATAATGCACAATATTTTTTTTCTTGTTTTGATGATAATTTGGATCAATCATATTTTTATTTATTATCAATAAAGGGTATCGATCCGTTAGAGATATTCGGATCGACAAAACACATAAATATCGAACCATCAGTTTGGACCAGGACAAACTGACGCTCCTTTTTCAAATATGATTTTTCGAGTCGGACCGGATAAATACCAGTCCGATTTTCTTTTCTTTTTAAAACGTTAATTTATTTTTTCCCCGTTTTAATAAACAAATCAGACCGAATCGATCCTCATTCACTGCAAACTTCTAGTCTAGTTTAGTCTTTAACTTTCTAGATATGAACTGTTCTATGCTTTTTTAATGGTTATGTTGAACAGACTTAGGATCTGTTTGTTAGCAGCTTAATGAACTTAATATGACTCACAGTTTATTCAATCAGCTATACATGACTGTTTGGTAGTAGCTTAATGATATAGAAAATGACTTATTCAGCAAGCTTTTAGGGGGGAGCTTTATGCAGAAAACCAAGTTTTCTCCAAACCTGTCATTCCCGAGTAAAAAACACACCCTTTTCCATCTACGAAAACCCCCTCCCAAACAAAAACGTTTCTAATCTATACAGATAGATTAATCAACACAGACAACTTTATCTACTCAGGACTTAGGGGTTGGTTGGCTGGTTTTCCATTAAGTTCTGTATGGATAAAATTGTCTGTGTGAATTAATCTCTCTGTATAGATTTAAAAGATTTTTATTTGAGAGAGTTTTTTCATAAATGGAAGGAACGTGTTTTTTAATGGGAGGGACTGGTTTGGAAAAAACTTGGTTTTCTGCATAAAGCTCCCCCTTGAAATCTTACCGAATAAGCCACTTCCTATATCATTAAGCCACTACCAAACAGTCATATATAGCTGACTGAATAAGCTGTGAGTCTCATTAAGTTCATTAACATTAAGCTGCTAACAAATAAACCCTTAATAGAAAACCAACCAAACAACCCTTAGAGCATACGAGACTTTTTCGAAACCGCTCTATATGCAACTCTAATTTCTAGATCCAGAATGAGCTACCATGTGCACTAAAAGTAGTACAAAGCAATCCACATTTAAATTTGATCAATGTTATTGGCACGCTTAAATCTTTTTCTATTAAAAAATATGTTTATATTGACCGTAAATCAATAATTATAAATAAGTATATAATGCCATTATTTTTGTATTTATTTACCACTAGAAGCGTAATCGTGCAATGCAGCGAGATATATCACGATTTTAATGTTTTATTTTATTTTATTGTCGATTTACAGTACGATTTTGGATGGTTTTGAGAAAGTAATAATGTTTTTTTATAGTAATATAATATATTAATTAGTAGTGATATATGGAAAGGTCTGCATAAAAGGAAGACCCTGCACATACCAAATTGATGGGTGTTAGAAGCCTGCAGTAGTAATATGTATCTTGTGATTTGATACTTGTAAATTAAGAGATTTTTAAAATCTTGCATAAAATGATGGTACCGTGTGCCTAATAATTTGAATTTAAGAGTTTTTTATCCGTGCTTTATAATATAGTATATATATGAATATAGATATAGATAAGCTTGAAAATAAAAAGATTTACCAAAACATTAGCATTACGGATGACAAAAAGAATTTACCCCATGATATTTTCTGTCTGGCGAATTGTGATTACTGAAGATAGAAATGGTATTGTATTTTTATATTATCTCAATTACATAATTAAACAAAAAGATTTATTAATATTGATGCTTATACAAGCATGTAGGGGGTGTTCATCCAAGCCACATAAACCGCTCACATCGCACCGCAAAATGCGGTTTAAGACTTTTACAGTGCGGTTTGCGATTTGCATTTTTACCAAACCGCACTATGTGGTGCGGTTTGCGGTTTTGAGTTTTCAAACCACGGTTCAAACCGCACCGCACCTTTTATATTAATTTTTAATTTTAAACATATATATATATGTATATATATAGGGTTGGGTTCACGTGATACCAACTTGTTTTCGTGAGACCAGTGAGACTAAGAATTTACACTTGAAATTTCACAGCAAAACACTGTGAAGGTAAAAAAATCCGAAACTTCACAGTGTTTTGCAGTGAAGGTTTTTACCTTCACAGTGTTTGTTGTAAAGGTTCAAGTGTAAATTTTTGGTCTCACGGGTCTCACGAAAACAGGTTGGTCTCACGTGATCCCAAGTCTATATATATATATATATATATATATATATATATATATATATATATATATATATATATATAGGGTCAGGTTCAAAGGAAAACCTCAAAAAACGAAAAATTGAGGAACACCCTGATAGCCATTCATCTGGACAGTGTGCACTTGTGCATACAAGTAATTTGTAACATGCACACGTGCATATAATGCACAAGTGCATAAAACCAAAAAACACTTTAATTTACTTGTATGCACAAGTGCATACCGTCCAAATAAATGACTACCAGAGTGTTCCTCAGTTTTCCATTTTTTTGAGGTTTTCCCTTGAACCTCTCTCTCTCTCTCTCTCTCTCTCTCTATATATATATATATATATATATATATATATATATATAATAATTTGATTTAATATTTATATAATTGGACTTGTGTTTTTAAATTTGAATTATGGACTTTAAGTATTTATAAGCCTTCTTAAAAGTTTAAGACCCAACAAATGAAAAAAAAATTGGGCATTGACAATTGGGAGTCGAGATGAAGACGAAAGAAAAAGTTGGAGATGTCACTTTATCCGTTTGTCGTATTGAAACAATTTATTTTTTTAGACTATTTCTTTGACTATTTTTAATTATGCATTTTAGAGTTGGATGTATTCAAACTCTTTATTTTTTTGGACTACGGTCATTAAATCGTTGATTTTCTAATGTATTTTAAACTTATAATTTTTTGGATTGTACACATAAAATGCGATAGGGACAAACCGCACCGCAATTCGCGGTGCGGTTTGAGGTATATGCGGTGCGGTTTGGGGTTTGGGAAAATGCTCAAACCGCACATGCGGTGCGGTTTGCAGTTTTGCCCCAAACCGCACCACAACACCCCTACAAGCATGAGCATGAGACTCGCCTTTTTGGCGAACCCAGTATAGCCGTCCCGACTGCGACATTGAGATTCCTCGCAAAACCGGGAACAGGGGATGTAACGCCCCAAAACATTCAAAGTATAAAATAAAGATAACATCTCAAAACGGGTCCCAATACAATGCATGCGAAAATTTAGATTAACATAATTTCAAAAGAAAATAACTCTATCACAACCGAGATACTAAGGGTCCAAAACTAACACCGCCTCTCCCGACTGCCTTCGACTCTCTAGCTCTAAACCCTTCTCCTTTCCCTTTTGACGAAGCCCCGACGGTTCCCTTACCTGAAAATGGGTTATAAGAAAATCGAAAGCGAGGGTTAGACCAAAAAGGTCTAGTAAATTCCCACCCTTGGGCAGTTTAAAATAATTTGAGAAATCAAATTATCAAACATTCAATTTAACAAATACCAATCACCATAAAATAATGAACCACAATCAATTTTGCGGTTGGAATCGGTTCATGGATATTCGCAGAACAACCACACTCGGGCCCCCCAGTAGATGTCGTCTCCATGTGCATAGGAAACAAATTCCGGGCACACGCTTCAACCATCCCCGATAGTTTCCAATAAGCCATGGCGCATAGTCCTCACAGTAACAAACTGTTGGGAACTGAAGATTTGTCTAAGTGATTACTACTGCCAGGCTTTCAAGATTACTACTGCTAGTAGAATTAATACTACTTAAAGAGTTAGTGCTGCTACTTGAATAGTTAGTACTGCTTGGAGAGTTAGTACTGCTGATTGGTTAATGCTGCTGAAGATGGTTAATACTTCTGAAGATTATTAGTGCTGATTTTAGTGATAAAGATGCCTTGGAGATAAAGTCAAGATTTGATGATAATCATGGAAGGCTGAAGATAATTATGGAAGAATATACTGAAGATCTTTTAAGTTTTGTAATTATCTTTTATTTTCAGTATATGTATAGGATTATTCAGAATAATTTGATACGAGATTTTTGAGTTTTTGTTTAGAGAGAGAATTAACCTCAAGGTTTACAACCCTAGTTCTAGAGAAGTAGAATTCGTCTTGGTGAGCTTGTTCATCAAGATTGAGGTTTTGTGTGAAAGCTTGTAACTTTAATCATTCAATAAAGTTTACAAGTTGTGATTCATATTTTACTGTTACATTGATAGTTTGAATATTAAAGTGTTTCTCCGCAACTTCTTTAATATTGTTTCTGAGTTTCATTATTTTTGTTAAGAATCAGATCCTGACAAGTGGTATCAGAGCCTAGTATTCTCAGAAACCTTCATTCATCATGGACAACACAGTTGAATCAACCAGTACTCTTGTTTTAAAGGTTCCCATGCTCAAACCTAATGAGTTTGACATGTGGAAAATTAGGATCAAGCAGTACATCCTCCTTACAGACTTTTCTATGTGGGACATTGTTGAGAATGGTCCCTCTGCTGAAGGTAAAATTGGACAAGATGGAAGAAGACCACCTCCAAAAACTGATGTTGAGAAGAAAGTGAGACAATTGGAGATGAAAGCCTTAAGCACCCTGCTTTTGGCCATCCCTAATGAGTATCAACATCAATTTCATCACTGCACTGATGCTCATATTCTATGGAATGCTTTAGAGAAGAGATTTGCTGGCACCAAGAGCACTAAGAGGAATCAAAGGGATATTCTCAAGCAGCAATATGAGAATTTTACATCTTCAAAGAATGAGTCTATGACTCAAACTTTTGATAGATTCAATAAGTTAATTGGTGAGTTGGCTACTGTTGGAGTTCAGATGGAACAAGATGATGTCAACCGAAAGTTCCTCAGATCTCTTGGAGATGAATGGACCATGTACACTGTCTCATTAAGACAGAATGACATGCTGGAAGAAAAGGAACTGGATGATCTGTACAATGATCTGAGAGTGTTTGAATCTAAAGTGGAAGCAAAGAAGAAGCCTACTGGATATGTTCATAATGCTGCACTCCTATCAGCATCAACTGATTCTACTGCTAACCCTGAATCAGTTAATGCTGCCAGTGGAGTAAATCAAGAAAAAGGCAATGAATCTGTTTTTGAAGCCTTTCTTTCCAACCATGGTAACTCTTCTTTAATCAATGATGACTTGGAACAGCTTCATCCTGATGATCTTGAAGAGATGGATATTAAATGGCAGATGGCCATGCTTTCTATGAGGGTGAAGAAGTTCATCAAGAGGACTGGGAGGAACAACTTCTCTCAAAGAAGAGAAGATGGAGCAGGCTTTGATAAGTCAAAGGTGGAGTGCTACAAGTGTCATATGAAGGGACACTTTGCCAGGGAATGCAGAAGTGGAATGTCTCAAAACAACCACCAACAAGCTCAGACTGGAAGCTTCAACCAGAACAGAAACTCTGCTCAAGCTCTTGTTTCTCAACAAGGAATGGGGTTTGACTGGAGTGATCAAGCAGAAGAGGCCATTCAAAATCAAGCTCTCATGGCAGAGGTATCTGATCTCCCAACTGAGGTACATTCTAATCTTTGTACTCAAACTTGCATAGACACTGTTAAAAGGTACAGGGATCACAACCAGAGTATGAGTGATGACCTTAAGAGGTTAGAAAAGGATAGAAAAGACTATGTGAAAATTGTTGAGAGGTTTGAGGAACAAATTAAAGGTTTCCAAGCCAATGAACTTCAACACACATATGATACAAATTACTGGAAGTGGGAGAAAAATGATTTAGAAATCCAACTGACAAAGTCTAGAGAGGAGAATGAAAAGTTGAGAGGAGAGATAGCCAAGGTTAAGCTGGATGTGGAAAAGTTTTCATATGCTTCTAAGGCCATGGATTCAATTCTAAAGGTTCAAATCCATGATAAGCTTAAACCAGGAATTGGGTACAATACCACACCACCACCATACAACAACAACTACATCCCTCCTAAATCAGATTTGCTAGAGACCAAGGATAGGAAGGACTTGCATGAGGGAGCCACTAAGATAGATCCTTTAGATGAAGTAGTTGTTGAGGACAAGACTGAGAAAGAAGCTGGTAAGAGTAAGGATAACACTGTGAGTGGTGAGATTCCCTTAGAAAATAACATTCTTACCAATGAGGGTGGTGGAAGGGATTGGGTCAAATCTGATGGTGTAGAGAAGACTGGTGGAAAGTCTAAAAAGGTCCATTACAAGCAGACTACAGTTGTGAATCCTGTTCCTTGCAAACAGTGTGCAGGTAATAAATATGAGCCCCTAAAACATGATAAAAGGAGGGGAAATCAAAGAAATTGGAATAATCAGTGGGCTCATAAACAAGGAGTTGATCTGAGTAGAATCATCAGACCAAAACCTTGTTTCATATGTGGCAAATTGAACCATCTTGCCAAGCACTGTTATTTTAATCCTATGAACCAAAGGATAAATTTTCAAAGATCTGTGCAAAAACCCTTTGGTTATAGGAAGAATGAAAGGAACCATGTGGCTAAGAAACATGTTAAATCTAAAAGCCACATGAAGAAAAAGATTGTAAACGAAAGTGTCAAGATGTGGGTTCCCAAAAGCACTAAAACTGTTAGTACTGCTACCACAAATAGTGCTGCTGACAAAGATAGTGCTGCCAGAAGCGATACTACTGCTATCAATGTTAGTGTTGCTGATAGTATTAGTACTTCTAAAACTAACATTGTTAGTACTTCATCAAATATTAATACTGCTAACTTTGTTAGTACTTCTAACAAGGTTAGTACTGCTAAATCTGTTAGTGCTGCTAACTTTGTTAGTACTTCTAAAATTAGTACTGCTTCTAGTGCTTGTGCTTCTAGACCAATCATCTTGACAAAGTACTCAAGTCAAGAGGATTCTAAATTTAAAAATCTCATCAAAAAGGAGTGTAAGTACTTTGATGAGAAAGGGATGCCCAAGACCACTTTGGCTTGAGTTCCCAGTCAATACTAATTGATTTATCTTATGTGCAGGGCAACCAGCAGCTCAAGGGAAAGAGCATTTGGCATGTTGATAGTGGTTGCTCTAGGCACATGACAGGGAACATGGCTTGCCTCAAGAATTTCAAGAAAATTGATGGAGGGCATGTTGCCTTTGGTAATACTCCAGATGGAGGTAAGATTAGTGGTAAGGGAGATGTAACAAAAGGTAAGATGACCATTGAAGATGTTTTCTATGTTGAACAGTTAAGATACAACCTGTTAAGTGTATCACAGGTTTGTGACAAAAAGCATAGCATATTATTCACTGATTCAGAATGCATGATCCTTGCTCCTGGATTCAAGGTAGTTGATGAAAAGATGATACTACTAAGAACTCCTAGAAAGGATAATGTCTATTATTTGGATATGGAAAATGTTTCAAATGATTCATCCCTAAACTGTCTTGTTTCAAAAGCCTCTTTGGATTAATCATCACTTTGGCACAGAAGGATGTGTCACATGAACTTTAAAACAATGAATAAAATTGTTAAAAACAACCTTGTAAGAGGTCTGCCTTCAAAAGTCTTTTCATGTGATGATCATTGTGTTGCTTGTCTCAAAGGCAAACAACACAAAACTTCTCATAAGTCCAAAGAGTTGAACACAATTCCCTCTTCTCTTCAGTTGTTGCATATGGATCTGTTTGGTCCTACAAATGTCATGAGTATAGGTAAGAAATCATACTGCTTAGTTATTGTTGATGATTACTCTAGATTTACTTGGGTATATTTTCTAAGGACTAAGGATGAGACAAGTGGACTGATCAAATCCTTTATTCTAAGAATTGAAAACCAAACAAATCAAAAGATAAAAGTCATTAGTTCAGATAATGATACTGAATTTAAAAATCTTGACCTAAACACCTTTTGTGAGGAAAAAGGAATTGAGAGGCAATACAGTGCTCCTAGGACTCCACAAAAAAATGGTGTTGCTGAGAGAAGAAATAGGACACTGATTGAAGTTGCTAGATCTCTGTTAGCTGATTCAAAACTTCCAATTACTTTCTGGGATGAAGCAGTTAATACTGCTTGCTATGTCCAAAACAGAGTTCTAGTAGTCAAGCCTAAAAACAAGACACCATATGAGCTTTTAAATAAAAGAAAACCATTTATTGGATTTTTCAAACCTTTTGGGTGTCCTTGTACCATTCTCAATACCAAAACTCACTTATGAAAGTTTGATAGCAAAGCAGATGATGGTTTTCTTGTTGGTTACTCATCTCAGAGTAAGGCATACAGAGTGTTTAATTCTTCTTCTAGAATAATTGAGGAAAGTGACAATGTCAAATGCAATGAGAACACACCAAATCCTATTGGTTCAGGTCCTCAGTGGTTATTTGACATTGATTCACTAACTAACTCTTTGGGTTTCAGTAGTGATGATCATGCAGGATCAGGAAGTAGAGGATCAGGGGATGAACAAGTACAAGATATTATTCCTCAGTCTGTGATCTTTACCATACCTACAATGGACCCTGTTGAAATCTGTGAAAAGGAGACTGTTACTGAACCAATTCAGAGTGAAGAAGAAAGAAGAGATGAGGAGAATCTGGAGCATGAAGAGCCAGAAGCAGCTGATGAGATTCCCTCAGCTGACTTAAATGATTCCAATTTAGATGTGGGAATTAATGAAGAACCTAGTCTTCAGACAAGAACTCAGAAGAATCATCCTCCTGAGCTGGTAATAGGAGACATCTCTTCTCCTATGATGACTAGGAATCAAAGCAGACTTCAAGATTTGCAGGATCAGCAACATACAGTACTCTCTTGATTTCTATCTCAGATTGAGCCTAAGAAGGCTTATGATGCAATGAAAGATTCAAGTTGGATAGAAGCCATGCAAGAAGAGTTGCTACAGTTTAAATTGCAAGATGTTTGGGACTTGGTGGACCTTCCAAAAGGTCATAGAGCAATTGGCACCAAGTGGATTTTCATAAATAAAAAGGATGAGAGAGGAATAGTAATCAGGAACAAAGCAAGGCTAGTGACACAAGGGTACACTCAGGAAGAAGGCATAGACTATGAGGAAGTTTTTTCTCCAGTGGCACGGGTAGAGGCAATTAGGCTGTTTCTAGCCTATGCCTCATATATGAAGTTCAAGGTATATCAGATGGATGTGAAGAGTGCCTTTCTATATGGAACAATTGATGAGGAAGTATATGTCTGTCATCCCCCTGGATTTGAGAATCCATCATATCCTGACAGAGTATACAAACTTAAGAAAGCACTTTATGGTCTACATCAAGCCCCAAGAGCATGGTATGATACTCTGTCTACCTATCTCTTGGAAAATGGGTTTGAAAGGGGAATCATTGACAAGACCCTTTTCATTAAAAGAAGTAAGAAGGACATCCTACTTGTTCAGATATATGTGGATGACATCATATTTGGATCCACAAAAGATCAGATGTGTAGAGACTTTGAAGAGTTTATGCACAAGAGCTTCAAAATGAGTTCAATGGGTGAACTCACTTTCTTCCTTGGGCTTCAAGTGAAACAACAGAAAGATGGGATTTTCATAAGTCAATCAAAGTATGTGAAAGACATTCTAGATAAGTATGGTCTATCAGACTCAAAGCCAGCAAGCACACCAATGGAAACACACAAACAGATCACTGCTGATCTTGAGGGGGAGGATGTGGATGTCCATCTTTATAGATCAATGATTGGATCTCTCATGTATCTCACAGCCTCCAGACCAGATGTCATGTTTCCAGTGTGTGTGTGCCAGATTCCAAGTCAAGCCAAAGCAGTCATATCTTCAAGCTGTTAAGAGGATTTTCAGATACTTAAGAGGGCAACCTAGATTAGGTCTTTGGTATCCTTATGAATCTACTTTTGATTTGATTGCATATTCAGACAGTGACTTGGGTGGTGCTAATATGGATAGAAAGTCTACTTCAGGGGGATGTCAACTTTTGGGTGCAAGACTAGTATCTTGGCAGTGTAAGAAGCAAACCACAGTGTCCTTATCCACAACAGAAGCTGAGTACATTGCTGCTGCAAGTTGTTGTTCTCAGGTTCTATGGATTCAGAATCAAATGCTGGACTATGGGGTAACCTTTCTTCACACTCAAATCTTCATTGACAATAGCAGTGCTATTAGCATTGTTAACAATCCAGTCAAGCACTCCAAAACAAAGCACATTGAAATCAGGTATCACTTTATTAGATACTGCAATGAAAAGAATCTTATTCAAGTTGCTAAAGTTGATACTGATAATCAGTTTGCTGCTCTATTCACTAAAGCTTTTGATGTGGGTAGATTCACTTTCTTGGTCACAAGTGTGGGCATGATCAACTCTGAATGAGCTCATGTTTAATAAGTGTTTGTATAGCTGTTATTTGTTTATTTGTTTGGTGCTACTAATCATCTTTCTCAGGAAGTTTATTGCTATGCTCAGACTAACACAAGCTTCAAGAGTGTAAGTATAGTTAATGCTGCCAGTGCAAAGTTACTACTGCAGGTTCATTATTACTACTGCTAGTCTGAGTTACTACTTCAGGTATGTGTTAATACTGCTTTCAGTTAATACTGCTCTCAGTTAATACTGCTCTCAGTTAATACTGCTCTCAGTTAATACTGCTCTCAGTTAATACTGCCAGTGGGTTAGTACTGCTTTAACTGAAAATAGGGTTAATACTGCTTCTTTCCCGAATCATATAAATACCCTCTTTGCCCGCCTAAAAGCTCACAACGACTCTTTGAATACTGTTCATCTTCTCTCTAACTCTTTTCTCTCAAGTAACCAGTGTGTTTCAGTCAAGAATCCTCAAGACCGATGGCATCCATGGCATTTATTGATGAACACAATGAGATCGCAATGCTTCAAAAGCCGAAGCAGGCTGATGGATTCCATCAAATAGTTGATTTTCTCAAGACCAGTCATATAGCGTATGCTCTTACTGTGTCACCACCAATCTTCATCGAGCACCAGAAGCAATTTTGGGCCAATGCCACCGCTGTTACTGAAAACGGTGTGCAGTTTATCAAGACAAGGGTGTGTGACAAACCCTTGATAGTCACTGAAGAGGTCATTCGCATCAGTCTACGTCTAGACGATGCCTCAGGTATTACCTCTATCCCTAATGAGGATTTGTTTTCCAATCTCACAAGAATGGGGTATGAAGGCCAACAGGGTGTTTTCAAATTTTACAAAGCTAACTTTTCTCCCCAATGGCGTTTCTTTGTTCATACTCTTATGCACTGTATTTCTAGAAAAACTACTGGATGGAGTCAGTTCAGTAGTACCATTGCTTATGCTTTGGTCTGCTTGTCCACTGCCAGAAAGTATAATTTCTCAAAAATGATTTTCAATGACCTTGTGTCAAACTTGGATAATAAAAAGAGTTTCTATATGTATCCAAAATTTGTCCAGGCAGTTATCACCACTGAATTGACGGATATACCTCAGTTTAATGAGGTATATGTACCTAAAATCCCTAAGGGCAAAGTCTTTTCAAATATGAAAAGATTTGCCAAGGACTCGGAAGGAGTTGACACCCCATTGTTCTCTACAATGATGGTGGTGTCCCACAACCAAGAAGATATGGCATCAGGGTTAAGGCCCTCACTAGACCATCCCACTGATAGCCAAACCCAACCTTCAACCACTATATCACTTCCTCAGTCTCTTGTTCTTAAGCCAACACCAGTTTTAACCAAAACGTATACTAAGAGAAAGGTACACAAGGCTCCTTCCCTTGTTGTACCTCCTACAAACCCATAACCTCAAAGCCCTCTAATGGAGCATTCTCCATTAGAGAATATCAATAGGGAAACCACTAGGGTGTCTCCCAACCCCAAGAAGGTGCTCACTGAGGAGATGCATGAGCATGTGGGTGAGAAGGATGCCACTACTCCTGCTAGCACAGAGGAGGCCAGTGGTAACATCACTAAGACCTTCCCCATGGCAACTTTGGGTGAGCAATCATCCAAAGGTCCCGGGTGCCAAGAAACCAAGGGAATAGATGGTGCTTCAGCATGGCTAGAGATCCCTATTAAACATTTCAATGATCCCTCAAAAGGGGGTAACACTCCTGGAGAAGGTGAGGATAGATATGACTACCATGAATTGATTTTTGCCATGTTCAAAATGGCAACTGAACTGGATGCTCAAAAGAAGGTTGTCAATGAACTCAAGAAAGTCATCATCAACCAACAAGAAGAGATCAACAGCTTAAAGAAGTTGGTTCAGAAGGTGGTTCAAAAGAAGAAGAAACAACGATTTGTGCTCAGAAGAAGGAACCCAGTGGATGATGCTCCCAAAAAGGGGGAGTCAGAAGCTGAGGTTAACATGGAGAATGCTAAGAATAAGGGGGAGAAACATGGAGATGAGGGGGAGTTTGCTGAAACAGAAACAGGGTTTGAGAAAACAGCAGAAACAGTTAATGCTGCTGAAGCAAACATAGCAGCAGAAACAGTTAATGCTGCTGAAACAAACATAGCAGCAGAAACAGTTAATACTGCTGAAATAAATGAAACAACAGAAATTGTTCAAGAGGTATTAACTGACCTCATTAGCAGAAATTTAGAAGAAATTGAGATAGCTGAAGCACTAATCAAAGCTAAACATGATACTTCTAAGGTCACTTCAAAGGCCAAAGGAATTGTCATCAAAGACAATGTTGAGGTTATAAAGAAAGATAGTGTTGATAAGATAGCAAGCAAGGACAAAGGAAAAACCAAGATAGTGGAATCTGACCAACCAATTAAAAAGCAAAAGTTGATTGAGTCAGATGAAGCTTTTGCTAAGAAGATTCAAGCAGAACTTGAGCAAGCAGAAACAGTTCAAGTGAAGAAAGATAGGGAGATGGCAAAAGCTCTAGTTGCAGAGCTGAATGAAGTTTATCAAAAGAGTTTGGCAACAGAGATGGCACAGAAGAGATCTGCAATTCCAAAGAAGACTGCAATGATCAAATTGGGTGCAAGGAAGAGACAACCTTCAAAGACCTACCTTGGCACTCAAGAGAGAAAGAAGATGATTACTTTCCTCAAAGGTGCTGTGGGAGTCAAAAAGGAAATGTTCACTAAAATGTCATTTGAACAAATCAAAGGTTTGTATGAGGCAGAGATGACAAAGTTACAAGGGAGTGACAAAGCAAGAGTTGAAGTGGAAAAGAAGATGAAAGAGAGGCATGACCTTCAAATTCAAAAACCCTTTCTTGATGATCAAGAATCACCAAGGAAGGAAGCTACTCTAGGTGAAAGTCTGAGGACTTTGAAAAGAACAAAAATGATGGCTAGAAGAAAACCAACTAAGAAACCTAGAGTGGATGAGGAAGAAGCTGAGAAAGAACAAAAGGTAGCTGAAGAAGAAGAGGCACCTAAGTCTGATGAAAAGAAAGCTCAATCTCAGGAAGAACCATCCAGTACTTATGATGTAAATATGTACATGGTGGTGATGGAGAAAGTGCCTTAGCCTATAACAGCTGAACCAGTTGGTGTCAAACCTCCTGAGATTATTCACTGGGATACCATGGAAGTAGATGGAAAGGAGTATATCAGGCTGAAGAGGAAAGATGAAAAATTTGAAGTGTATCCTACTTGGGCCAAGATTGTAAGAGTATGCTCCAGATCTGATTTAGAGGAAATGTTTGAGGTGGGGATGAAATTATATGCTGATAAGCTGAAAGCTCCAGGGATACCAGTTACAAAACTTGTGATGGAATATCTATGCATGTTGTTCAAGCCAGAGGAAGTTCAGCATGTTATCAGAAATGTTTTCAAAACCATCAACAACTGGACTCTGTATGAAAGAAGTGGAGTATATGCACTGCTATGGATACAAGTCACTTTGAATACTTCCTAGTGGATAGAGTTTATAACCATACCAGGTTAAAGCTGCATGCTACGTTGAAGAAAAAGCTAGGTTGTGCACCAGATTCTGCAATGGCAAGATACTTTATCCAGAGAATTATTAATCAAAGTTTGGGGCTGAATCCTGATATAGGTTTATGAGCAATAGAGTTTTGGGAGCATCTGAAGAACTTGACTTCTTTTCTCTAAAAGTCAAGTTAGGGGGAGATTGTTGGGAACTGAAGATTTGTCTAAGTGATTACTACTGCCAGGATTTCAAGATTACTACTGCTAGTAGAATTAATACTGCTTAAAGAGTTAGTGTTGCTACTTGAATAGTTAGTACTGCTTGGAGAGTTAGTACTGCTAGTAGTTAGTACTGCTGATTGGTTAATGCTGCTGAAGATGGTTAATACTTCTGAAGATTATTAGTGCTGATTTTAGTGATAAAGATGCCTTGGAGATAAAGTCAAGATTTGATGATAATCATGGAAGGCTGAAGATAATTATGGAAGAAAATACTGAAGATCTTTTAAGTTTTGTAATTATCTTTTATTTTCAGTATATGTATAGGATTATTCAGAATAATTTGATACGAGATTTTTGAGTGTTTTTGTTTAGAGAGAGAATTAACCTCAAGGTTTACAACCCTAGTTCTAGAGAAGTAGAATTTGTCTTGGTGAGCTTGTTCATCAAGATTGAGGTTTTGTGTGAAAACGTGTAACTTTAATCATTCAATAAAGTTTACAAGTTGTGATTCATATTTTACTGTTACATTGATAGTTTGAATATTAAAGTGTTTCTCCGCAACTTCTTTAATATTGTTTCTGAGTTTCATTATTCTTGTTAAGAATCAGATCTGACACAAACAAAATTCCACATATATGCTAGCTCATAGGAAACATATGCATGATATTAATGATAAGAGAAATATATCTCAGTTACCAAAACATTGTACTCATTTAAAGGAAACATGGTAAAAAACCAACATTGCAATCCATTTCCAGTTATAAATAATTTGGACAATGGAACTCACCTTTGATGCAAACCCAACACACACAGAGATCCTACCTCAAAGGAAATAGACGCCTACAATTGTTAAACAAACGAGGTTAGGTTTCGGCTCCTTTCGAACACATCTCGGATACCACCCATGCAACACTACGCTAACCTAGGGCATCCAGAAAAAGTCTCATTCTCTTGACCCAAAGCGTTCGGCCGATTTCCCAAGGTTTGGGCTTTCGACCCGAATTGAATTTCAACTCTCGGATTGGGCCGGGTCGGGCGCTTTGCCTACTGGGCTCCCGGTTCTCACCGGGTTAACCACTCATGGTTCCCCCGAGTCCATTAGGGGTGACAAAAAGTGACTCAACCCGCCAAACCAACCCGAACCCAACCCAAAATTAGCAGGTTGGGTTGAGAATTTCAACCCATTTAAGTTAAATGGGTCAACCCTCCTAACCTATTTATTAATTGGGTTTGGGCTGGGTTGAAATTTTCAACCTGTTTTCAACCTGATTTCGACCCATTTACAACCTGATTTCGACCCATTTATAACTTGTTTCTAACTCACTTACAACATGTTTCTAACCCATTTACAACCTGTTTCTAACCCATTATAATATTACCTAATATTTTATTTTCAATTATTAATCAATATCTAATACAATTAATATTTTAATATAATTCTTAAAGATTAAAAAATAATTTCTATATTGAAATTTGAAAGTTGAAAACCCTAATCGACTAAATCAGTAAATCTTATTCCTAATTTGAAACGTCGTATGCCTCCAGCCTCCTCTCCTCCCTCTTCCCTCATACGCCGCCGGCACAAATCTTCCTCCCTCTTCACCGGCGACTCCTCTCCTCTCCCTCTGTTCCACGACGACTCCTCTCCCTCTGTTCCACAGCTTCACGATGAGCATTCCACGACGAGTTCAATTCCATTGTTCACGGTAAACTTGTAATCTTAACATGATCGACTTCAGTTCCATTGTTCGACTTCAGTTCTTAACTTGATATATATTTATAATCTTAACTTGATCGACTTCAGTTCCATTGTTCCATTGTTATTTATATATATTTATAATCTTAACTTGATCATCGACTCCAGTTCCATTGTTCCATTGTTATTTATATATATTTATAATCTTAACTTGATCGACTTCAGTTCCATTGTTCATGATGGAGAAGATAGAAGATCGAGAGGAAAGTAATACCGAGAGTGAAATTGGAGTCGATGAAAGTGCAAGTCGAGTTACTTAGAAACATTTTTGGAACTATGATTTATTTTTAACTTTGTGGTTGTGGGAAACTTTGAACTATTTATTTTACTTTATGGTTGTGTTTTATTAAACTTTGAACAATTTATTTGACTTTGTCGTTGTGTATTTGTCGTGGAATGAATTGGTTTAAGCATTTTTATTTCATTTACAATTTTAAAATTAAATGAGTCAACCCAGGTTCAACCCATTTATTTATCAGGTTGGGTTGAGATAATTATAAACAGGTCAACCCGCTACTAACCCATCAACCCAACAGGTTGGATTGGGTTGAAAATCTCAACCCATTTAATTAAACAGGTTGGGTTGGATTGAGATTTTCAACCCAATTAATAAATGGGTTGAACCCGAACCCAACCCAACCTGACCTATTTACACCCCTAGGGTCCATAGCAGGGACGAAGACGAGGACGAAGATTGGGGTCCCCGCCCCATTCCGATCCCTATGCTTATACTTTCACAATCATACTAATTATATCATCTTCGTCTAACTTTAATCGAATTACCAAATATGGAAAGGAAAGTACAACTTGACAAATTAATATTAACATCTTAGGGTTGGGTTCTGATAAGAAGTTGAGGTTAACGTGAGAAGTGGTTATCAACCGTTGGATGAGAAATGGATGCACATCAGGATGAGATGTACCTAGATAAGATGCACCCAGATGCATCGTATTAATTCCCTTCTAATGAGCAATTCATGTGAGGGCATGAGATTAAAAGTGATCAACGTTCCGATCCACTTCTCACGTTTCTCACGTTAATCTCAACTTCTCACACGATCATTCGCCTATCATCTTAACCATTAATGATAATTCAATTAAGCTTGAATGAAAATAATGTAATTCATATAAATTGTATCCAATTGATACTTTACTTTTAAAATATGTACATGTGTATACAAGTAGTTTAAATCTTTTTGAATTTTAATCATATTTTGTACTTTTTTTAATTTAAAAAATAGTGAGTGAGATTTTTTAATTTAAAAATTAAGTTGTAATCGTCTCTTTAATTACATCTATTGAATCAATTAATTTAACGGTTGATAGATTATTTTTCGGTTTTTCATTATTTAGGGTTTTTCTTAAACCCATAACTTTACTCTCATTTCACAAAACACTCCTTTTTTTTTTAAATATAAAAATGTCATTTTTAACCATTTTATCTATAAATTCCTTGAATAACAAAATTTATCAAAACAGTTGACAACTGATTTATAATTATAACAACTTCAAGTGACAACAATAAATTCAAACAAAACTTTTACAACTAGTTTTTATAATATTTTAATTATTTAATATTATATAATCACTTTTAAGGCAACTAAAAATCCTTAAAATTTAAAAATTGATTGATAAGAGAGTGTTTGTTGACTTAAAATCATTTAATAGCATATGACTATCGACTTATAAAGATGTCACACTGATGTTTTTGTAATTAATGGTGATTAACATGTTCTCATCATTCCATATATCTATCTATAATATCTTATTAAACATTTAGATAAAAACTTTACTTTTTTAAATGTACAAATCACTAATACATTAAGGGTTGTTTGGTTCATGGATTTTAAAGGAATTGGAATGGATAATTCCTTTGACCAAATTCCAATTTCTATGTTTGATTCACATAATGAAAACGATGAAATCCTTTGAATTCCATAATATAAGGAATTCATCATTTTTTGGCTTAAGTGAAGGAATTGAATTCCTACCAACCAAATGCATTGTCAAATTCCATTAAATTTCATTCCAATTCATTCAAAGTCAAATTTCTTCGATAGATTTCAATTCCTTCAAATTCCATTCTATGAACCAAATGTTCACTAAGGTGTCGTTTGTTTTTTAAGAGGTCTAAAGTCTGAAGTCTTATTTTAGTTATGATTAATAAGAGGTGGTGTGTAAAAAGGTCTGAATGATTCAGATTTAAGAGTTATTAAGAGGTTTTTTAAAAAAAAAAAACTAACCCTAAAAGTTATGGTTTATTGAAAATTTTTAGTTGAAAACATGTCATAGATCAACTCCAACTGCGGCACAAAAAAACATCAAACATGGTGGGTCTTCTGACACCAAAAATTAGTTCAATTCCAACCATAATTTAAAAAGAATACCAAATTAGTGGACCCATTTTAAAACAACATACTACGTTTTTATTAAACTTTTTAAATATTTTATAAGTTATAAATAGTTATCATAACAAATAAATTATTTATTTAATAAAGTCTTGTTAAAATAAATAATTTTAATTAATAATTTTACACTTTCTTATTTCTAACTTGTTCTTTCTAAGTATATACAATTAATTAATAAGAAGAGTAAATTACATATTTCATTCATGTGGTTATATGAAAATTTGGATTAGGTCCCAAAAATGAAATAGTTATAAGTATGGTCACTGTGGTTTCAATTTTGTTATGGATTAGGTCCTTGCCTCTAACTCCGTTAACTTAACTTCATTACGTCAAGGATCTTTTGGTCATTTTACATTTATTTTGAAATAAAAAAAATATATTTTATACTATATATATGCATACATACATACATACATACATACATACATACATACATACATACATACATACACCGTCAACTAACCTTCACGATATCCCTCCTTCCACCACCGGCCACCAACCTTCCACTGTCGGCCAACCTTCCCTCCAGTGATCTCCGATCACCTTCCTCCCACCATATCACCGGTGAGGGAGAATGGGGGAACCAATGAACAACACCAATGTGCATTCCATCTCCGGTGACACTCCCGTAAACACAACCAGGGACTCCCCCCCCCCCCCCCCCCGGTCCTTTCGTCTCTTGTCTTCATAGCTCTTCTGTCGATCCCGTGCCACCTTCAATCTTTCTCGCACTTGGACAATTTTATCTGTAGTTAACCGCACTAACTCTGGCCCAGCCAATTGCTTCTCTCCGACCTCATTCCAACACAGAGGCGTACGACATTTTCTACCATAAAGCATCTCGTACGGAGCAGCCTTGATGCTCGCATGGTAACTGTTGTTGTAAGCTAACTCAATCAACGGTAGATGACTCTCCCACGATCCTTGAAAATCCAGTGCACACACCCTCAGCATGTCTTCCAATTTTTTAATATTCCGTTCGTTTTGGCCGTCGGTTTGCGGATGATAAGTTGAACTCATTTTGATCTGTGATCCCATTTCACGCCGGAAACTCTTCCAAAATGTTGATGTGAACCGACTGTCACGATTAGACACAATCGAAAACGGTACACCATGGCGAACGACAATCTCGTCGATATACAACTTCGCCAATCTCTCCATAGTGTAGGTCTCTTTGATAGGTAAGAAATGCGCCGATTTGGTAAGTCGATCCACGATGACCCAAATTGCGTCGTAACACTTCGGGGTCCTAGCTAACTTAGTCACAAAGTCCATCGTGATCTGTTCCCATTTCCAGACAGGAATGTCTAACGGTTGTAGTTTCCCGTACGATCACTAGTGCTCCACCTTTACTCGCAGACAGGTCAAACATCTTTCCACGAAATAAGCTATGTCCTTCTTCAATCCCGACCACCAATAATCTCGCCTCAAATCTCCGCACATCTTTTTAGTTCCCGGATGAATCAAATACTTTGACTTGTGCGCTTCTTCCAGGATAATCCTCCTCATTTCCCCGAGTTTAGGAACCCAGATCCTCCTGTGAAAACATTTTAGTCCCCGACTGTCCTCCACTAACGAGTTCACTAAGCCGACTATCCGCTCCTTTTTATGATTCTCAGACATCAGCGCTTACCTTTGAAATTTATGTTGGTGATTTTAGTGAAATCATCGGTTCATTTTGCGTAATTGGATTCACATGATAATAATGGGGTTTGTAGCTAATCTATAACATGAGTTAGAAGGTGTGGAGTGCACACTCGTGTAAGCTAACTATGATCCGGGATAGTTGGACGGTCGTTTGGTGGTTTTATCAGTTTTGTAACTAAGATAGTGACTCGGGTGGGTTGTATCGCGGGTTAACCCGCGCGGCTACCCGCGCCGTACACTAGAAGTGGGACGAAAACAGTGGCCCGCGCGGGTTGTGCCGCGGGTTAACCCGCGCGGCTACCCACGCGGTGCTCAGTGAATTTGTTTTGTAAACGCTCCATTTTACTTCAATTTGTAACCGCCAACATCAATGTCCAACAATCAATACCATTAAATGGGAAATTATTATCATTAATAATATAGGATCGGTTACGATTCTCTAGGTGTTTAAATAGGATCGATTTCTGCCAGAATCGAGACCTGTGAATTGAGATTATCCTCGAGTGAATTTCGTGATACCCAGACATAATAGGGTCGAAATATCACTTAAGGAAAATGAGCTCTCATGCGATCTCACATTCTTATCTAAGTCGATCACTCTCTTCTCCTCTCCATCGATTTCTGCACCCCACTCCCCAACAATCTTAAGTGATAGTTTCTCATCGTGTGAGAGATGACGAGTGATCAGTCCGTGAGAGATATGACGACCAAGTTCACCAAGCTTGAAAAATTCGAAGGTGTCGACTTTCAAAGATGTCAGAAGAAGATGCATTTCCTGTTGACGACATTGAAGGTAGTGTATGTGCTAAGCACTCCTATGCCGGAGGTGATGGAAGACGAGACATTGGAGATGACCCGGCATCGCGGAAAATGGGAGAACGACGACTACATCTGTCGTGGCCACATTTTGAACGATATGTGTGACTCCCTCTTTGACATTTATCAAAATGTTGAATCCGCTAAAGAGCTATGGGACTCTGTTGAGTCCAAATACATGGCGGAGGATGCTTCTAGTAAGAAGTTCCTCGTGAGTAATTTCAATAATTACAAAATGGTGGACTCGAGGCCTATGATGGAGCAATACAATGAGCTCCTACGCATTCTAGGCCAATATGCTCAACACAATATGAAGATGGACGAATTCATCTCCGTATCGAGCATAATTGATAAATTGCCTCCCTCTTGGAAATATTTCAAACACATGTTGAAACACAAGAAGGAAGAGTTGTCTCTTGTACAACTCGGTAGTCACTTGCGCATAGAGGAATCTCTTCGAGCGCAAGAGACTGAGAAATCTAAGATAAAAGAGGTTTCTGCACCTTCGGTGAACATGGTGGAAGAGGGAAGATCCAACAACTTCAAAGGAAAACGCAAGTTCAATGAAGCCAAGAAAGGTCCCAACAAAAAGGTTAAATTAACATGTTGGACTTGTGGCATGACCGGCCATCTCAAACGGGATTGTCAGGTTGTCAAGAATAAAAATGGAGCAAGTGCAAGTGGTGGTGGGCAAGGATCCAAGGATCAACACCCACGGTAAGGTCAGTTTATTGACTTTGGTTTTAATTCAAATTTGAATTATGTACCACTAATATCCGAATCATTTTACGTGTAGGATGATGATGATGTTGGGTGGATTGACACGGGTGCCTCGAGTCATGTGTGCAAGGATCGACGTTGGTTCACTTCCTTGGATACGGCTGAAGACGGATCCGTGCTACACATGGGGAACGATTCAAATGCTCCCATTATTGGACGTGGCTTAATTAGGCTAGAGTTTAGTTATAGCAAAATTATTGAACTTTTAGACGTTTGGTTTGTACCACAAATTCGAAAGAATTTGGTATCCTGTAGTGTCTTGAATAAGTTAGGATATAAGCAAGTTTTTGAGTCCGGCAAGTTTACCTTGTCAAAAGGTGGATCTTTTGTAGGACTTGGTTATTTGAATAATAATATGTTTATGTTGAGTTTGAATAAAAATAAGTTTGATTCAAATTCTGTTTATATTGCAAATGAGAATTGTGTTGATTCTATTTTATGGCATGCAATGCTTGTTCATGTTAATTTTAAAAGAATGGTTGAAATGTCAAAAGACATTCTTATTCCGGCCTTTGACGTTAAAACCGAAAAATGTAAAACTTGCATGTTGACAAAGATCACTAGACAACCTTTTCCTAATGTGAAAAAGGGATTCGACGGTGCTTGAATTAATTCATAGCGATCTTTGTGATTTGCATTCAACTCTGTCTTTTGATAATAAAAAGTATGTCGTTACTTTTATTGACGACGCTTCACGGTTTTGTTATATTTTTGTTGCACTCAAAAGATGAAGTGTTAGATAAATTTAAAATTTATAAAACGGAAGTTGAATTGCAAATGAACGGTTTTATTAAATGTTTACGCACCGATCGTGATGGGGAATATTACGACCCCATGTTTTTCCAATCCGTATGAATTATTCATGAGACTATGGTGCCTTATACACCACAACAAAATGGTGTGGCAGAACGGAAAAATAGAGTTCTCAAAGAAATGGTGAACTCTATGTTATCCTACTCGGGATCGAGTGATGGATTTTGGGGTGAAGCCATGTTAACAACTTGTTATTTATTAAATCGAGATCCCAATAAAAGGAACAAGATTACCCCATATGTACTTTGGTTCAAGAAAAGGCCTAACTTGAATTATATTCGAGTTTGGGGTTGTCAAGCGGCTGTTCGACTACCCGACCCCAAAAGGAAAACCTTGTGAGAAAAGGGTATTGATTGCATCTTTGTTGGATATGCCGAGTGATAGTGATTGGAATACACCTATAGACGTGTGCTAATTAAACCTCAAAGCAAGTATACAATGAGATCTAATATCGTCTTTCAAGTAATAAAACGGTAAAGTACCGGATATCGTCCCACAGAGATTGGAGTAAAAGTTGATTAAAAAGTAAGAGAAAGAAATGACTTCAGATGGCGATTTTGAAGAATTGATTTGGTTTGCTTTGTCACTTGATTAGATTAACAGAATAATAAAGCAAGCACGGGTGTAAGACATTTAGGTGAGATTTAAACACAAACTCCAGCAGACTTATGCTACAGACATGTTGCAGCACAAGTTGGCCATAACTAGATCCACCATCTATTTTGAGGGTATTCCTCTCGGACTTCAATATTCACACTACTGTTTAGATTCGACTAAACACATCTCTGTGCAGCCTCCAGCTATTTATAGTGTAGAATAAAGTCCTCAAAATATATGGACGATCAAATCTCTTTGTATCTAAAACCGCTCTCTCGAGCCGATTCCCATATCATTCAAGTTAACGTGTTCGAAGGGGCTTATCTCTAAGTCCTCTACACTTTAACACTAATGACTAGCGATCAACTTGTCGAGAATAAATCAGTTTATAAATAAAAAGCAACTCTCTCAAGTCTACTTCTTATATCATTCAAACTGACGTGCTTTTGGTAGCTTATCTCTAAGTCAACCGCACTTTAACACTTTAGCAAGTGATCAGTTCGTCAAGAAGTGTCATTGAACTTTATAAAACTTGAAATGAAATGATGGAACATTGTTATTGCGAAACAATGTCCACCTTTCTTTGGTTTGAAATTTCACCCTTTTATCTTACACCCGAGCTAAATAAATTAGCTACTCATTTAAAGACATAAAGCGATAAATGACGGAAAGTAAATGCATAAATATAAATGACATAAATTAAATGACTGAATATAAATTACAAGAAATAAAATGACGATAATGTAAAGTGCAAATAATGTAAAGAGCAAATTAAAGAAAGCTAAGAATTATAAAGCATAAAATAAAGAACAAGAGAAGGTAGCCAAAAGATTACTTCCAATTATAAAATGAGACAATAGAGAATGGATTATGGATTCTAAATTACTACCCCAAGCTCCCCTTTTATAACGAAGGGAAGTGGCACAAAAAGTAATTACCACTAAATAAAGTACTAAAAGTACAAAAGACATATTATCCAAAGGTTAACAACCAAAAGACAAAGTTTTTAACCACAAAATACAAATCAGCCAAATATTAGTCTAGAAGGTTCCCAAAAGTCTGATCCATAACTCAAAAAGGTCTTCCCACAAAAAGCTCCTCCTAGCTTATCTATTAAGCTCCCCATACGGCTGCTGTAAGGATACTGCAGCATGCTGCAGCTTGCTGCACTTATAAATCTGCCCAAAAATACACCAATTAGCTTATCCAAATGCAATAAAACAAGTTCTTCATATCTTTAGCTCCAAGAAACAAGAAAAGAGAAAATAATGAACTAAAATGACTCAAAGGTTGGGATTAGAAGGTAAAAACTATCCTAGAAGAAAGAGAAAAAGAGCATAATGGCACTAAATAATTTGTGCCATCATCGAGCATTCCAAGACATATAGGTTCTATGTTATTGAACCTAATGATTCTATAGCGATTTACACCGTTATAGAATCGATAGATGCTTTATTTGATGAGACAAGATTCTCTTCAATACCTAGGCCGAAAGACCTTGTTCCAAGTACTAGTGTAACTAGTGAGGTTGAAGAACAAGCAATTGTTACAACCGAAACTTCGATGCTTCGAAGGAGCAAAAGAGGAAGGATTGAAAAATCCTTTGGTTCCGATTTCCAAGTGTACTTGGTAGAGGGATCAAGAGATGAGATTGGGTCACAATTCTCTTACTGTTATAGTATTGAGGAAGATCCAAAATCATTTGATGAGGCTATGAAGTCTCAAGATATTGCTTTCTGGAAAGAAGCAATAAATGATGAGATGGATTCCATCATGGGGAATAATACTTGGGTATTATCGGACTTGCCACCAGGTTGCAAACCGTTGGGATGCAAGTGGATCTTCAAAAGGAAGATGAAAGTCGATGGATCAATCGACAATTTCAAAGCTCGATTAGTAATCCAAGGCTTTAGGCAACGGGAAGGCATCGATTATTTTGATACCTATGCCCCGGTTGTAAGGATCTCCACGATTAGATTGTTGATAGCCTTAGGTGCAATCCACAATTTTGTGATTCACCAAATGGATGTCAAAACGGCATTCTTGAATGGTGACTTGAAGGAAGAAGTTTACATAAAACATCCGGAAGGTTTTGTTATGCCCGGGATGGAGCATAAGGTATGTAAACTTGTAAAATCATTGTATGGGATTAAACAAGCACCCAAACAATGGCATCAAAAATTTGATGAGGTTATCTTGTCCAACGGTTTTATGTTAAACCAAGCGGATAAGTGTGTATATAGCAAATTTGACACATCCAGTAACGGAGTAATCATTTGCTTATACGTTGATGATATGTTGATCTTTGGCACCGACCAAAATCAAGTTGATAAAACCAAAGAGCTTTTGTCATCAAGTTTCTCCATGAAAGATATGGGAGAAGCGGAGTATATTCTTGGAATAAGGATCAAGCGTGAGAACAAAGGTATTGCAATTACGCAATCTCATTACATTGAGAAAGTATTAAAGAAATTTAATTGCTTTGATTGTTCTCCGGTGAGTACTCCATTTGATCCGAGTGTGAAGCTTATGCCCAATTCGGGTGAAGCGGTGTCACAACTCGAGCACTCAAAGGCTATTGGATGCTTGATGTCTGCCATGACAAGCACTAGGCCGGATATCTCTTTTGCTGTAGGCAAGTTGAGTAGGTATAATAGTAATCCTAGTATACATCATTGGCAAGCGATAAAACGAGTATTTAAATACTTGAAGAAAACCATTGATTATGGTTTGTCAAATGTCGGGTTTCCTTCAGTATTAGAGGGATATTCGGATGCAAGTTGGATTACCAACTTAGAAGATCACTCTTCTACGAGTGGTTGGGTATACTTGCTTGGGGGAGGTTCCATCTCATAGGCTTCCAAGAAGCAAACTTGCATCACGAGTTCGACTATGGAGTCAGAATTTGTGGCATTAGCCGCTGCCGGTAAAGAGGCGGAGTGGCTAAGGAATTTAGTCCATGAAATTCCGTTATGGCCGAAACCAATATCACCAATTTCTATCTGTTGTGATAGTGCGACTACTTTGGATAAATCTTATAGTCTAGTATATAATGGAAAGTCTAGACACTTAGGTGTTAGACATAGCATGATTCGTGAGCTAATCACGAATGGGGTGATTTCGATTGAATTTGTTCGGTCGCAACAAAATCTAGCGGACCACTTGACGAAGGGGTTAGCTAGGGACTAGGTTCACAAGTCGGTGATAGGGATGGGATTAAAGTCCATTTAAATCTCTAACGGTGAGATACCCAATTCCCTTCTAATACAACGTTAGAAGTTGAATTCAATGGGAAAGCTCACTCTAAGGGATTGGAGCACAAGATAATCATCCCAAGCTATGTGCTCGGTACTGCAAGTGAATGAGGTAATTGTTCTTTTGTAAAAGTGCATGTGCAGGTGCATGATGAAAGGAACTACCTATATGAGTGCGAAGTATGGCAGCTTCCAGAAGCTTGGACTTAGCTTTGATGCACTCAAGAATGGATAAAGACACACGACCTGTATAGTGTCAAATTTTAAACTTTAGAGAACTTTTAAATTCATGTGTATGTTATTTTCTGCTACTCAAATGGGTTGAAAGGTTCAATCCATAGGACACCCGGATTCTCGAGTATTTGAAATGTGTAATGTACTAAGATGAAAATTCAATCTTTTAGATATTTTCATTTATGCATGAGTTTGTTTTCCTATATTAACTGTTATTTGTGAATCAAGGATTGCACTAAAATGAGGGAGGAATGTTGGTGATTTTATTGAAATCATCGGTTCATTTTGTGTAATTAGATTCACATGATAATAATGGGGTTTGTAGCTAAGCTATAACACGAGTTAGGAGGTGTGGAGTGTACACTCGTGTAAGCTAACTATGACCCGGGATAGTTGGATGGTCGTTTGGTGGTTTTATCAGTTTTGTAACTGAGACAGTGAATCGGGCGGGTTGTGTTGTGGGTTAACCCGCGCGGCTACCCACGCCGTGCACTAGAAGTGGGACGAAAAAAGTGACCCGCACGTGTTGTGCCGCGGGTTAACCCGCGCGGTGCTCTATGAAGTGGGGACGAAAACAGTGGCCCTCGCGGGTTGTGCCGCGGGTTAACCCGCGCAGCTACCTGTGCGGTGCTCTGTGAATTTGTTTTGTAACCGCTCCATTTGACTTCAATTTGTAACCGCCAACATTAATGTCCAACAATCAATACCATTAAATGGGAAATTATTATCATTAATAATATAGGATCGATTACGATTCTCTAGGTGTTTAAATAAGATCGATTTCTGCCAGAATCGAGACCGGTGAATTGAGATTATCCTCGAGTGTATTTCGTGACACCCAGGCAAAATGGGGTCGAAATATCACATAAGGAAAACGATCTCTCACGCGATCTCACATTCTTATCCAAGTCGATCACTCTATTCTCCTCTCCATCGATTTCTGCACCCCACTCCCCAACAATTTCTTTATATCCTCTAATAAAGTTGTAGTTACCACATCTCTCATTGCCACCATCCTCAGATTTTCACCCCTCTCTTTCCGACTCAGCGCGTCGGCCACGACGTTGGCTTTATGATGTGCACTCACTAGTAATGCCATCTAGGCCTTTTTAGTGGTTTTTAATAGTCCTTTTTCTTCCATATCCCTACATTTGAGTCCTTTTATCACTTGTTTTATCATTTATCTGTTTCTTGGAGCTAGAGTTAGTGGATGACCTGTTTTATTGCTTTGAATGGCTAATTTTGTGTGTTTTGACAGATTTTGAATAAAACAGATCCAGTGTTGCAGCAATTCTATAGTATCTGCAGCTGTCAATATTTTTTGGGAGAACGTGTAGGAGCTGGAAAAGAGAAAACCATGGGCTGGTTTTGGACTGACAAAGGAAGCCTCCACTGCAGTTTAAAGATTGATGTCTCCACTTTTTGATCTTTTGTAACCATTGGATAATAACCTTTGGTTATTTAACTTTTGTACTAGTTGTACCTTATGGTACTTTGTTATTTGCTAATTACTCTTTTGCCACTCTCCTTTAGTATAAAAGGAGAGCTTGGGTTTGTAGTTGGACACACATTATCTTAGTTGAAAATCAAAGGTTGGAACCATTAACCTTGTGATTTTAGTTTACTTTATAATTCCAAGTAATCTTTAAGTTTTCATCTCTTGCTCTTTAATTTTATGCTTTATTATTTCTAGTCTTCTTTAGTTAGTTCTTTACATTATTGCAATTTACATTTACGTCATTTATATTATTGCAACTTATATTTCCGTCATTTAAATTTATGTAATTTATTGCTTTATGTCTTTACATTTAAGTATGAGTAGCTAAATCCATTAGCTTGGGTGTGAGATGGATGGGTGAGATTTCAAACCAAAGAAAGGTGGACGTTGTTTCGCAATAACAATGTTCCACCATTTCATTCAAGTTTTATAAAATCCAACGACACTTCTTGACGAGTTGATCGCTTTAAAAGTGTGAAAGTGCTATGGGTTGATCGCTTGTCCAAGCGTTAAAGTGTAGAGGATTCAGAGATGAACCCCTTCGAACACTCCAACTTGGATGATATGGGAATTAACTCGAGATAGTAATTTTTATGCAAAGAGATTTGTAAAACCATATATTCTGAGGACTCTAATCTACATTATAAATAGCTGGAAACTGCATAGAGATATGTTCAGTCGAATCTAAACAGTAGTGGGAGTATTGAAGTCCGAGAGGAATACCCTCAAAATAGATGGTGGTTCCAGTTATGCCTAACTCATGTTGCAGCATACCTGCAACATAGTCTGCTGGAATTTGTGTTTGAGTCTCACCTAAAAGTATTACACCTTTGCTACCTTTATTATTTTGTATCTTAATCAACTGTTAACCAAACCAACCAAATCAAAGTCTTCAAATTCGCCATCTGAAATCATCTCTTTTGTTACACTTTTATTATTCTTTTACGACAATCTCTGTGGGACGATATTCGGTATTTTACCACTTTATTACTTGAGAGACAATATTAGATCCCATTGTATACTTGCTTTGAGATTTAATTTATCATGTCTTAGAGGTGTGCAAACATTTCGCATCAATTTTTTGGCGCCGTTGTCGGGGATTGGCACGCTAAAAGTGTATAAAAAATATTTTAAAAGATTTGATTTTTCTAACACCTTTTGAATCTCATTGTGAAAGAAGTGTATGCCAAGAATACCACGTGGGGAATTATTCACACTTGACCCGGAAATTGAACAAACGTTTCGTAATAGGAGGAGAACGCAAAGAATCACATTAATCATAGAACCTCCAATTATGGAACCACCTCCACCAGGTTTTGAAAATAGGGGACCTAGACCACCACCGCTTCTAGAGAACCATTTAAGACAACCAATCTTTCACGATGCACCACCGACTTTTGGAAATCCACCAGAGCAACAATTCCAACAAAATGGGCCAAATCATAATAACAATAATCACATAAATGTTGAAGATGATGTGGAATCTCAAGGTAACAATGAAAATAGGGATGGAGCTCCGAACATAATTAATCTTGCAAATTCTAAAGAGGGAAAAATTATGGACTATGTTATCCCCGATTTTGAGCAATTAAATTCAGGGATAGTTAGACCCCATATTAACGCCCTCCATTTTGAGCTAAAACCCATCATGTTTCAAATGTTGCAAACAAACGGACAATTTGTCATAATGCCATCGGAGGATCCTCACTCTCATTTAAAATCTTTTATGGAGATCACTGATCCATTCATGATCCCTGGGGTATCTAACGATGCCCTGAGACTCACTTTATTTCCTTTTTCTCTAAGGGATCGGGCAAAATCTTGGTTTAATTCTTTGACTCCTGGTTCTGTACCATCATGGAGCAACATGGCTGAAAAGTTTTTGAGAAAATATTTTCCACCGACCCGAAATGCTAAGTAAACGAAATTTGCATGTTTAAACAAATGGACGATGAAGCAATTCCCGATGCGTGGGAAAGGTTTAAAGAGTTGTTAAGGAAATGCCCTCACCATGACATTCCCTACTGTATTCAACTCGAGACGTTTTACAATGGGTTAAATCCCATAGCTAAACAAATGCTCGACGCGACATCAGGAGGGGCCTTTACAACTAATACCTATAATAACGGGTATGAAATTCTTGAAAAGATTTCAGCAAACCATGGACATTGGGCTGATCCACGTGCCCAAACGCAAAAGAGGACTACTGGAATTCATGATGTAGACGCATATACTGCTTTAATAGCTCAGCTCACTTCTATGGCCACTATGCTTAAAAACATAACTTCGGGCCAAGGAGCACAATCAGCTGCCACTACACCTATTCCAGCAGTACTCTCGGTGCAATGTGTTTGTTGTGGTGGGGAACACTCTTATGAGCATTGTCCTCATAATCTGAATCTATAAACTATGTTCATAACAGATCTGGTCCTTACAACAACACTTACAATGCCAGTTGGAAACAACACCCGAACTTTTCTTGGAACAGTTCATGTTTAAATCCACCCACACAAAAATAACAAGGAATTTCAAATTTTCAACCACAACAGCAAGCAAGTAGCTCTCAGAATCATCACAAAGGTTTTCAAACTACTCAACCATCTTTTCAAAACAACCCACCTTCACAAGTTGATTCATCGTCTTCTTTGGAAGCAATGATGAAAGGGTTTATGACCCAAACACAAGCTTTCTTAACCCAACAACAATCCCAAATCAAGCTCAACAGCAACAAAATCAATCTATGTTTAATCAACACAGTGCGATACTCAGGAACTTGGAAACCCAAATCAGTCAACTCGCACTCAACCAGACCAATAGAGCATGGGAAATTTGCCCAGTAACACGGAAGTCCCAAGAGATTTAGGAAATGAGCATGTGAAAGCAGTGACCGTTAGAAGTGGTAAGAAACTAACAGGGGTTGTGCAAAAAGAATCTGGACCAATAACCAAAGTTGAATTTGAAAAAACTATTTCGTCAGAATCTAATACTACAGCATTAACCCCTGTTGTTGAAATACCACCCAAGCCACTAGGAATCCAAGTGTCTGAGGTAACCAATCCTGTTCCTCTAAGATCTGACTACCCTTTATTATTTCCAGAAGATGCCACTAAGAAAAAGTCAGTGGAAAGTAGTTTTGACAACCCAAGGAGTAATATGGTGATTCCAACCATACCACAAGAGGGTGAGACCAAAGGCATAAAGGACCCATCCTTGTCAACATATTCAAACAAAGCTATCATAAAACCAGTTCTTCCTTATGTGCCTTTTCCCAAAAGGTTAAGGAATCAGAAGGAAGAATTGCACTTTAAGAAATTTTTGGATGTGTTTAAAGAATTGCATATCAACATACCCCTTGTTGAAGCAATTGAGCAGATGCCTAGTTATGCCAAATTCCTCAAAGACATTTTAAGTAAGAAGAAAAGGTTGAATGAATATGAAACTGTTTCTCTTACTGAAGGATGTAGTGCTCTCTTGACCAATAGAATACCCCCTAAGCTGAAAGATCCAGGGAGTTTTATCATTCCTTGTTCAATAGGTGGGAAGGATATTAGGAAGGCCTTGTATGATTTGGGAGCTAGCATCAATCTCATGCCTTTATCCGTCTTCAACAACTTAGGAATAGGACAGGCTAGACCCACCACTGTTACACTCCAATTGGCTGACAAGACCATTGCCTACCCAAAAGGAAAAATTGAGGATGTCTTAGTTCAAGTTGATAAGTTCATATTTCCGGCAGATTTCATCATTTTAGACTTTGAGGCTGATAATGATATTCCTATTATTTTAGGAAGACCATTATTAGCCACCGGAAAAACTTTGATAGATGTTTAAAAAAGGAGAGTTGACCATGAGACTCCAAGACCAAAAAGTCACATTTAATGTTTTCAATCCCTTAAAATACCCTGATGATGTTGAGGATTGTTCAAACTTAAGTGTGATTGAATCATTGTGTCATGAGGAGGGAGTTAGAAAATCCTTTAAGTTGGAAGAAAAGGATGATGAGGAATTAGCCTTAGAAGAAGAATATGAGGTTGAGAATTTTTCCTTAAGAACAGAGGAGACTGTCCCACTGCATGTTGCAGCATTTGAGTTGTTGGAAAATACTGAGCAAAAACCTTTCACACCATCCATTGTTTCATTACATGACCTGGAGTTAAAACAACTCCCATCTCATTTGAAATAAGCCTTTCTAGGAGAAGAAGACAAATTTCCTGCCATCATACCATCTATCCTAGACTTTCATCAAGAAAATAAATTGGTGGAGAAATTGATGCCGCACATAAAAGCCTTAGGAGGGACCACCACTAACCAAGATGTAATGACCATGATGAAAGACCTGCTTGCACAAAACATAAGCCACATGGATAGACTGGTTGATCAAGAAGGGAATTCATGGACATAGTAAAGATGATAAATACCGAGTTTGTGGACAAAGGGCAAAAGAAAGTCAAAACAAATGTGCAGAAGATCAAGGTTGTGTTGGTGGAGAGGTATGAGTTCAAGATCAGGAAATTGGGAAAGAAGCTGAGAGCTGCCAAGAAAAAGAATGCAAGGTTGGCAAAGGAGAAAGAAGAGGCAGAAGCTGAGTTAGAGGCACTCAAGGAGCAGATGGTTGCTGCAGCATCAACACTGCAGAACACACAGCCTACTCATGAAGAGTAGGACAGGTTTATTCACTTCCCCTTTAGCTCCAATTTTTTTTTTTAGTCTGGGATTGTTTTTGCATTTTTAGGTTTAGTTTCTAGCATTATGGACATTGTTGATATATTCAAGCATGCATATATAGCCTAAGTAATTTCTAAAGTGGTGATCATGCTTGGTTTTAGAGTTCTTAGTTAGAACTAGCACAACATTGCTTGGGCACACAATTTAGACCACATTTTACTTAGATATGATCAAGGCCATTTTTCTTCATTCCAACCACTTACACCCATACACTCTCCACAATTGTACAATGAGGACATTGCACCTCACTAGTTTGGGGGTGGGGAAGTCCACCATGGCATGGGCAATCACATGAAAAAGAGCATAGCTCTTCCAAATGCCATGCTTGGAATTAAGCACAAAAAAAGTCCCATAGGGGCTAAGTGCTTGAAATGCATCAAGAAAAGAGCATAAAAATGCCAAAAAAAAATTATGATGCAAAGAGTGAAAATAAAAGGCAAAAAGGAGTGAGGAAAGCAAAAAGCCAAAGAGAAATCCATACTTAAAGTCCTTGTGATCTTAGATAAGAAATGTGGAGGCCATAACAAAGAGAATAGTGTGCTAGCATATGGGTCATACTTTTGCTTAAAGTTAATATCATTCTACTTGGGATTTATGAATGGCTATACATTGCATTCTTGGTTCTATCATATGATGTATGCACTCATTTCTTTCGTGTGCTAACTTTTCATGTTGAGTCATTTTATTTTGTGTCTTAGTTGCTTGGGGACAAGCAACAATTCTAATTTGGGGGTGTGATGTGCACTCACTAGTAGTGCCATCTAGGCCTTTTTAGTGGTTTTTAATAGTCCTTTTTCTTCCATATCCCTACATTTGAGTCATTTTATCACTTGTTTTATCATTTATCTGTTTCTTGGAGCTAGAGTTAATGGATGACCTATTTTATTGCTTTGAATGACTAATTTTGTGTGTTTTAACAGATTTTGAATAGAACAAATCCAGTGCTGCAGCAATTCTATAGCATCTGCAGCTGTCAATATTTTTTGGGAGAACGTGTAGGAGCTGGAAAAGAGAAAACCACGGGATGGTTTTGGACTGACAAAGGAAGCCTCCACTGCAGTTTAAAGATTGATGTCTCCACTTTTTGCTCTTTTGTAACCATTGGATAATAACCTTTGGTTATTTAACTTTTGTACTAGTTGTACCTTATGGTACTTTGTTATTTGCTAATTACTCTTTTGCCACTCTCCTTTAGTATAAAAGGAGAGCTTGGGTTTGTAGTTGCCCAACATCCTTTCCTCAAATACCTATTTGCTTTGATCATGGAAATCAAGCTAGAACTTCTAACACGCCTATTTTCATAAATCACAACCACCCCCTTACCAGGAAACAACACACGGATCAACTTCTTATTACAAACGATGCTAGCATCATTCCTAGCTAGCCAATCCATCCCCAGCACAACATCGAACTCCGTCATTGACATCGGGTGCAACGACATCGGCACCAAACTCCCCTCAATGTCTATAATACAACCATCAAGCTCTTCTTTAATAAACACCTGAATTGCATCAGCGGTTTCTACTTCTAACGCCCGATCTAAGTGCTTAGGTTTAATACTAAGACATTTTGCAAAATCAGGGGATATAGAGGAACAACTCGCCCCCGAGTCAAACAACACTCTTGCACATAAAGAGTTCACCAGAAACATACCTGTTACCACATCTGGAACCTCCTCCGCCTCCATTGTCGTCATATTGAAGGCTCTCCCTATAGGACGAGCCGACTCCCATTTCTTCTCCTCCATTCGCCCACCACCGCGATCTCCAACCTGAGTCGGTCTGCACCTTTTTACTTGTGGGCAATCCGATCGCAAATGATCAGGTGACCCACACTAATTATAAGTTCTCTTACTTGGGCAATCCCGAGACATGTGCCCCGACATTCCACACTGAAAACATGATCTCGTCTCCGTTCCACATTCCCCTCGATGAACCCGACGACATTTCCCACAAGGCCTGTCCCCACCTCCACATGCTACTCGCCGCTCAGATCGGAACGTCTACCCTTTCCTTGCATCGTACCCCGTTCCGTCCCATTTTCTCTTGTCTCCCACCTTCTCCGTTACTTGACGGTCCTTCTCTTTTTCTGTCATCTCGGTCGCGTTGACGGCCGCTTGAAAAGTAACAGACTCTCTCGCAGAGACCAGTTCTCGCAGACTACTCTTCAACCTGAAGATATAGCGTTCGACTCGGCTTTCTTCGTTTGGTAAGTACACTCCGGCGAACCGAGAATTCTCGATGAATTTAGAAGTGTATTCTCACACTGTCATCTCCTTCTGTTCCAGATTCATAAACTCCTCTTGAAGTTTCTCGACTGCCGTCAGAGGGCAGAATTGCGCCTTAAATTTCCAAACAAAAGTCTCCCACGACATACCCTTAGCTGTCGAAGATCCTTGTCCACCCATTTCCGTGTCCCACCATAAGACAGCCTCAGATCTCAGCATGGATAGGGAGTAAATCACCTAGTCTCCTTCAGCACGCTTACTGGTATCAAACCCCAACTCCATTTTCTTGATCCATTTCATCACTAGAACTGGGTCGCATTCTGCCTTATAAGTAGGAGTTTGCAAGTGGCAGATTCCTTGTAGTTGCATCTTTTTTCAGTCACTTCGTTTGCCACTAAGGTCACTGATGGAGAATGACCTCCTACCTCCGTCACAGGTGGACTCGACAGTTCTGTAGCCTCCCTGCTTTCGCTCCGATCTCTGTTTCCCGACGCCGATTTCTCCTGTTGTGCCAATAAAGCTTGTAGAGTCTCTTGGAGCTTCCTGATTTCAGTGGTAAGGGTTTCATGAGTCACAAAGGCCTGATTTCGGTCCCGACCACGAGCCTTTGCGTTTCCCTGCCCCTCACAGTTGTTAAGCTTTCTTGATACGAGGTTTCCCTCTCTACAGAATCTCAACACTCCTCGCCCTGCGAGTGACACGGGTCTTGGATTTACCCCGATTCCCGGCATTGGTCCCCTCAACTTGAGTCATAGCCTTTTGGGTGGTCTTTCCCGGTCCCCGTCCACGACCACGACCCCTTCCTCGGGCTGCCAATTGCCTAGTGGGACCCACCGGCGCCTCAACAAGAACCTCATTCACCGGCATATTCTCCCCCACCGACACTTCCCTACTCCGCAAAACTCGTTCAGACATGATGACCGCTGAAATAACACATAGGCAAGCTTTTAATTGACCGACTCATATGCAATAAGGTATGTAGGCACGTACATGCACCTGTAAATTTGCAATTACATTGGCCGGATTTAATTCCAAATTTACCTTACATGTTAGTCCCTGTCTCTCATTACATACTCTCCTATAGCGGTAACCCCTACGACACCTTATTTCTCGGTTGTGTCCATCGTCTACAATTTAAGTTTAGGCCCAAACGGTCACCTAAATCCCTTAAACTATGGCTCTAATACCAATTTGTATCAACCCAAAATCAACATAACATATAACAGTTTTAAACTCCCAAAATGGGTCCCAATACAGTCATACGAAATTTTTTAAAGTCAACACAGATCATAAGTAGCGTTCTATCACAACCGAGAACTCTAAAAAAATGCAACTATCACCGCACTACGGCCATAATCTCGTTGATCCGCTAGCTCAACACTTCTCTTTCCCTTTAGATAAGACCCCAACCTTTTCCTTACCTGAAAATGGTTTTAGAAAGGTTTAAAAGTGAGGGTTAGACCAAAAGGGTCTAGTAAGATCCCAACAGTAAACATTTTAAGAAAGTATGACGGAACTAATAAATATAATTCATCATAACGAGAAATCAATCACCACATAGTAAGTTATCCGTGCTCAGAATTGTTTATTAACAATCACGAACCGTTCGTACACTCGGGCCCCTCAGTAGATCCCCATTGGGCCCCCTAGTCAATGTCGTTACTGTGTGTAAGGAAACAAATTCCAGTCACACGGTTCAACCATCCCCGATGATTGACATAAAGCCATGGCGTCCAACACATTCGTTATCACCAATACACATAATATAAAACGCTTGAGGAAAATACTCATGCATGATATCAAATTAAACTAAACATATCGCAGTTCGAAGTGGTTTTATGAAAAGCAGTTTATATAATAAACATCAGTAATAAGCGCCATTTCCAGTTATAAAAGTTTTGAAATAAGGGAACTCACCTGATAAGTTGAACCAGGGCACTCCCAAAATAATCCCACAAGAATCAAGCTCCTACAGATTTTTTATTAACGATCCAAGGTTAAACACAAAAAAGACCCCTTACCAAAGAAATCCCGTAAGTCATCTCTCAAATGACAATTTCCCGAAATCCCATACGATCGATTCAATCATATACGAATATTAGTCCTACACTCTCACGTTTAATGGGCCTCGGCTCACTTGGAGGTTGCCCAAACCCGCACCTTATTGACAGCGCTCGGACGTCCGTCTCGCCCAATACCCGGCTGGATGCGGGTGTGGGTGCCACTCCATGCCCGATAAAATGGTAGCCCGAGTCTTGGTGCCACATCTGGCTGGATGCGGGTGTGGGTGGCACGCCACGCCCGTCTCGATGCGGGTGGGCACTCTCGGCATCATGCGGGTGTGAAACCCTCAGCCGTATGCGGGTGTGAGACCCAAAATTCACAGCGGCGACGATTTCGGGGCTAATGACCCTTAATCGATTCTACCAGATAACTCAACCAAGAAGGAACCTCAGACCCCAAACGAAGAACGATTCTCAAAATCAAAAACCCGAAATAAAACCAATCCTAGTCTATTTTCCCAAATCGATTCTTGCATCATTTTTCTTAATGAGGACCTTATGCGATACACCTATCCAAAATAGATTACATATCATTAATCAGACGAAGATTAAGAATGCTTACCTCCCAAGAATGACCTTCTCTGCTTGGTTACACTGCTTTCAAAATCGACTCTTCAATCTTAGCTATTTCACCCCGCTTGCTAAGAAATGCTTTCTTTCCTTCTATTCTTGCTAGCGCCGCCCACACACACACACACAGATTTGCCAAATGAGGAAAACCCCTAAGATTTTAGGTCTTTTATTTCTAGAATTTTCAAAGGAGTCCCTCAACTCTTTTATTACATCCTAATTACACCCCCAACATTTAATTTAAGATAACGGGGAGGTAGCGGTCGTTACATTAATGCCCTGTGCGATGGCACATGCTGCACGTGACCAGGGCCGACCCTGCTTTAAAGAGTTGTACAAAATGCGTTCAGAATTGTATAATAAAAGAACTACTAAATAAATAGCTGAAATGACAAAAATATCCCTTGCATATGATGAGTTAACGACAACAAATTTAACAGAGTTAGAGCAAGGGACCCAATCCATAACAAAAGTGAAACCGTAGTGACCAAACATATAATTATTTTGTTTGGGGATCCAATCCAAAATTTTGAATAACCACATGGACTAAATTTGTAATTTACTCTTATAAGAAAGAATTTAAATATTGGATAATATGGTGAATATAAATTTTTTAATGATTCTAGTTAAATTGGGAAAGTGAATATTAAAATACAATTAATAAAAATAAATTTTAATATAATTAAGGTATTATTAAAAAAAGGAATTAAATATATATTAATAATAACGGGACCCTCATTTATTCCGGGTGGACAGAGACGCTACGTATATGTAGGGGTTGTTTGTTTTTTTATAAAAACCTTTTAATGGCTCTTAAGTCTGAATCGTTCAGACATTTTTACATATCACCTCTTATTAATCATAACTAAAATAAGACTTCAGACTTTAGACCTCTTAAAAAACAAACGGCACCGTAGTGTCTCTCTCCTCAACACCAAATTGAATCATTTTGTTTACCGAATTTACGAGATGGTTGAAGATGCTCTTACATTGGTGGAACGGGTTCCATGTCTATAAAAAATTATCCAAGGTTTTTGTCTAAAAGTGTCTCAATTAAATTTAGTTTAAATATTTGATTCTTTTCTTTCTTATTCTCTTTTATAGCGTAAAAACATGAGTTATATATTTAGAGGGTATATGTGTAATTGAGGATGACCTGATAATTATTGTAAGAGTGAATTACATAAATGGTCCCTCGTGAATGCCTGGATTTCACTTTTCGTCCCTCCAGTTCTGAAAGTACATTGGTGGTCCTTAAAATCGAGTTTTGGAGCCCAAATTCATCCCTGTCGCTAACGTCGTTAGTCTAGGCTCCGTTAACCCCATCGTGTGCCCCTCACGTGAGGGGCATTTTAGTCTTTTTACCCTTTTTTATTTTATTTAAAATACAAAATTAAATTAATACTTTTATATTTAAATTTCTTTTTAATAATAAAACAAAACATGGATATTTGGTCCATGAAAACCATTCTTGGGAGATGTATCTTCCCAAACCACCTCTCAAAACCATCTCCTTCCAATACCACCGTCTCCCTCTAGATCTATCTTCTCCTTTTCTTTTTTCTTTCAATGGCCACTTCTCTCTCCACTTGTTTCCAACCCATCACCATCATCTCTAACAACCGGAACAAACGCATCAAGCCACCGGCGGCTTCAGCCTCTTCCTCCGCCAAATGGTGGACACCGCTATTTAGCTGGTCATCAAATCTGAACCTCCACTGGTCTGCAATGGTGGACCATGGACACCACCATCATCACATTGGTCGCCAATCTGAATCTGATTTCAGGGATCCATTCAACCTCGAACCCATATCTAAACCTCCAAATTGGCCCGATTTCGAGAAGGTAAATGAGACGGCCTCAATGGTTTTTGTGTTAGGTTGAATACGAGTTCTTGCAGACGATGGTGACGGTTTCTCCTCCACCAGCTTCCACACTGATTGAATATTGTTGTAACCACTCCACCAACTTCCACACTGATTTGGTTCCATCGATGGTTTCTCCTCTCTCTCACAGATTTGTTCCACAGATGCAGATCTAGATTTTTTAATGATTTGCTTCCATTGATTTAGTTTTAGATTTTGAATCAGATTAATTGTTTTTTGGTTTTAGATTTAATATTTTGATTTATGATTTGATCTATGTTATGTTTTTAGGGGTTCTTTGATTGTTGGTATATTCATGAAATCAAATTATTGGTGTTTTCTTGTATAGGGTTTTGAAGTTCTTCATATGATTTAGGTTTTTGATTTTTTATGTATTAAAAAATTCATAAATGAAAATGATTTTGTTTATGATGATTTTTTATTAATCTTTTGTTTGAATCTGATAAGGAATTTTTGAATTTTCATGATTGGAATCTGATTTTATTTATGATGATTTTTTATTAATTTTGGGATTTGAATTTAATATTGGCTTTGTTTGTAAGAAATTTTTGAATTCTTATGGGTTTGGATGTATGAATTTTTTGAATTTTTCTAGGTTTTAATGGGTGGTGAGTGGTGGCAGGAGGTGGCCGGAGATAATGTAATTGAGGTTGAAGAAGATGGGTAAAAAGACTAAAATGCCCCTCACATGAGGGGCACATGACGGGGTTAACGGAGCCTAGACTAACGGCGTTAGCGACAGGGACGAATTTGGGCTCCAAAACTCGATTTTAGGGACCACCAATGTACTTTCAGAACTGGAGGGATGAAAAGTGAAATCCAGACATTCACGAGGGACCATTTATGTAATTCACTCTTATTGTAATAACTTTTTACATATTAAAATATCTTTCTTGGAGTTCCAAGTAACATGTTTTCCAAAAATATATACGAATATTTAGAGTGAATTACATAAATGATCCCTCATGAATGTCTGGATTTCACTAATCGTCCCTCCAGTTCTGAAAGTACATTGGTGGTCCTTACAAGCGAGTTTTGGAGCCCAAATTCGTCCCCGACGCTAACGTCGTTTGAAAAGTTCCGTTAGAGCAGCCATGTGCCCCTCACGTGAGGGGCATTTTGGTCTTTTTCACCTTATTTATAATATTCTTTAAAAACAAAATTAAATTAATAATTACTAATTACTAATTAATTTAGTCAATATAATAACCCCTCCCAAGAAACCCTCTCATGTTCTCTCTTACGTCTCCCTCCCTCTCACCTATGCATTTGTTCTCTTTCCCTACAAGACTTCATCATCTCAGCAAAACGCAGCAACCAACCACCGCCACCGCGAGAGGAGATGTGATTTGGAGGTTGGAGGTGACGGTGGTGGCGGCGATGTAGATATTGAAGGCGTAGAGAGTGACGTCTTGGAGGGTGAAGTGAGGTTTTGAGGGTTGCAGTCGTCTTCGGCGTTCGTCATGGTGGTTGTGAAGCTCCGACGTTCGTCATCGTGGTGGTGGCTGCAGTCGTCTTCGGCGGTCATGGTGGTTGTGAAGCTCTGGCGACGGCGGTGAAGGGTTCCGGTTAGTGGTGGTTTGATCTTTTGACTCTTGGTGATCTTTTGGTGAGAAGAAGAGAGAGGCAAGAAGCACATATGTATATACAGTTTGGTTTTAGGATTTTCAGTTTTGGATTTTGATTTTAGGGTTGATTGTAGGGAGTTCAGTTTAGGGTTTTTATTTTAGGGATATTAGCTTACTGTTTTGTTTTGGGTTATAAATTTACCAGTTTTGTATTAGATAAGGTAAGATATAAATTTGATATAAATTTGTTTGGAAAAAAGTTGTTAACATATTTGATTGTATAAATTTCATTTGGGTTGTTGATATTGTTTTCCAAATATGGGTTAAGGTTGTGTTCACTTATGTTTATGTGAGATTTGTGTGTTCATGATGGCCGGAAAAGTTGGTCGGAGAAGATGATCAGAAAAGTTGGCTGGAAAAGTTATCGGGAAAATTGACTTGAGCAATAATGACATAGCAATTATAATTTATGTTTTTTTATCTCTTTGGGTTTGTACTTGTACAAAATGCATTGAAACATGTACAATAAAAAAGTCATTAAAGATCAGACATAAAAAGACCAAATTGCCCCTCATGTGAGGGGCACATGACCACTTAACGGAGCATGCCTTAACGGCGTTAACGTCAGGGACGAATTTGGGCTCCAAAACTCGCTTTTAGGGACCACCAATGTACTTTCAGAACTGGAGGGACGATTAGTGAAATCCAGGCATTCCAAAAATATATACAAATATTTATAACAATTTAACCATGTATAATAATGTGCATCATACAAATGATTGTAACTTCTATTTTGTTCAAATAAAAAATAGGGATTTTCTTTTTTTAATGATAGATTGCATTAAATATTTGCATTCTCGGTTTACAATAAATTTTTACATTCCATCATATCACACGAATACGCAACTGTATATGAATAGATTTTCCGTTACGATTTTTTTTAACATAGTCACAATATAAATTCATGATTATACCAATGATCAACTTCGAATTGTAGATGGGGTTGCACTTGATTATAGTGATAAGCACGGTTGATATAAATCTTGAAAACTAGCTCAACTATCAAATAAGTGTTAGGCCTTGGATTTTCTCAACTCCTCCACATAAGTCGTCAGTTTGAATTTGGGACACTAAGAGCATCTCCAACAACTATGTTATTTTAAAAAATTTGGAGATTTGAGAAAAGTTTGTTCCAACATCTATGTTAAACTCTGCTCTAAAATAGAGAAAAATAGAAGAGAGAAAGTAAAAATCTTCAAATTTGAAAGAAGAGAGAGAAAATACAGATACATGTTGAAGATAGGGGTGCTCAAATTTCCGACCAACCCGGCCAACCCAACCCGAAAAAACGCAAAAAAACTCAAACCGAGGTAATCCGATACATAATCGATACAAATTTTGTTCAAACCGCATCTATTGGGTTGGAAACGGGTTGGGAGCAAAGTAACCCGACCAAAACTTGTACGTTTATTTTATGGTTTTAGACTTTTAGCGACTTTTTCTTTTTATCAATTCTAAAGGCTTCCTATCATAGCCATAGTTTAAATTGTCTACGAGACCACGTCGATTAAAATCATACGAATCCAACCTTCAAGTCTTCAAAAATCTTCAACATCGATAGAATCAAGAGGCAAGAAATACTCTTCTTCTACTCATCTCATCTCTTATTAGCCTTATTTTTATATTTCTATTTTGATTTTAGTTTTTAAACGGAATCACTTGGTTAGATTGTAAAATGATTCTCAAAGTTTCTACCTGACCAACCCAACCCAACTCGCATGGTTTGGGTTGGGTTGGGTTGCGTTGAGATTTTTCAAACCGCAAACATTGGGTTGGGTTGTTCAGGTGCCTTCAACCCAACCAACCCAACCTATGAGTACCCCTAGCTGAAGATGCTCTAAGAATTTTCATGGTTGTCATCCTCCTATAAAATTAATTAAAATATATACAAACTGACATAGACACCAACTGTTAAAAAAAAACACAAATCAAATAACATGTCCATCAATAGTCTACAGCTAGCTATAACAATCATTTGTACCTTAATATACAATTTGATATTGAACACCATAATTATGCATCTCTAATTATATATAATATTTAGATAGAGGCTACTTCAAATACAAATCATTTAAATCTTACAAACCAAACAAGCCAATCTTAACAGTCTCAAATCAAGGTCAACGATGTGGATTAAATCAGTTTCAAAAGTTACTCTCAACCTTATCTGCAACTGATTTGATAACTGGCAAACAAAATTCAAAATACATAAAATAAAGAGACGAGATTAGTTTATACGTGTATAACATTTACATAGTTTTTGTATTTGATTTATACTCTATTTAGATATACATATATATGTCATTACCATATCATAATGTCTACAAGTAAAAATGAAATTGACATGACATGTGCAATCTATAAATAATTAGATATCACTTCATGCCATGTTTGGTTGCAAGTGTGATGGCATTAGCAACTATCATAAAAGTGAAAACCCATAAAAAAAAATTACTTTAAAAAGCAATATTAATATCAAATATAAAATGTATCAAGTCATATCATTACCTATAGCTATACTATATTTAAGCAAAATGGGCAACCCCGATCGATCCATATGGACCCTAGGGACCATAAAGGAGATATTACAGAGATGACTCGACGGCTAAGGTTAGCAGAACGTCTTGGGTTTAAGTCTGTATCCCACATGATTCAAACTTGAACATGTTGTGTATATGAGCAAAGTTGTTTTGCTCTTTTGTCAACTGAGCTACACGTCCAAGGGCTATATTTAGACTATATAGAAAACATGGCGAAAGAACGTGTGAGAAAAAGAGTAAAGGTAAGAAGGGATCTCGACCATTGATCACTTTTAATCTCAAGCTCATTCATGAATCACGCTTGATATGGGAATTGATCTGGTGCATTCTCATCTCGGTGCATCTCATCCTAATGTGCATTCAGGGGCGAAGATCCCTTCTTACTCTTCTCACTACAACTTTCATTCTCACCGGAACCCAACCCTAGAAAACATTTAGATAAAAGTCTTAAAAACAACTTATTAAGCATTAGACACTACTTAGGGCCGTTTACCCCAAACGCTTACACGGTAAACGCTTACCGATAAGATTCAACATTCTAACTTACTTTACCGGATAATATTGTATTCCATCAAAAATGGTATCCTATACAATAATTTATTCGGTAAGCGCTTATCGGGTAATACGCTTCATCCTTATCTCCTTATCATCGCTCTTACAGGATAAGATTCTCGACTCTTGTCATGTTCATCTGGTAAGATAAATGATCCAGTAAGCATTTAATAAACGGCCCATTAGTAATCCATAATTCTTTAGATTTCAACTTTATAAATATTTCTTACATACATACAATTTCTTATAATCCTTTGACTTCCATAAAATTAACTAATAAACACATTCAAATACAAAATACTTATTAAACCCAACTAATATGACATAATACTTCATCATTATTTTTATGAAAAATACTCCTTAATTAAAACTAAAATTAATTTACATCCTTATTTTTAATTATAAATTTTTTAAATTATAATCTTTTTTGAAGTAAAAAAAATTATAATATTTAACTTGACACTAATATCAATATATTTTTTCGGTTTGGTCATGTGCCCCTCACGTGAGGGGCAATTTGGTCTTTTTATGTCTGATCTTTAATGACATTTTTATTATACATGTTTCAATGCATTTTGTACAAGTACAAACCCAAAGAGATAAAAAAAAGGATAAATTATAATTGCTATGTAATTGTTGCTCAAGTCAATTCTTCCGGTAACTTTTCCGGCCAACTTTTCTGATCATCTTCTCCAACCAACTTTTTCAGCCATCATGAACACACAAATCTCACATAAACATAAGACAACACAACCCTAACCCATATTTGGAAAACAATATCAACAACCCAAATGAAATTTATACGAAGATCAAATTTATACAATCAAATATGTTAATAACTTTTTTCCAAACAAATTTATATCAAATTTATGTAATTTATATCTAACCTTATCTGATACAAAACTGGTAAATTTATAACCCAAATCAAAACAGTAAGCTGAAATCCCTAAAATAAAAACCCTAAACTGAAATCCCTACAATCAACCCTAAAATCAAAATCCAAAACCAAAAATCCTAAAACCAAACTTGAATTGGGTTTAGGGCTTTAAAAATCATATGTGCGTCATTCTTTGCTCTTTCCTATACCAGATCTACATCGATGCTCCATCTCGAACGGAAAAGGGAGGGATTGCAACGACGGCGGTGACAAGTGACTCACTTTGTTCTGCCACATCGGAGACGACAAAGGAGACATAGCCGGAGTAGACCCAAGCGCCAACGGACTCATCGAACCCATTTCAATCGAACTCACAGACCCTGATTTTGGCGACGGCATAGCGACCCAGTTGACGTGTAAAGCGACCGGAGCTCATCCACTCTGTGTGCGAAAAAACAAGCTTTTCTCGCACACCCAATTTCATCTTTACACAAACGAGTTATGTATTGAGTTGGGTGAAGCCAAGATTCAAACACCCCGTGTGCATATTCGCACGAATCACCTTTCACACAGCTACCTTTACGAAACTTCAGGTAACTCGGCTGTAGTTGAATTTTCTCAGGTCACGGCGGCGGGCGTTCTCGCAGGGATGAACAAACGGGTATTCGATCATTTGGTGGTGGTCGTTGCCGCAGATTTGCGTTGGTGGTGGTTGGTTGCTAGGTTTTGCTGCAATGGTTGATGGGTTTTGCTGAGATGATGAAGTCTTGAAGGGAAAGGAAGAACAAATGCATAGGGGAGAGAGACGTAAGAGAGAAGATGAGAAGGTTTACCTAAATAATCTTGGGAGGGGTATTTATATTGACTAAACTAATTAGTAATTATTAATTATTAATTATTAATTATTAATTATTAATTATTAATTATTAATTATTAATTATTAATTATTAATTATTAATTATTAATTATTAATTATTAATTATTAATTTAATTTTGTTTTTAAAGAATATTATAAATAAGGTAAAAAAAGACCAAAATGCCCCTCACGTGAGGTGCACATGGCTGCTCTAACGGAACTTTTCAAACGACATTAGCGTTAGGGACGAATTTGGGCTCCAAAACTCACTTTTGGGGACCACCAATGTACTTTCAGAACTGGAGGGACGAAAAGTGAAATTCAGGCATTCACGAGGGACCATTTATGTAATTCCCATTTTATATCTATGATAAAATATTACATATTTGTTGCAACTACAAACACACAACTAGTTTTATTTAATATACAAATAAAGGGCATAGTGTTTACCAGCGACTCAAGACTCATGTCTGATGTCTCACCCACATGTTAAGCCTAGGGCATGTCATGACCCAATGTGCAGTTTTCATAAAACAATATTCACTTTAGTGTCTTAGTTTTTAGCATATAACCTAATTTAAAGTGTTTAATATCATTGACTCGTTGAGTAATAAATAGTAAAAACCAGGTGTTACACATTTGTCGCCATAACTCATAAGATACGTTATGAAAAACGTCGTCTCCTAAGGCTTCAAGCTTGACCTCACTGCCATGTCACACCCTCACACAATTTAGATACTTGACTGGAAGGGGTGGTGTTCTTGTACGATGTAGCATGATGTAAATTTTATTTTGAACCAAGTATGAAAATTTTAAACGATTTCTCAAACAACACAATATTTGAACATAAATGACTAAATATGCTAAAATTGCTTTGATTTTTTAAACACGAGTCTCCAGAGAAAAAAAATACATCACTAGAAAAATTATTACAATCAGATAAACTTATCTCTCAAACCACGTCCTTAATTACATCGTTCTCGAAAAATTTAACGCATCTTTGTATACTTTGTAACACGTAAGTTGAAAACAAGAAAGAAAAGAATCAGATATTTAAAATTCATTTTATATGAGCACTTTAAAACCAAAGAATTGGACATGTAACCAACAACACATTTTTGAAGTTTAATACTTTTTGGGTCCTTTTAGTTTAAAAGAATGTTTTCGAGGGATTTAGATTTCATATAAGAATTTGGAATCTATGGTGTGTTGAATTCATTCTTTATATAAAATTTATAAAAAATTACATTATCTAATATTATTTGATTATTTAAAATATTTTTAATACATTATCACAAACAAATCCTATGAAATCAAGATCAAAGGGGGTTAGCTCAGTTGGATAGCATCCTGCTGGGTGGGGTGAAAGCCACACTACCCGGGTTCGATTCCTGTTTATGCCAAAAATCTCCCAAGGGAAATTTAAGGTAAATGTGGAGCTTAATCCAACCAAAGAAAGTAACTTTGATAATCGTATGACAATAATAAGATTAAAATAAATGAGACGAGAGAATTGGTGACGCGGAAAACCCCTAAAATGGGTAAAAACCGCGGACAAGTGTGAGTCATCGTGCACTATGGACATCAATCAGGGACGTCGTACTTGTTAACAAGTATTACAAATGAAATGTAATGTAAAACAATACAATAAAGTAAGATCGGTCGTGCGTTGTGTAATTAGATTTTGGTCGTGCGCCGTGTAACAAATAGTAATAGGCTTTGTGAATTTCGAGAGAGACTAAGCGAACTAGAGAGCGTAATTTGTGAGCTTCTAAGGTTTGAGAATCAGATGTCCGAATGTGAGGTTCCATCTTCATATTTATACTCCAATTTTCCGTTGACAAGTCTTGAATGCGTATCTTTAATAGAATAACCGTTTGATATTGATGATAGCGTCCGTTACGTCCGTTGTTTTTGATGATGGCAACCGTTACAATCTTTGGTCATGAATGTCTCTTGAATCCTGCATTAAACATGACATAACGTATGTCACAGGTTAGTAACTGAAATCATGTCGTACGACTAATTTTGTCGAACGGATATTTTTTCATTTAATCGAGGTCGCCTTAAAGGAAGGGCGTCGGTTATCGCTGGTCGTACAACGATAGACTGTTGTAATTTTTACCCAAACAATTCCCACGAGCGACACTTTCCTGAGATATCCAGACCCTGGGTCTGGTCCTTCGGGGCCGGGTCTAGGACCGGTTCGGGTGAGTCCAGTCTATGGGACCCTCTACCCTGTCGGTCGGGTTCAGCCAAAGGTTGGGTCGAGTCGCAGCGGATTAGTGGGATTGCCCGTAATGGAGGCCCGATACCACTGGAACGTGTGTGTGCGCGTTAACTTGTCGTTCCAAAAAAAAAAAACTATGAAGTCCCATTCAAGATTTCGTTAAAGTCCCGAGATTTCAAGTCCAAACCCTTTTTAAACCAAATGTATGATTAGAATGAAATCCAATTCCAAAATCTATCAAATCCTACAAACTAAATAGGTCCTTAAAATATACAATCTAGAAATATAATATTTTTAAGAGTAGATCAACACCATCAACCATTTTTGGTAGACATGAAACCAACCCTCCAACAACATCACCATATTATATGATGTGTTTGTAGCCCACCAACTAAAACCTAGGATCAGGAATCATGACTAGGTTAGTTTATAAACATATTTTTTTTAATCGTTGGTGTTCGGGTTAGTTTGTGTGTACCTCCTTTTTCAAGGGTCTTTGAGAACAGTCAGAAAAATCCTCAGTGACCCTACGGAACTCAGTGATCTATAAAAAGATTACCAAAAACTCAAACGTTATTATCAGTTGAACTAACCCTATAAAGTTAAAGAAGACATTCTTAACCAACACATATAAAACCATTTCACATCAAAGTGGCTATATCATGTGAAATAACTAAAGACAGAAATCAATAATAATAATAATCAACATTTCAAACCCATGTATTTTGTAGCTTGATTTCCAACATATTAGTGTTTTAAAAGGCTCGTTGCAATAATCGCCGTGATACGTTGTGATTCAAGGCTTGTGTTTGACGTCACATTAAGCATGTGGGGCACACCATGACAGAATGCGCGGTTTTTGAAACACCATGACAGAATGCTCGGACCTTACAAGCCCGTTGTATGTGAGCGGAAAAAAGGTCTATGCTTTTTTAGGCTAGGTCGTGCCAAGTCGGGCTTTGGGGTTGAAAAATCACCCGATCACGCTTTCTTCAAGCCAAGCTTTTTCTAGCTTAACTAAGCTTTTCCAGGATTTTCTAAGTCAGACTTGCCCTCAAAATTTCGGTCTAATCAGGCTTTTAGGCCTGGTCCGGACTAGGCCTCGGTTTCACTAGGTTGAGCTTCGGGTTTGGGCTTTTTTGCACATGAAATAGGTGCTAAAAATTACATATGACTTGATATAGGTGCTAAAAATTACTCTTATGATATGATCAATGTTGGGTGTTCCTAAAGCACAAACTCCCAATGCACCAATATTCCTCTGCAAGTAAGTTTTCAGCCAGCACCAACTTTACGGGTACGTTTGGTAACGGAGCTGGACATAACTGTACTGGTGAGAGTGAGGTAGGCGGGTAAAATAATTGAGTAAGGTTTTAGGGTTTTTATTTGACATGGGTATTTCAGTGATTCCCGAATCTTGTTCCACCTATTGTGGTGATACAAAAAAGTGTATTTTTGTCCCACTCATTCCTTATCCTATGTCGTGCCAAACGTGGGACAACAAGTTTTTGTTCTGTAGTCTGTCCGGCGTACCAAACGCGCTACATGAAGCAAACGAGTTGTTTCAACTGCTCGATAAAGGAGTTATCTACTCACTACTCCAAGGCCAAGGCATATGTCATCGCCAACTTTAAATTTTCACTTTGACTTTAACGCTCTAATCATGTAAATAAGCTCCGAATCTCTGATGGTAACATCAAAAGTCGTACTAAAGTTCATCTCAAACCAAGATCAGTTGTGGCCGACATCTTTGATGATGTGATACGTGAAATGGTCTAATTGAGGTAGAGGTCAGGTTTGCGACTTTGCATACATCACACCCCCCCCCCCCCCAAAAAAAAAAAAAAAAAAAAGAGGTGAGGTATGGGCCTATGGGGTATGTAACTTCTACTCCAAAGAGTAGGGCAGGTATTTACCATTATGCCCCCGTACGTAATGTCCAAATTTCAAGCGGTCAAGATATACACGATCATAAGGTCTTTGGTGGGACTCTTTCGGTGAAAGAAAAATTGGATTAATTTTAGATAAATATCACTAAGTTTTCTAACAAGCACTACAAAGATATTTGGTTGTCTTATAAACACCATAATATCAAAGACAAAATTTAAGTAGCAAAGCTTACCTTCAAATCTCATAATGTGAACCATTTTAGAACTGCTATCTTCTGTACAAGTACTTTGAAAGTGGGAACTTTAGGCTCCTTGCTACCTGCATAGTGAACCGAAAAACTGAGACAACCAGTAAAAGAACTGCTTTACTACGTCGGCTAGACTTTAACCATTTCCCCCGAGTATATGATGAAGCATCCCTTCTCACCTCAAGGGCTCTTTTGGAGGGTAATCTAATGGGCTTCCACATATTCTCACATGGTATCAGAGCCAAGGTCCACCATCTCGGACATTTTTGCCCGGAACTCGACACTTTGGGACTTTTTTTGCCCGTCTAGCCTCGGTTGGAGGGGGCGTGCTAACGCTGTGTTCTTGAAACATTTATTACGAAGGAAAGGAAAGGGAGGGAAAGTGGAGGGAAGTAAAAAAAAACTTGTATCCTCGAAACTTTTTTAGGATAAAGGAAAGGTAATGGAAGGAAAATAGTGATACGTTTCGTCCCAAAACTTTTTTCCAAATATAGGAGGATAGGGAAGGAAAGAAAAGAAATTAAAACCTTTAAAAAGATTATTAAAATTACAAAACTACCCAAGCTTTCATTTTGAAGGATATATTTTTAAAGGGTATATTTGTAAAATGACATCTTTCCTTTCCTTCTCTCCTGTTCAAAAACATGAAAATTTTATTTTCTTTCTTTTCCTTTTCCTCGAGAACACAAATAAAAAAAATTCTTTCAATTTCTTTTCTTTTCTCCCCAAATTCGAGAACATAGCATAAGAGTACATCGGCTAGACTTCAACACTTTCTCTTAAATATATGTTGGAACTCCCGTTCTCTCCTCAAGAGCTTCTTTGAAGAGTAATATGGGGGTTCCACATATTCTCACAATAATACAAGTTTATGAAGATTACCTTTAAGGCCAGATCCTCGCTAACTGTGGAACGGTATCGAGTCGAGCCCTCAAGTGGACAGCTTCCACCTTTCGTGATATAATTAGCATTGCAAAGACTCGATACTTGCAAGAGAATGTCGGACATGAGACCCGTATCCCCATTCTCACCGCCTAAACCTGTTTCCGCATCTTCTTCTTCAAGTGTATATTCTGCAACTGATGTGATACACTGGAATATAGCTAACAACCTCTCCAATGGAAAGGTTCCGGGGCCTTTCATGAACTGTTCTTGCTCTGAAGCTTCCTTCAGATCCATTGATTTTTCTGAGCTCCTGTAAATGAATGAATAGTTAAAGATTCAGCCACATGAAAACCAAACCAAACCAAACGAACCCGGTATATCCCAACAGAAGGTGAGGTATTTAAGCGCGCGGAGGGGGGTGTACACAGACCTGACCTCTACCGTACCGTAAAGAGTAGAACGGCTTTTTCCATGACGACCCCAAGCTAGTAAAATGTGTGAAAGGTAGACTGGGACACGCTTAGGACTGAACAAGATAAAAAAGCATTTTTTTTGTCCAACCAAAATAGGTGGAACAAAATATCGATGGGACAAGATTAATAAATTACCAAACTACCCGGTACCCATATCGAACTAAGACCTTAAAACCTTCCACAAAGCATGAAACTTTTTAGCTTTTCAATATGTAAAACTTTTTTCCGGGGTTTTGCTTGAAAGATCAATCTGTTAGGTTACCCCATTTCATTTCTACATTTCTATCTCACGAGTCCTACTTTAGTAACGTGAGGATTTGTGCATCTAGGATGCACAAAATGGAGATGAGAAAGAAATTGATTAAACAATCCCCAAGATTAATGATCGATATCACCAAGCAGGTGCTTTGGAAGATGATCATAGAAGATGATTTCGGAGACAAAACTCAAGTGGAAACATGAATATAACAATAACCAAGACCATCACAGTACTTGATAAGTTAATATAGTTAATACTGGCAACTTATCAAAGCACTTACTTTCTCTTCCTTTTTTGATTAGCCGAACCACCAGTTGAATCAAACAATGATGCATCAAGGGTAGCCGGGTTTCTGGAAGCAAGAAATGCCGAGACGAGAAGATATTTTGCAGAAATGGACATATGGAAGTCGATTTCATCCATAGAATCAGAAACTCTGAATTTCTTCATGCTGCTCTTCTTTTTCAGATTGTCCCTGCCTCCAGCGTTTACAGATGGCTCAGATCTAACTCTGAATATCTCGTTGAGAGCAGGAGCGATATGAGGTTGAAGACAACTAAACAACCTTCTCTTTGTGTCTTCATCAGGGACAACCCCGAGATCATCTAAAGGCTCACAGTATTTCTTGAATAACGGTGATAAGGCAGTAGATAACTCATCGAGCCTTCTCGTTACACGACAGAAAGGCTTCAGTACCACACTGTGTAACACAACACCAGGAGAAAATGTATAATTTAGGGGCTGTTACCGAGTAAGTTCTGTCTTGGGTAAGAGTTCTGTCTCCAGTAAGTGTTGTCCGGATAAAAATGTTTACCAAGTGTTTTTCTAGTAGGTGCTTACCAATAAAAAATGACCATTATAGCCCTCTTACAATTAGATGTTAAAATTAGATATAAATATATAATCATTTCTATTATCCATTGTTTAATGGATGGATTCATATTTTTTAAATAATTAATTAATTTTAAAACTACAAAAAAAGAGAGACTATTATGCTTTAAAAAATGGTCAAATTTAGGGAAATTGGTTGAAATAGCCATATTAGACCCTAAATTGCACCTCCTAGCCATTTCTCCCCCGGTTTTACGAAAATAGACCGAGGTCCGCTATAGCGGACCTGCATGTCCGCATGCATCGCTAAAGGACAAAAAAAAAAACGATTCGAGCTCATGCAGGTCCGCAATGTCAGACACGTGGCTTTACCCAGGAAACCCTAATCCAGATCCGCCATTGCGGACCTAAGCTAGAACCTGCAGGTCCGCTAGCGGACCTAGGTCTATTTTCGTAAATCCGGGCGAGAAATGGCTAGGAGGTGCAATTTGAGGTCTAATATGGCTATTTCAGCCAATTTCCCTCCAATTTAACATATAGATACAATAGAAAACCCTAAGGAAAAGTTCAATAGTCAAACACCAGACCTCCTCCCAAGACCTCTGCACTTTCCCTTCTCATCTCTCCTTCTCCGTCAAGACCTCCGCTACTGCGCCGTCGTCCCTCCACCACCACCCACCACCAACACATTAACCACAAAGATCACACCATTGCGTCCTGCCCCGCCGTCAGTAACAAGATCCTGGCGATAGATCCACCGCCATTACACCGTCGTCGTCGTTATCAAGATTTCGCCGTAGGTGATGACAGATCCAGCGGAAATTACTTCTCCATGCTTCCACTTTCGGCGATGCCAACTTCAACCTCACTGACTTCCGATTGCTGATTTTATCTTAACCACTTTCAGCGGTGCGAAGGGAGGAGCAGCGGAGGAAGAGCGACGAGAAGCGGGGAAAAACCCTGATCACACTTTGGGAAGGGCAGGTCTGGAATCGTGAATCTGACTGGGGTAATGACCGGGTAAGCATCATTTTGGATCTGGCTCGGTAAGATCTCGGTCAGTTTCTCGGTCAGATTCGGGATTTGGTAAACACTCTGACTGCTGACCGAGTTAGTCCGGTCAGCAGTTAGTAAACAGCCCCTTAGTAACCATCTCATACATCCTCCATTCAAACAAAAGGGGGATAATATGGCTTTCATGGTTAAACATAATAATATGAAATTCTAAATCAATACGACTCTATTTAATTGTGAAAAGAAGAGTAAAAACCAAACGGAACCGGTAAATCCCGCTCAAAAGTAGGGCGGGGTGAGATGAGATGTAAGCAGACTTGACCTCTACCCTCAAAGAGTAGAGCGGTGGTATCCGTGATGACCCTCTGCTTGCGCAAGAGGGTGAGCAAACACATAGCAAGAATAAAGATAAGCATATGGTGAACAAAGCACGAGAAAATTAAGGAAGAAAAAGTAACTAATAAGTACATTGGACACGTATAAAAGGTAGGGTAAGAGAATACCACCCACACAGAGCAAGTAAAGCAAAAACACATCCCCAGCCTAAACTTCCACCCCTCCCCCTTCCCCTTTTCCCAACTAGGCTAGCTATAAATACTTTGAAAAGTACAAGTCGAAAGCAAATTTTATTAACAAAAAATTCATATCAAATTTGAGAAGACGCTCAAAAATCATACATGAACACTTATTTTGATATATAATTATATATGTAGTACAGTGTAAAAGAACGTTAAAAGACAAAAGTAATTCATATAACAGAGAATTATGCCACTACACTAAAAAACACATTTCATATGAGAAATTATTCAGTACACAAGAAAAGAAGCATTTTTTATGAGGAATTATGTGAATTACTCAAGAAAAGACGCAATTCATACGAGGAATTATGTGATTTACTCTAAAAAAAGCAATTCATATTAGGAACCCTATGACTTACTCGAGAAAAGATGATCGGAGTTTTGAGTTTGATTGGTTTCTCATGAAGATTTGCCTAAGATCCTCTTCTGTATAATCAGGGAAATAAACAGGTATGGGATCAACAAAACCAGTATCCGAGTGGTAGGTATCGAGTGAGGATCTACCGATAAAAATCACACCCACATCAGGAACCTTCAATATATCATGAAGCTTGAATAGAAGAGGCAATATGGTAGTACTTTTGTCCCAGTCTCTAACAAGCTCTAGACTATCGAAAATCAAGTAAACCATACTTCCATTAGCCGATCCTCCCGACTTCTTTGAGCTAGAAGATCTCCCCACATTCCCCTTCAAACTATCTACAACACCCACCAATGCTTCCTTCAAAAGATTAACAAAATCCGCCTGCTTTTCACACTTCTTCACACTCGAATAACCATTGCTTTCACTTTTCCTATGAAGCAATAACTGATTCAGAATATTTTCAAACAGTTGGCGGGCATTGTAACAAGTCCTACAACTGGAGTACACAAATGGTCGGTTTAAGTGTCGAAAAACCTGGAGAATCATGCTTGTCTTACCAGTCGATGTGCCGCCGTACACAAATAATGGAGATACCGGAGAATTCACTGGACCTAAAAGGCGTAAAATCTCAAGAATTTGGTTTCGTCTTCCAGGTAGACTAGAAAGCAGACCATCAAAACTTAATGGTTCTCCTTCTCCAAACACGAGGTCACGAAGCGTTAGAGGTGGGAGATTGATGGTTTTTGTAGCGCTTTCGATTGCATTCGGGATGGATGATGCTGATAATCTCGTCGTTCTTCTTGTAACCTGGGGATTTTCTTCTTTGCTCATTCTTTTTCGTGAAACAAACAAGCACAAAGCTTGAATCGAGTGAATATACCAAAAAAAACTGTTCCAACATCCAAAATATTAAAAAATGTCAGGTAATCAGTTCAAACAACGTTGTATTATCTGCACCAGAGTTAATATAATTGCCTCCTTGAAAATAACAAAACAGATAGATGGAATTGAAAGCAATCAACATCTTTATTCAGATAGTGTAACCCTCATTCATATCATATGGATTACACACACCTCTACCTGCAAGGACAGACAGACACGTAGTTGGGGATGAACATGAACATGGGTCCTCCAAATCAAATGGCCATTGGAATATGAAAATCATGGGTAAAAACAGGATGTAAATGATGAAAATCAACTCATTTGATTCCAATTTCATACCGGAAGCTTTCCAGCAAGTTGTTGAACTTGAATGTGTTCATGAAATGAAAGGATTGGAGCCAAAATAAGTAGTAAATGATAGATTTTAATCATATTATATATATATATATATATATATCAATTCTTCACCAATCACAAAAGACCATTATGAAGCAGAGAAATTAGATAATAAATTGAAAATATAATGTTCAGGAATTCTCTATAATACAAAAATCCCATTCACGACCTACAACAAGGTATACCTCAGTCACATCCTACAATGAAAACAAGCCTGCAGGTCTTAATTAGAGATATACAAGTGATATATGATCGATTACTTACAGATCGATTGAAGCGGAGGCGTGACCGACTGACCGGTGAGTCGGTAGTTCGCTGAGGCTGAGGACGTCAACGAATATCCAGTGACCGGCGTGTGGCGGTGGCCGGAGTTATGGACTGAGGCCGCGACTTCGTTTTCGTGAGAAGTTCGCCGGTACAAACTTGAGACATTTTTGGGGACAAGTTACATTGATTTTGAGAAGGAATTTTTTTAGGGGAAACAAGGACACAACAGAGGAGGGAAGACTTTTTAATTGTTTTTGAATTTTTTTAAAAAAATATATTTTATTTAATTAAAATTTTGGCAATTTTCATTCATTGTCTAACACCATAAAATTTAAATATTTTGTTTAGTTTTTTAATTACTGAACATAATCAATTAATTGATATATCTATTGTATTGTATAATACTTATATCTTTATTATATGTGTATTACTTTTAAAGTTTTACATTTGAACAATATAAAATAACTAATAAATACCTTGGAGATATCTTTAAAACATATTAAAGTTTTACATTTAAACTATATAAAATTAACTGATAAACATGTTCAAATACATAATAAATATATATCTTACTAGTACGGTATAATACTTCATATTTATTGAAATTTTATTAATGAGAATCATATTAAGTTTATAGTTCCGGTTACAAATAAAGATTTTACAGCCTAATATAATGCATGGTATACAACAAGAATCTTTCAAACGTAGTGACTCCTAATAAACTTGATTGAATCTTAATTAATGAGTTTAAATGGCTCTTTTTGAACTTGATTGGGTCCTGATGAGCTTAAGTGGCTCTTAATAAGTTGTTATGGCCCTTGAGAAGTAATATTTGCTAATGAACCTCATTGGGCCTTCGTGGGCGGTCGTACCTCCTAATGAACTATATTGGGTATTGATGGGTCGTATTTGACTCGATGGGTCATAATGAACTTAATGGTTGTTAACGAACCTATTTGGACCTTCATGGTTGTAAATTGTAATGGGTGGTAATGAACTATATTGGAACATAATGGCTCGTAATGAACTTGATTGGGCCTCAATGGATTTCAGTGGCTCTTAACGAACTATAATGAGCATTGATGAATCATATTTGGCTCAATGGTTGTTAATGAATCTTATTGGCCTTTATGGGATTCAATGACTCTCAATGAACTTGATTCTGCCTTGATGGACCATATTGGACTTCGTAGTTGTTAATGAATTGCATTGGGTCAATATGGATTTCAATGGCTAATAATACATTCATTTTTATTGATTAATTTTTAATACATTTAAACACCCCCAAAATGTTATGTCATTATAGTTTTTTTATATGCTTACACCCAGAAGATTAAAAGCAATATATGAAAGTTTTTACTATTATTCAAAGTTAGGTCGTTTGAGCATATCCAACAGGATTCTTATCCGTTAAGAGCTAAAATAAAGATCGAAAGTCTTATCTGGTAAGTGATGACGAAGACTCTTGCTATGGTACTTAGCCCTTACGATAAAAATTGTTGCATATTATGACACCATTATGATGCACTAAAATCTTACCCATTTAGTAAGTAGGCGAATGATCGTGTGAGAAGTTGAGTTAACGGTGAGAAGCGTGAGAAATGGATCTGAACAGTTGATCTCTTTTAATCTTAAGTTCTCCCATGAATTGCGACTTAGAAGAGAATTGATCTGGTGCATCTCATTCTAATGTGCGTTCATTTATCATCTAATTAACGGTCGATAACCACTTTTCACGTTTCTCAAACATTAACTTAACTTCTCACCGAAACCTAACCCTTAATAAGGGGTTGTTTGGCAGTTACTGAATGGTTGAGTGCAGAATGATTAAGTGGTCAGAATGATTAAAAGGCTCTTATGATATAGTGCAAAATGAAATACAATTGTTTTTTACTTGTTCAAAATGAAATCAAGGCTCTTAATGGTTAAGGGAGGGTCAGGATACAAAATCATTAAGAGGGTTTTTGAACCATTAAGAGAAACATTTTCTTTGCCAAACAAGATTCACCTCTTAACGATTCAGAGGTTGCCTCTTAATGGAACCATTAAGAGGTAAACAAACATCCCCTAAAAGGTTTAATTAGTTACTTGATAAATCTTTATTGTAACTTTTAAGTGTCAGCTTGAAGCTTAGCATTTTAAGCTATACTAAAAGGTTTAATTAGTTACTTGATAAATTCTTGGAACATTTTATCCTATTTTATGAAAATTCAATTGCAAATTAATGAAGTTAAAAAAGTCAAATTATTGAAACCGTCGGTAATTCATCAGGATTTAATTAAGGACGAAATGATTAACGGGTAATTAATATTCGTCAGTCATATTTCTAGTTTTAAATTTTTAATTAATTAACAAAAACACTCTAAAAATATGAACATCAAACATGTACGATTATCATCAAAAGTCAATCCTAAAACTTCCCGAAACTCAAACTTGCTTACATTCTATTAATTGCTTCATGTCAACTACTATAAACCCTAAAAAACACAAATTCAGAGATCGATCGATACGTATGTGTTCTAAGAATCCGAATTAAGATCCATCTTTGTTCTCGTTAGATGACGAATCTTTCGACAACGAATTAATGTTTCGATCACTGATCCCAGCTTCTTATATCCAATCTTTAAACGATAAATCTTTCGTATCAACACCGTCTCGATCATCGGCTTCGTGTTCATATGAATCTTTGGAATGATCAATTGGATTAACTCCACCATCATCAGTTTTTGCATGATCATCGTTGTCTTGTTTACCCCAAACCCTAATCGATAATCGAAAGATTTCCATCTCAGTTTGATCCATCATGGCTTCAACATCTTCACCATTCGATTTCTTCCCCATATTCATCCAGAATCTTGTGTTCAATCTTTCCATATTCCTGTTCAAATCAATCTCATCTCGATAAAACCCACGTTCTTGGATCCAATTCTTAAAGAAATCTCGTTGGTCGTTCAAGTTAGAATAAGGGTACCTCCCATTTTTGTGGTAAAAGTCAAGAATGTCCTTCAAAAGATTAATATTCTCTTTTCCGGTGACCGATGATTGGGTTTTATGACGTTTGGTTGGTGTAGAAAGACCTGTAATAATAATGTCCACATTATTATCTTCTTTTTCTTCATGTTCGTTGTTGTCGGAAGTGGTGGTGGTTATCTTTCCCTTGGTGGTTGAACTACTACCGCCGCCGTGTGACGACAGTTCCGGTGGGTTGTTTCCGGTAGTACCACCGGAAGCAGAAGCGGAACCAGGGTGATCAGAATGTGGTGGTTTTGAAGGGTTTTCATCCATGGTGGAATGAATCTTGATGGGTTTTCTCACTTTCTTGTTGTTTTCAAGTAGAAAGATGATGGATTTTTGACATTGGGTTTTCAAGATTTTAGAGAGAGAAAGAGAGAAGAAAGTGGTGATGGAGTTTGAAGATTATGAACAACGACTTCATTCTTGTAGGAATGTTCCATATTTCCATTTTCAAAATTTAAATTAAAAAAAGAATTATATATAGTGGGACTTCTTGTTGGTTTTTCAACGAATTTTGTATGATTTCATATCTTGCCGTGGGTAAATCCATCGGTGTATATCATCGTCGGTGATTTTGTAGTAATATTTGTCGATGACATATTTTCACCGACGGTTATATATCGACGGGAAAATCTGTTGGTGATCCCTGTTTTTTTTTTGTAGTGCCATATGAAGCTCTATTTATTTTTAGTGTTTTAGTGGTAGGTTTGTCGATGAAAACATGTTTATTTTTGTCACTACAAAAATAACTATTTTTGCCGGAGGAAAATGTCGCCGGCAAAAGCTCAAAACCTTTTGCCGTCGAACATTTTCGTCGGGAAAAGTTTCCGTGAAAAGCTGGCCGCTAAAAGGGTTTTTGCCGGCGAACAACATGTGTTGTCGGTAAACATACATTTGCCGGCGAAAAATAGTCGTCGGTAAAAACTAAAGTCGTCGGCAAAACTTCTCTCAAGTAATCGTATAAAATTCTTTTCCAGATGACCAAATATTTTTGCCAGCGTAATATTTTCTGTCGGGAAAAGTTTCTTTGACTTTTTGGTCAAAATTTTACCGGCCCAAAAATCCGCCGGCAAAAGTTTCTTTTTTTATGCATAACCTTTACCGACACACAAACTCGTCAGCAAAAGTTAGGCTTGACTCTTTTGGTCAAGTTTTCTCGACAGAGAAAACCGTCGACAAAAGTTGGGCTCTTTCAGTCAACCTTTTTACCGAGGGAAAAAACTCGACAACGAAAGTTGTTAATGTAACACCCCGAGTTTCGAAGGGTAACATTTCGAGTTATCACAGAAACCGATATATCAAGGAAAAATAAGATATTTGATTTTGGACTTGAATCTTAGATTTTATAGTTTTAATGGATGAATGATTCAATTACGAATCCAACGGTTCTTTCCGGAGCAAAAACGGAGCTATAACGAAGAAGTTACGGGCAAAACAGTGAATGAGAAGAAAACCAGGCGAACAGTGCATCTCGCGACTTACGCCGCGACTTAGGATGTATGCCGCGACTTAGGGGTAAATGGGCGACTTATGCCGCTACTTAAAGTCGCGGCATAACCCGCGAAATCCACTGATCGGGCATAAAACCCGATTTTCAGCCCTAGAACTTCATTTCCTCATAACTTTTGATCCACAACTCCGATTTGGGTGATTCAAGTTGCCACAGTTTCTTTTTTTAGAGATCTTCAAGGATCTAGCAAGATATTGGAAGTCTATTGGAGTATACAAGAGTATTTTGTGGTGGTAAGCTCCTCATCTCTCCCACTTCATCTTCTTCACCAAAGTTTTCTAGGGTTTCACCCACCCTTTGTTCTCCCTTTCGTAGATTGGAGGTTTGTAACCATTTTGGTGAACTAGAGGTGTTGTTGGTGGTGGATTCAATCTTGGATTAAGGTAATCTTCTATTCTCTTCATTTTTGGAAGTTAGGGTTTCGGTATCAGTTGAGTTATTCGTGTATAAGGTTGGGAAACGATTCTTGTGGTTGTTTATGATTATTTATGGTGGAAAATGTATATTTATGGTTGGAACCTTGTGGATCTAGGTTTTGGAAGATTTGGTTTGAAGAATCAAGTTTCTTCAAGGGAAACTCTAAATGGGTAAAAATCTAGATTTAGCCTAAATCTAGCAAGGTGAGTTCAAGTTGATTTGTGAAAACGGTGTACATGCCAATATGTTTATTTTAAAAGTGTTTTGCGTCTTGAATTAAATTGCTAACTGCTGATAAGTTTGGTTATTTTGAAAGTGCGTAACTTTATAAACTTATATAGCATACATCTTTGGGATTTTTGAGCATTTTGTTAAATGTGCCATAAATGAATGGGTTTTGATGAACTATTGCATAAATAGGAATTTGGTCAAAAATGCACTTTGGAGTGTTTTGTCGGGTTTTATGCATCATTCATGAAACGACATGTTTTGAAAAGTAACTAATGTATGGATCCTTTGGTTTTGGGTCATTCCCGGCTTTGGGGAACATTTTAGAAATGGAAAACCTTTTTGGGTTTTGGGCCGAAGGCCAATGATAATTTGAGAATCAAATATTTTGGGATAATGTGTATTTTGGGTTGTGTAACAATATTGGCTCTCGTGTTTTAGCCAAACGTTTATTAAGCCTCTTGGGGCTTGATTTGTACTTGGTGGAGTCTTTGGAACATTTGTTCAATCTTGGTAGCTCGTTAAGGAGCCTTGGTCGTATGGCGTATATAACACCCTCAAAATTTGGTAAGAGCAACTAATTAAAATTTCAATATTACATCAAGTAAAAGGTAAATCTCCAAAATAAGACTTTATATTCAATCTCAAACAACTTCAAACTCCATTAATACCCAAAGACTAAACCAAGTCGGGTGCTACTTAATCCTCAAACACAAGTTGCTCTTCCCGAAACAAGTGCGGAAGACTTCCCTAAGATAACCACTTCTCGAGCACACATCTAGCACTCCTCTCAGCACAGTGTTAATAGAGCTATTCCCAACCGATACCTGTTGCACATGCCGATAAATAAAAAGGGTTAGGCTAACGCCTAGTGAGTTCAAGAGTTTTCATCATGATTATAAAAACCATTAAACGGAAATAATGCAACTTAAATCATGATACTTTAAAATGAATTACTTTAAATATGAGTGCGGTCCGTTTCCAATATTATGCAATTTATAAATGGACGTCTCAACGCCAAACGTTATTTCGTGAAGTAATGCAACCCAACACTTACTCAAAACGTGAATAGAAATCAAACTCTCCATTTATGAAAATGCGGTTAAAACAATGTATCCCAAAACACCCAAAACACGAGTGGGGCATAATACTCAACCCATAAATCCTGGATAAAATCCAATATACACGAAGCCACCGAAAACTTGGATAATAAAATTCAATACCCAAAAACAACACCTTTCGGTGACGGGGGATACCCGAATTCCATCGAATGTGGCGGGCACACAAAGTTAAGCCACGTATCGATGTTCTCGAGCTTCACATAAGACCATGGTTCCCCATATACGGCTCCTCTGAGCTACCACCGCAAGACACCACTGATTCTAGTGTCTACTCGACCTCTAATGAGTGTCACAACCAAAGCCACAGTTCCCCGTATCCGGCTCACACTGGGCACCACCGCAAGACTTAGCTCCGTATACGGCTCTGCAGAACACCACCGCAAGCTTACATAATCAACAACATGACTTGGGGACCACTCACTAGAATTCAAACGCGGACACTAAATTCCACGATGAGTAACCGGACTGGATTACAAACGGGCATCGAGTTCAACCACCCACGATATCTACCTCGAGCCCTCAATAAAGGTTACGCGGTCGTCGAGTTCAACTACTCACGATATCTACCTCGAGTCCTCCCGCTGGCCATAACAATATCCAGTCCCAAAACGGGGATAAAGTCCCCACTAACCAACTGACTCATATGCCTATGGATCCAATGCATTACAGTCTAAAACGTTACATGACTCAAAAGAATGAACTAACGCATTCAAAACATGTAACTCTCAAATAAGATGCAACTAAGTACACCATACTTCCCAAGGCTCCTTAACGAGCTACCAAAACTGAACAAATGTTCCAAAGACTCGTTTGAGTGTAAACCAAGCCCCAAAAGGCATAATGAACGTTTGGCGAAAAATACGAGAGCCAATATGGTTATATAAACCAAATTAAATCTTTCCCCAAAATCTTTATTTCTCAAATCACCATTGGCCTTCGGCCCAAAACCCAAAAAGGTTATTATTTCCAAAATGTTCCCAAGGTCGGGGATGACTCATCCCAATGAATCACACACTCTTATTTTCAAAGTGCTCATTTATATGAATGATGCATAAAAACCCAACAAGCACTAAAGTGCATTTGTGACCAAAAATCCATTTACACAATAAATCATTAAAACACTATCGTTTATGACTTATTTATCAATATGCCCAAAAATCCCAAATGTGGTATTTTACAAGATTTAATAAGCCAAATACTTCAAATAACTAAAAGTTACCAAATAACTCAACAGTTGATAATTTCATGTAAAACACATAAATGCTTTAAAATAACATTTTGGCATGTACAACGTTTTCACAAATCAACTTGAAATCACCTTTCTAGATTTAGGCTAAATCTAGATTTTACCCCACTTAGAGCTTCCTTGAAGAAACTTGAATCCACAAGCACGATTCTTCCAAAACCTAGATCCACACATTTCCAATCATAAATAATCATAATCAATCCCTTTAGAAATGTTCCCCAAACATTTACATGAACTTTTCATCTTATACCAAAAACCCTAATTTCCCATACTTGAAGAACGAGAAGATTACCTAAACTAATAGCTTGAATCACCAACCAAAACACTTGTAGATCTCCAAAACGAACCATAAGCTTCCAATCTTCAAATGGTGAAAGGTTTAGACGAAACCTCCAAGAACTTGGTGAAGAAGATGAAGATGAAGGTGGTTCATGATCTCAACTAATTAGATGATGAAGATTCATGTGGTTTAAGGAGAAAAAACTCTCAATATTGGTTAAGGTTCGACTTTGGGGTTTGGGGTTCGGTTTGGGAGAGAAAGGGAGAGAGAGTTAGGGTTTGGTTGAGAGAAATGAGGCTTGAAGGGCTGAAAATCACGTTTTGACCTGACAGTGGGTTTCGCGGGTTATGTCGCGACTCAAAGTCGCGGCATAAGTCGTCCGTGTCTTCTCAAGTCGCGAGGTTGGCCCTAAGTTGCGGCACAACTCGCGTAATGCACTGTTTGCCCGGTTTTCCACCCGTTCACTGTTTCAGCCGTAACTTCTTCGTTATAGCTCCGTTTTCGCTCCGGAAAGAACCGTTGGACTCGTAATTGAATCCCCCATCCATCAAGACTATGAAATCTCGGATTCAAGCCCAAACTCTTATATCTTATTTTCCCGTTAAGATTATCGATTTCTGAATTAACTTGAAACGATACATTTCGAAATCGGGGTGTTACAATCCTGCCAACCTTAAAGAGATTTCGTCCTCTAAATCTGACACCAATCAAGAACCCAATACCGCACTTGATGAGATCGATTGATTTCTTATCCAAAAAGGAATGCCTTCACGAAACCCTACCTCATGCGCGAGACCGATTACATCCCATTTAAGGCTGTCGCCGCGTTTCACATAACGAACCATCACAAACTCAACCTCACCGATTGATATAACTCACCCATGCCGGGATAAACATTGAGTCTTTGCTTAATCACTTTCTTAACATCAAATATCGGTTGCCTCCCAACCTTAGATTGATCATATTACCCCAAAAGCAACTTACAACTTTATCTAGTCATTTCCACCAAGAATACCCCAATCCGAACTATTCCCTTAGATACTCCTGATTTTGACGCATCAGGGTCTTCTCAATAATCGATTTGTACTTAAAGTCTACCTCGACATTCTCACCAAATGTCTCCAATAGTCATTACTGTAACACTCGTAAATCTCTACCCGTGAAGTTAACCCTTTGAGAAATTCTTGTTTCTTATCATAGAATTTCATCCCCTATATCTTACCTATTAAGCCTTATCGCGTCATGAGTGATCTGTGCGGAAAATGGGAAGAAACGAGCCTCGGTACACTATGGGCGATAGTGCCCTGGGCACAATCGCCAGCGGGGGTGTGCCCGCGGTACGTTCTGGGCGATAGTGCCCTGGCACAATCGCGGTTGGCCACAGGGTATTTTAAAGTAGCGATTCTTAACCATTTCCCTCATTATCAATTCCTAATTTCTTCCCTTTTCTCTCTCAAACCCTAAAACCGAACCCTAACCCATTTTGATGGTTTTTCCCCCTTGAACCACATGATTCTTCATCATCTAACTAATTGGAACCTTGAACCACAAAACCTCCATCTTCATCTTCCTCATCAAGTTCATCGGTTGGGATCTCGGGTTGAAGTGTTGGATTGGGTGTTCTCGGAAGTCTCTTTGTCTTCAAGGGTTTTGGAAGTTTTCGGCTTGAGGATTCAAGCGGCCTTCAAAGAGCTCGTTGGGTGAAATCTAGATTTAGCCTAAATCTATCAAGGTGAGTTCAAGTTGATTTGTGAAAACGGTGTACATGCCAAAATGGTTATTTTAAAGTGTTTTACATGAAATGGTTAACTGCTGATAAGTTTTGAGTATTTCAACGAGTTTTCATAATTGATAAACTTGGTTTATTTTAGTTTCATAAATGCTCATATTTGGGATTTGAACATCTTGATGAATAATAGCATGATTTATGCATTTTGGGGATTTTGGTACAAATGAAGCCTAGTTCATGTTACATGCATTTTGGTGTATATGCATTCATAAACCCATTGGAAAACCTTTGGTCCCATTACGTGTTGAGTTTTGGGTTAAATGCGTCCTTGTAGTGTGTGTCTTCATAAACGTTATTTTTAAAAGACATTTCATTATTGGTCAAATGGGTTTTGAGCATCTTAGCTCGGTGTTGGCTTAAAATGAGTCGTGTGGACATTTGTCCGAAATTATAACCTGCGGGGGTTTTGAATAAGATGACGATTAATTTCGTATCGTTGGGGAGTTACATGTCTTGAGTGTGTTGGTCATTCAATTGGAGTCATGTAATGTTAGACAGTGTTGTATTGGATCCATAGGCACGTAAGTCTGTCTGTTTGGTAAGGCCTGAGGTTTTGGGTTACATTTAGTGACCGCTCGGGTTTGCTAGCGAGTACGAATATGTGGCTCGGGCCACAGAGTTGGAACTCGTCTAGATTGGATAGGCGCTCACGCCTGTAAGCCTTCGAAAGTGGAACTCCAATGGAGTAAGGCCAGAGGTGTTAAACGGTCCGTGGTATGATGCTCGGTGGAGGCATGAGAACCAGTATGTCGGGGTGTTCTGGTAGAATCCAGTAACACCGCGGGGTCCGTGGTATGATGCTCGGTAGAGGCATGAGAACCAGGATGTCGGGGTGTTCGGGTAGAATCCAATAACATCGTGGGTGGACCCATTCACGTGTTCTCTCCACCCAAGGTGGAAACGTTTAGATGATATGCAAGGAAGTCGCGTGAACGGCCTACTTGCGTGTTTTCTATTCTCGGTGTATACGGATCTCTTCATCGTTGATTCGTGGTATTTTTCATGGTAATGTGGTATTTTACCAATGTGAGTATTAATTCGAGTTACATATTTCCAATGGCGTACCCTATTATTATAAATCGTTTTCTTTTATATAAGGGTCGAGTATTATGTCACGCCCGTGTTCTGGGTGTTTCGGAATATAAGGTATTATTTACATTTCCATGAATTGGAATGTCGAACTATGACCCCATCTTGGGTGAGTTCCGGATTACATCATTTTTATATGACACGTGTGTTTGGGGGCATTGTCTTTAAAAGTGCATATTGTGGGAAAATGTGTCTTTTCCATTTTAAAGTATAGTATTTCGAAGGATCTCGCTTTAAACTGGTTTCCTTGCTTTTAAAGATTTATTCATTCATGTTAAAACTTTTGAGCTCACTAGGCGTTAAGCCTAACCTTTTTATTTGTCGGCATGTGCATCAGATTCTTGTTGGGGGTTCGGTTCTAGCAATGCTTCGAGAAGTCTAGCCTTAGCCTTGTGCAAGTGTATGTAGTGAGAGAAGACTTCCGCAGGTTGGAGATAGTATCATGTTTGGGTTTAGTAGCACTCGTCCTTACCATAGTTTATGGTATAGAATGTGTATATGTGTTTGAGGTTAATTCTTAATTTGTGTTTGTAGTTTGAAGTATTTATTGATGTATTTAGAAAATTTTAATAAGTTGTTATCTTCAGATTTGAGGGTATCACAAGTTGGTATCAGAGCTTAAGTTTGAGAGATTTAGGTATTGATTTTTGGATGCCTAGACTCAAACTAGCGTTCTTATAAGCGATGATAAGTGGAGTTGCACATTAGGTACCATAAGATAAGATGTTTTGAGGATGACTAGTCGCTAGAAGCGGGAAAGTTGTCGAGGGTCGCAAGGATAGTCATGTGCAGTACGTTCATAATAGCACCTGACCAGTGTTATGGTGAACCTACATGCTACATATGTGCACTTGCGCTACCTCGAAATGATGACCGTTGGGGTAGTGAGAAAGTTCCTAAGCGAGGCAGCTAAGGAAGAATTGAGGTTATATCAAGGTCACCCGGGAGTGATAGCTAAGTGCGAGGAGGTCACTAAGTTAATCCTCTTGAGTCGGAAATCTTGGTTGGATTAGACTCGTGAGTTTGTTAGACCGATTCTATTTCAAGGAGAATTCGTAAGTTTATCAAATTATTGAGATTGTGACTTTAAGACGTTTGAGGCATCCGGATGACAATAGTCTGTCGGGTTGTTGGGAAGGGTAGTCCTATGATGCCAAGTGCCAATCACATTCTTGCACTAAATTTATTTCTGAAATAAATTTGCATAAATTGTTCTTATGTTCGTAAAACATAAAGTTTTTGTGTTTTGCATTACAAGGTTTTGGTAAAACATGCAACATTCACCAGATTTTTAACTGTGAGCTTAAGCATTCATGAAAATGTTTTGTTATACGTAAATGCAAATGGTTATCAAAAATCTTTTATTCAAGTCTCCGGTTTAACGCTATTTGCGGATGTTGTAATATCCATGTTTTAATGTCATCCGAGTTCGGGCAAGTAGCTATGAGATTTTAACCTAGGCATTGGATCTCCTCCACATATGTCAATGGTTTAAAGGAAAAGTTATTCCCATGCGTTGAGTCGGAATTTCTTGAGAATCTTAGTTTGTGTGAGTTTTGTTGAAATTTCATGGAGTATTGTTTTACACGATGTCTTTTTATTCGTGAGTTTTAATTTTGCTTCTTTTAAGCTTGCGAGTTATTTAGTGTCGTGTCCCATGTAAATTTTGTAAAGCGCTATTTCACCTTTCATTTCAGAAAAAGGAGGAAACTCCTAAAAAGTTTAATATCTTAAAGGTATTGTCGTTTTACACTTTTGTCGAGTAACGAAAGTTTGACGCCATTTGGGTTTCACATTAGTAAGTCTTACGAAAATTCAGTTGAGTTTATGGTGTCTCATCTTACGTCATTTCGTGTCACGTTAACCATTTGGGATCATGTATTTGTGCATCATGGTGTGCGTTATTTTATGAATATCGTTATTCGATGTCATCCCACATGTTGCCTTGGGAAAATTTCATTATCAAAAAAAAAATAACTTTGGGTTTTACCAATGTCAATCGTCGCACACTATTTGCACTTGGATTTAAAGTATAGCGTTGGTGTGAGTAATTGCATATAAGATTTATGCTATTTCAAACAGAGTTTTGTTCTAAGCATATTTCAATCATTCACTTCTACTGTTAAAAGTTTCACAATGCATTTAGCGAGTTAGCGGTATTTATGTCGTTGTAGTTACTATTTCGGTCGAATGTGTTTACCCTTACGACTTAAAGCTTTAAACTCGATTTGAAATCTTATTTGCATTTCCCTTTATTTTACCGCCTTTGGGGAATGAACTGTTGCATATGGGGCTGTTGTTACTTTTGTGCTGCAACGTCTTTTGGTTAAAGAGGAAGAATTTTAAAATTAAAATTGTGAGTTTCTATTTTGGGAGTTGTACAAACAGTTATTGCACGCGTCGTAATATAGGAACCTATTTTCACGTATAGTGTAAATTATTGCGCATGTTTTATTACTGTCTTTATTAACGTAAGTATTGAACAAATGAATTTTGGTAATGATTTCATAAGCGCTGTATTAATGATCAATTTTGAAACCTATCGAATGAACGGTAGTGTATTTTGTCGCACGTTTAACCGTTAAGAAGCTTTTATATTCGAAAGTTTTATAAACTCAAATCGGCATACTGGTTGAAAAACCTTGAACTCATTAGGCCTATAGATTTAAACCCCTGGCATAAGAGCAGTTGTAATTAGGGACTAAGAAAGTCCTTGGGATTTGAAACGCCGGATGATCCGCCTTGCGGTCAGTCTTGGATCTTGGGCTTCAGTGATGAATCGGTGCGCCCGATTAATGGATATAGTAGACTTAAGTCTTCCCGGTTAATTAAGGGGTGATTTTATACTTCGGTAATCATGTGGTTTAAGGTCTAAGGTAATCATCGGCGATTAGATTGGATATCGTTTTGGTGGTTTGCTCGTCGGTGTGGCTTTATGGTTGATGTTGTTGGTGTACCGTCTCAGCGGGTTCCGCGATTTAAGGAAATTTTGGTAATCTGTATGTTAGAAATGTAAGATTTGAAAGTTTAGCTCTCTGTTAGGTGTCAACCTTAGTGCGACAATCCGTCTGGAATGGAATTTTGGGCGGGATGTCCACATTTTCGAGGTCACCGTTTAGTCCTAGGCGTCGACTTGTTTTCTTGAGGTCAATGGATCTTGGAATGGATGTATGTAACCCGGTTGGATTATGGAAAATAGTGACCTTTCGGCGATAGATTTTGAAAGGAGTTTGGGTATTGAGGATTGAGTATCGATGTGCCCAAGCATTCCAGTGGTGTTAAGGATGTTACTTTAGGAATGTCGTGAGATTTGTGTTGGATCGGTAGGAACCTGAGGATTTTTTTTGGAAGTGTGATTATGATCTCTAACGTTAAATTCAAAATTGTGTAGACCCGAAGGAAATTGATCGATGAGAAGTTAGAGTCACAAATTACCTGGGGGTGGTAATTGTCATCCAAGGTTGGGAAAAGACCGTAACCTTGTGGGTAAAAGGTTACTTTGGGGAGTTAAGTGTTCGCTCGATTATTGTTATAACGTGCCCATGAGGGACAGTTGTTGGGAATACCGGTGCAAGAGTTGTGATAGTGGTGTTGGCCTTTGGGTTAAGATAAATCTTTCTGCGGGTAAGGTCTTTTGGGAATGTGGATTTCGAGGACGAAATCATTCTAAGGTTGGGAGGATTGTAACACTCGTAAATCTCTACCCGTGAAGTTAACCCTTTAAGAAATTCTTGTTTCTTATCATAGAATTTCATCCCCTATATCTTACCTATTAAGCCTTATCGCGTCATGAGTGGTTTGTGCGGAAAATGGGAAGAAACGAGCCTTGGTACACTCTGGGCGATAGTGCCCTGGCACAATCGTCGGGCACAATCGCCAGCGGGGGTGTGCCCGCGGTACGTTCTGGGCGATAGTGCCCTGGCGATAGTGCCCTGGCACAATCGCCGGGCACAATCGCGGTCGGCCCCAGGGTCTTTCAAAGTCGCGATTCTCAACCATTTCCTTCATTATCACTTCCTAATTTCTTTCCTTTTCTCTCCCAAACCCTAAAACCGAACCCTAACCCATTTTGATGGTTTTTCCCCCTTGAACCACATGATTCTTCATCATCTAACTAATTGGAACCTTGAACCACAAAACCTCCATCTTCATCTTCCTCATCAAGTTCATCGGTTGGGAGCTCGGGTTGAAGTGTTGGATTGGGTGTTCTCGGAAGTCTCTTTGTCTTCAAGGGTTTTGGAAGTTTTCAGCTTGAGGATTCAAGCGGCCTTCAAAGAGCTCGTTGGGTGAAATCTAGATTTAGCCTAAATCTAGCAAGGTGAGTTCAAGTTGATTTGTGAAAACGGTGTACATGCCAAAATAGTTATTTTAAAGTGTTTTACGTGAAATGGTTAACTGCTGATAAGTTTTGAGTATTTCAACGAGTTTTCATATTTGATAAACTTGGTTTATTTTAGTTTCATAAATCTCATATTTGGGATTTGAACATCTTGATGAATAATAGCATGATTTATGCATTTTGGGGATTTTGGTACAAATGAAGCCTAGTTCATGTTACATGCATTTTGGTGTATATGCATTCATAAACCCATTGGAAAACCTTTGGTCCCATTACGTGTTGAGTTTTGGGTTAAATGCGTCCTTGTAGTGTGTGTCTTCATAAACGTTATTTTTAAAAGACATTTCATTATTGGTCAAATGGGTTTTGAGCATCTTAGCTCGGTGTTGGCTTAAAATGAGTCGTGTGGACATTTGTCCGAAATTATAACCTGCGGGGGTTTTGAATAAGATGACGATTAATTTCGTATCGTTGGGGAGTTACATGTCTTGAGTGTGTTGGTCATTCAATTGGAGTCATGTAATGTTAGACAGTGTTGTATTGGATCCATAGGCACGTAAGTCTGTCTGTTTGGTAAGGCCTGAGGTTTTGGGTTACATTTAGTGACCGCTCGGGTTTGCTAGCGAGTACGAATATGTGGCTCGGGCCACAGAGTTGGAACTCGTCTAGATTGGATAGGCGCTCACGCCTGTAAGCCTTCGAAAGTGGAACTCCAATGGAGTAAGGCCAGAGGTGTTAAACGGTCCGTGGTATGATGCTCGGTGGAGGCATGAGAACCAGTATGTCGGGGTGTTCTGGTAGAATCCAGTAACACCGCGGGGTCCGTGGTATGATGCTCGGTAGAGGCATGAGAACCAGGATGTCGGGGTGTTCGGGTAGAATCCAATAACATCGCGGGTGGACCCATTCACGTGTTCTCTCCACCCAAGGTGGAAACGTTTAGATGATATGCAAGGAAGTCGCGTGAACGGCCTACTTGCGTGTTTTCTATTCTCGGTGTATACGGATCTCTTCATCGTTGATTCGTGGTATTTTTCATGGTAATGTGGTATTTTACCAATGTGAGTATTAATTCGAGTTACATATTTCCAATGGCGTACCCTATTATTATAAATCGTTTTCTTTTATATAAGGGTCGAGTATTATGTCACGCCCGTGTTCTGGGTGTTTCGGAATATAAGGTATTATTTACATTTCCATGAATTGGAATGTCGAACTATGACCCCATCTTGGGTGAGTTCCGGATTACATCATTTTTATATGACACGTGTGTTTGGGGGCATTGTCTTTAAAAGTGCATATTGTGGGGAAATGTGTCGTTTCCATTTTAAAGTATAGTATTTCGAAGGATCTCGCTTTAAACTGGTTTCCTTGCTTTTAAAGATTTATTCATTCATGTTAAAACTTTTGAGCTCACTAGGCGTTAAGCCTAACCTTTTTATTTGTCGGCATGTGCATCAGGTTCTTGTTGGGGGTTCGGTTCTAGCAATGCTTCGAGAAGTCGAGCCTTAGCCTTGTGCAAGTGTATGTAGTGAGAGAAGACTTCTGCAGGTTGGAGATAGTATCATGTTTGGATTTAGTAGCACTCGTCCTTACCATAGTTTGTGGTATAGAATGTGTATATGTGTTTGAGGTTAATTCTTAATTTGTGTTTGTAGTTTGAAGTATTTATTGATGTATTTTGAAAATTGTAATAAGTTGCTATCTTCAGATTTGAGGGTGTCAAAATTACCACCCAAGAGATATCGTCCTTTATCGAAATTTCCTAACGACTAGTTGGTCTGATCCAACACAATCCTTAAATCCGTTCCTCAAAGCTGACACAGTCACGATGCCTGTAAGGGATCTCAAACTTTCATAGATCCCAGCATTGGTCTGATGTTTCCCCCAGAAACGTACCAACACACTCTACAGATAGTCGATTATCCCAAACTCCAAGGTTACACAACTCCCGCCATACACTCAAACATCGATTTCCAAATCAGCGAAAATCTTGACAATTATCGAAACACCGATGATTGATTCTTACTTATCAACATCTACTTACCTTAAGGTTACTGCTTGCCCTGTAGACACACCAAATCTGACGAAAGTACACTGAAGCACACTAACAATTATTATCCTCAAAATAGAGTGTCGACACCTGTCCTCGGAATGACTATACTGCCACGTGGGTTTACTACAAAATATTTCATTCCCGATTAGCAATGTCGATAGAGTTGACACCTACTCGCGAATTCTAAACCCCAAATCATACCACTTATTAGTCAACCATAGTATCATCATTATACCCGAATACCCAACAAGATAGCACACCACCGACACATAACCTACCGTCGTACCAATGACCCACAATCTAAAACCAAACATACCCAGACGACTGAACACGGTTTTAACCTGAAGGTTTATCGAAGCATAGGGATCGTCACTTAATTAACTGAGAAGGAGTAATAATGCCTCAAATTCTTTTGTGTGAACTAGATCACAAAGTTGAGATTTATAGTTCCAAAACTGACCATAAGCCAGGTCCTCCAATACTTTAAACTCTGAGGACTCCTTTAGTCCTTAAGCACAACCTATAACAAGGGGCTTACATCTATAGCTCTAAAAAGTTCAAGGTTTTTAGACTACCATGCCAATATAACTTTTATAAAACCTCTACATGTAAAAGCTTTACAAATATTAATCATTCAATAAAATATGCTACCTTTTACTCGGTAGGTGTACAAAGGAGTCGCAACCACCACACGCGTAAAACTATTTCAGAAAATATTTGAGCAATAACCAAGGTGTTACTGACACCAACAAAAGATATTTTAACAACCTTTTTCAAAGGAACCGCTGTGTTCCCAACATGTATAAAGTTGTGTCACGTATGAAAGGTAGTTTTATGTATTGAAACAGTGTATAACAAAACGTTTGTGCAGAACTGCATATGGGGATATTTACTAAATCAAATCCCAATAATTCACATTTAACCATGCAATGTCATGAAATAAAATTTCCCAAAACTTAGTAAAGACATATACATGCAATTTGATCAACGTAGGAGTAATTTAGTTTGATTCCAAACTTTAGGACGTACAAATAAAATGTTTGCAAAACCCAAAACAACATTTTCATGATATCAACCTCTCAAGAATTCCGCAACAAAACTTGCATGCGGCAATTACTCCGCAAAACGAGTGAGGTGACATGTGCATGCACTTTGTTTAAAACATAAAATAACTTATGTCGATTTTCAAGTTCAAAGACAAATAATAATATGCTTTCATTGGGCTAAAGTGTTAGCTAAAACACTACGACTGGAATTCCACATGGACGCGTGTAACACCCCGGATTTTCGATAAGTAAAGGTCACCCGGACATTTTCGAAACTCGTAGATGGTGGGGGTTTGTTGGGAAAACTTTGTTTAAAGTCCCTTGGGGTATCGGGGACTCTAGCATCAAAAAGTCGGATTTTCGGAGTTCGGGGGGGAGTGGGGCGACAGTGCCCGGCGACTGTGCCAAAGGGCACAATCGCATGGCATAGTCGCGGGGACTCCACCCCTTGCGGTACAAGTGGGGCGATTGTGCCCCTGTGACAGTGACCATGTCAAGGTCGCAGGGCACTATCGCGAGCGGGGGCCAGGGCATTAAAATGTCCGAATTCTCACCATTTCTTCTCATTTCTCATTTATATCTTCTTCCCTTTTCTCTCCCAAACCCTAAAACCGAACCCTAACCCATTTTGTAGGCTTTTCTTCTTCATACCCCATGATTCTTAATCATTTATCTAGTTGGAATCAAGAACCCCAAAATATCTTCATCTCCATCTTCCTCACCAAGCTTTTTGGGGTTTCATCCAACCTTTGCATCATTGAAGATTTGGGAGCTTATGGTTCGTTTTGGTGACTTACATGGGTTTTGGTTGGTGGTTCGGAGTTGTAGTTAAGGTATCTTCTTGTTCTCTTCATTTATGGAAATTAGGGTTTCTACATAAGTTAAGATCTTTATGTATAATATTTGGGGAATGATTTTAAATGGTTAAATATGGATTTTATGGTTGGACCCTTGTGGATCTAGGTTTTGGAAGCTTGATTTGAAGAGTTGGATTGGGTGTCTTCGGAAAGCTTGGGTGGAATTTAGGCTTTTGGAGGCCCATGGTTGTGGATTGAAAACTAGGTTTAACTTAACCTAGCAAGGTGAGTTCAAGTTGATTTGTGAAAACGGTGTACATGCCAAAATGGTTATTTTTAAAATGTTTATGTTTTACACCAAATGGTTAACTACTGATAAGTTTGAGTATTTGGTTATATTTATCTTTATAAACTCATGAAACATGCATCTTGGTGATTTTAGGCATATTGACAAATAAAACTTATTGACATGTTTCTTGGACGTATTTTATATAAATGGAGTCCATTTGATGTAAATGTCATTTACATGATTTTGTTCTTACGTCTAGTTGGAAAATGTGCATAACTGTGTCACGAAGTATTTTGGGAAATAAGAGTAAAGCGTTTATTTGGGAAAATGGTTTGTCTCAAACAATGTTGAGTTGGAGTTATTTTACACTTTTGGGTTGTTGTGTCTTCGTTAGTCGGTTAAACGTGTTTTTAATGTTTACAAAGGCTTCGTTGGTTATTTACGTAAAATGTTGGGCCTTTGGCTCGATTTTGACTAAATGAGTCGTGTGGACATTTGTCCGGATTTATAACCGTCGTGGGTTTTGAGTATGATGGCGCTTAATTTTGTGTCATTGGTGAGTTACATGCTTTGGGTGCTTTGGTCATTCATTTGGAGTCATGTAATGTCAGACAGTGTCGTAATGGATCCATAGGCACGTAAGTCTGTCGGTTATGTAAGGCCTAAGGTTTTGGGTTACTTTTAGTGACCGCTCGGGTTTGCTAGCAAGTGGACAACGAGCTGCACGAGCTGCAGAAGGGGAAACTCGTCTAGATTGGATAGGCACCTTCGTCTGTAAGTCCTTGAGGTGGAACTCGACGGAGTATGGCCAGAGGCATTAAACGGTCCGAGGATTGTTATGTCGGTGGTGTCATGGGAACTAGGATGTCGGGATGTGTGGTGAAATCCAATAACATTGCGGGTGGCCCCATTCACGTGTTCTCTCCACCCAAGATGGAAACGTTTAGATGACATGCAAGGAAGTCGTGTGAACGGCCTACTTGCGTGTTACTCTATTCTCAGTGTATACGGATCTCTTCATCGTTGATTCGTGGTATTTTAAAGGGTAATGTTGTATTTGACCAAATTGGGTTTTTAAGTGGTCGACGGTAAATGATGGCTTTAATATGGGGTTCTTCCCAAGTATATTAAGGCTTGAGGATCTCGCCTTTTAAACAGTTTGGTTGGTTAATGAGTAACTCAGTGTCTCTTTCGTTTAAAATACATGTTTATTGGTAAATGAGTCGTTTCATAAGCAAAGCATATCATTTTGAAAGATTATGTCTTTAATTTCATTCTTACATTTAAACGATTTATTTATATATGTTGAAAACTCTTGAGCTCACTAGGCGCTAAGTCTAACCCTTTTTATTTGTCGGCATGTGCATCAGGTTCCAGTTGAGAGTTGGGTTCTAGCAGTTCTATGAAGAGTAAAGCCTTAGCTAGATACAAAAGTAAGTAATTGGTGAAGTCTTCTGCGAGATGGAGATAGTGACATGTTTTGGGTTTTAGTAGCACCCGACCTTATTGTTTACTGTATGTATAGATTGAAGGTGTGTAATGAGGTTAAATCTGAACTTATGGTTGTAGATGATTCAATTATCG